>JACEFZ010016979.1:0-588360 GCA_014155875.1 Cepaea nemoralis | reverse complement strand
ATTCCCCAATCTGCTCGTTTGTAATTCCAGCGGGGCAAGGGCTTTTGCTCCTGTGGAACATACTCCATATTCATTACAAGCTTGATTGGTCTGTGGTCACTACCTGCTAATTGGTCCAGCACATGGCGATCGATTTTGTGGAGGATGTCTCCTGTGCAGAAAGCTAAGTCTGGAGTAGAAGTGGTAATCCATCTTCTGGAGTAGAAGCTCGGTGTGTCATCCGCTTTGTTGAGTAGATGGAGATTTGAGTCTATTTCCCAGTCCTCCACTTCATCTCCTCTTTTGTCAGTATCTGGGTATCCCCATCTTTCTGAACGGCTATTAAAGTCTCCACAATAATGCAGTTTGTGTCGGTTATTTTCATGTTTGAGAGTGTAAGGTCCTTATCTGCTGGGCTATACAGATTGTAGATTCTTATTTTCACGTCCTTTATCATTATATCAACACCTATAATTTCTTTTTGGTTGTAGAGATCACAGATACTTCGCTGCAAGGTATTGTTTTCTTTAAGTATTAGAACTCCTCCTTTTGTCCTTCGGGTCGAAACGTGTGGCCTGATATCCTCTGACTGAAATTTTGGATTGGCTTGAGGTGTGTCTCTTGAATGCATGCCACATCTATTCTATTTTTATGAAGACGCTGTTTTAGGGATCTTTCTTTTTAAACTCCTTGGGCATTCCACTGTAGTTGTTGAGTGTCCGGGGTATTTGGTCAATAGCTTTTAAACCTACTCCTCGTGCCTTGACTCCACAGCACGGGGGAAGGTGACCACCAGTAGTCATGGGTGGACCCCCTCGAGGCAGGGGGGGCCCGGGACTATCCCGCCTGATGGGACTTCACGGGATTAGCACCATAACGATTAATTTTGATTTTAATTGTTGTTGTTGCCTACTTTGTAAATGTGGGTCATATCGTTTTTAAAATTTTTTGGGGTTTTCCCAGCCCTTTTATGTAGTCTACCTAAACGGGTTTATTATTTTTGTGCCTGTGGTGTAATGTTTTTTTTAACATTATTTGGGTGTTTTATTTGTGTGTTCCTACAAAGGGGGGTTTTAGTTATCTTTTAACCTGTGGTTTTACATTTTTGCAAGTGTATTGGGGGGGTTTCCCTACCTTTGATTAGTTCCTACAAGGCGGGTTTTTTTTTCTTTCTGGTTTTTTATGTGTGGGTGGCCCCACCCGTGCTGGTAGTGGTAGTCTTTCATTACCCGTTATGTGGTGGCACAGGGGGGAGTGTTGTATTAATAATTGTTGTGTTGCCTACAGTGGCTGGTGAGTTGTTAGTCTTATCATTAATCTGTGTTGTATTTAATAATTGTTGTGTTGCCTACAGTGGCTGGTGAGTTGTTAGTCTTATCATTAATCTGTGTTGTATTTAATAATTGTTGTTGTGTTGCCTACAGTGGGCTGGTGAGTTGTTAGTCTTATCATTAATCTGTGTTGTATTTAATAATTGTTGTGTTGCCTACAGTGGGTGGTGAGTTGTTAGTCTTATCATTAATCTGTGTTGTATTTAATATTGTGTTGCCTACAGTGGTGGGTAAGTTGTTAGTCTTACCATTAATTTGTGTTGGATTTAATAATTATTGTGTTGCCTACAGTGGTCGGTAAGTTGTTAGTCTTACCATTAATTTGTGTTGTATTTAATAATTATTGTGTTGCCTACAGTGGTGGGTAAGTTGTTAGTCTTACCATTAATTTGTGTTGTATTTAATAATTATTGTGTTGCCTACATTGGTGGGTAAGTTGTTAGTCTTAACATTAATCTGGGCCGTATGTAATAATTGTTGTGTTGCTTAACATAGTTCTTATTCTCTTAGATGTTTCTGTCCAGTGAAGTTATTTTAAGGTTTTAACTCTCCAGCAGATGTCTCAGAGAAGAGTTCATAACAGATAGACAATAAGTTATAGCTGACAGGCACGAACTAGTAAACGAAATGCAGAAATGACAAGACAGGATTAAATACTAGCCCCACATTTCCAACTATAAGCCATTATCTCATGCTGTTCAGGACTTTGTATCATTTGCTGCAATTAGCACGCTAAAATGTGTCCGGGTGGTGGCATTGTCCTGTTTGATTAGTACAAGAGTCCTGTTTGATTAGTACAAGAGTCCTGTTTTAAAATGTTCATAGCAGGAATTTACCGTGGATATGTGAAATGCTAGGACCATCCCTTCTGTAGTGAACATCGAGAGCTGACATTGAATCCTCATCTGACTGTGCTTAAGCCATTATCAGGAAAACATAACCGCTTAACTAGCAAGGGTCCCCCTTTCCAAGTCCTATTTTGCCTGTATAACTTTAGTTGTTATGTGTGGCTGAGTTGGAAATGTGGAGATTGCTGTAATGGTATCAGAAAAGTTTTGAAAACTTTGCTAAAGTGTTCTCTAGTCTGTGCATCTCCAGTCCACAACAAACTGTAATGTTTTATTGCATGTTCATTCTGCAACATCTCATGCTGCGTTTTGTTTCATTGAGTGTTCCTTGAAGTATTGGCCATTGAGTGATAAGATAGTTTCAAAAAGTCACTTGTAAAGGTGAGCAGCTTTAGCAAAGATACCAAGAAACCAAGAAGAACATGTTCGGAGACAAATTAAGGCGCCAGCAAGCAAGCATTCTCTCCACTAACAGTTAAAGGTGAAATGCTTAAATTAATTGCACCAGGTGTTACCCCATCTGGCTTGGACTGTCTCCTCAGAACAGCAAGCTGCCTTCCAAGAAGTATAAACTTCATAACTCCAGCAGTGATACCCAGAGGTCTTTTGGGAAAATAACAATTGTGGTCTGAACGATGCGTCCAAAAACAAACCCATGACTTTCAGAGCATGAGACAATCAACTTGATCGCTTCACCACAGAGACCTTGAACTAAAACACCTAGGGAAGAGACAGATAGAAAGGTCAAGGATACCTTGGAGAATACACCAGACATTTCTAAGATTTGGAGACTGCACAAGATGGCAGCTGAATAAAACATTTGTAGGCAATCGACGTCTATATATTTCAGTAAAAATAATTGTGTTCATTACCTTTACTAAATTGTATGTTTAATCCTAACTAACATTCTCACACTATTTTTTAGGAGTTACTTGAACTTTCTAACAGAAGAGCTCGTGAATCCTAACAGGTATGTTAGCACCAAAAAGATTAACACAATATAAATATTTATGTAACATTTTACTTCAACTTTTGTGTGGCATAGGCGGTTTCTGAATCTGGGATCATTTATGTGTTGCTTGAAAGTATTATTGCTGTTCACTGGACAATTAAGATAATACTTGCTCTAGTTTTCATTAAGTGTAATGTCCTAAATAAGGGCCTTTTTATGCGCCTTAAGATGTATTGGGCATATGGTGCTAGACCCATATTTTTATGGACCAATCAACACTCGGTGGGTGATGTCAGTATCACACTGACCGCCTTAATTTCCCAAGACATTTCCTGTTCCCATTTTAGGCACAAGGGAGAGCACTGAGCTGATTTTTGTGTATGAGGAGTTAGTTTTCCCTGCCTCTGTGGGGATTCAAACACATGACACTCGGCTAGCAAGTAAGCATGCTAGCCACTGTGCCAGCTTGACTCCCTTATCTGTACTGTATGTAGTTTTGGAAATAAAGTAAAACACTGAATTATTTTTTAATCTCATATTATACAGTAAGCATTCTTTGATCAAGTTTACAACTGGAAAACATTGATTTTCAATATTAGTTATAATAATCAAGTGCTATTTGCTTTGTATTCTGTTAACATTATCAACTTGTATTTGTTTAATATTTCACCTGCTATGTAAATGTCTGATTTATTTTCTTCTAAAATACAAATACATATCATAATCAACTATTATGAGTTACAGTTGGGATATATATCATCATATTGTCAGGTCTTAGTCAGATGTGACTGAGCTAACGTATAACAGTAGACGGTACTACCTGGTTTCTGTTAGCGCTGAACGTTGGGCGGCGCTTACCAAACCTGACACCCCACATTGTGCCAACGGCTTCGGGCGGAAGAGCGCAATTGGGAGGGTACAAGCCTTACCCTGGTGCGAGGAAATGCAAGCTAAAGACAAAATGTCATGGCAGGGCAGACCAGGCCCTAAGCCTTGGTTGGCGACTGGTCTAGGATCGAAGCTCCGACAGGCGGACAGTTAGAGCATTGCTTTGCTGATCCGGCAGCTTCTGCAGCTTGTCTTGTTCCAGATGTAGGGGTGTTACCTTTCCTCTGGAGTAAACTAGGCAGGCCGAGAGAGGGATCATGCTGCATGGGCAACACATGATCTCTATATTTTAGCCCAGGCTTTGTGCTATGGAGAGGCAATAACTCCATCCCTGGTCTTAACTGGTCTCGGAATCAAAGCGAGAGGCAACTGTTACGGGTTATAAGTCCTTGTCAGTTGGCGTAGACATGGGGCGCCACGCGTTGCCTCTGACGGTGGGAGACACCTATAGGTGTCACTGATCAGCTACCGCCCGCCTCAAGCTGGGCAGCCCCCGGCCAATTGGGTGCTGATCCGCCACAGCCTGCCTGCTTCAATGGGTGCTTGGGGCTAGGACAAAATCTGAATCGCAGGCTGTAAAACCAATGCACCAGGTACAAACAAAAATAAAAATAGAAACCTCAAGCTACGGCTTGCAACCTGGAACGTGAGAACCATGCGTCCAGGATTTTCCACTGACTTGACCAATATTGACGATGTGAGAAAAACGGCTGTGATTGATGCCGAACTCAATCGTCTAAACATTGATATTGCTGGCCTGCAGGAGACTCGCCTCGCTGAGGAAGGGTCACTCAGGGAAAACAACTACACCTTTTTCTGGAAGGGTAGAGGGCAGGCAGAAAAAAGGCAACACGGTGTGGGCTTTGCAGTGAAGAATTCGCTACTGGGAATGATTGAAATTCCAGCAGGAGGAAATGAAAGACTATTATCCCTGCGCTTGGCAACCTCTTGTGGGTTTGCCACCATTATTACTGCATATGCACCGACACTCGATTCCTCTGATGATGTGAAGGATTCATTCTATGAGGAGTTAGACTCCGTGATCAAGGCAGTTCCAAAATCTGACTACATTTATATGCTCGGTGATTTCAATGCTCGTGTGGGCAAGGACTCGAGTTCATGGCCAGTGTGCCTTGGAAAATACAACATCGGTCGCATGAATGGAAATGGGCAAAGGCTGCTGGAGCATTGCACCAGTAATGACCTATGTATTACAAACTCCTTTTTTAAAACAAAAGAGATGCATAAGGTCACATGGAAACATCCAAGATCCGGCCATTGGCACCAGCTGGACTTCATCATCACACGGAGACAACATCTGAACCATATATCATTGACTCGTAGTTACCACAGTGCTGACTGTGATACGGATCATTCTTTGGTTGTTGCAAGGGTTAGACTGAGACCAAAGAGAATCTACACAGCTAAACACAAATCTAGCCTCAGGATTAATATTATTAACACTCATGATCCTGAAAAGTGCTTTCAGTTTCAACAGCAACTTGAAGACGCTTTCACTGATACACCAGAAAATTGTACAGTAAATGAAAAGTGGGGTCAAATTAAGGAAACTCTTTATAAAACTGCCGTAGGGGTTTACGGCACTGTGGATCATAAGAGGCAGGACTGGTTTGCGGCCAACAGCGAGACTCTGCAGCCCTTGATTGATAAGAAGAAGAAAGCTCTCTTAAGGAACAAGGAAAGACCAACGCGTAACACTCTGAGTGAGCTTAGGCAAGCTAGGAAGGATGTGCAAAAGGCTGCCAGGCAGTGTGCAAATGATTATTGGATCAAGTTATGTGAGTCCATTCAAATCGCAAGTGATAAGGGAGACATAAGAAGCATGTATGAAGGAATAAAGAAAGCCTGCGGTCCAGTGATCAAAAGAAGTGCACCATTGAAAACCTTGACTGGAGAAATCATCACTGATAAGAAACAGCAGATGGACAGATGGGTAGAGCACTATTTGGAGCTTTATTCAAGTGAGACCAAACTAGCGGATGATGCCCTCAACGCCATAGAGGCTCTACCAACTCTTGACCACCTGGACACACTTCCCACCATAACAGAAGTTAAGTGTGCTATAAATGAACTTGCATCTGGCAAGGCTCCAGGTAAGGATGGGATTCCAATAGAGGTTATCAGGAGTGGGCAAGACACACTCACTATACAGATCCACCAGCTAATAGAGCTATGCTGGCGTGAAGGACAAGTCCCACAGGATTTCAAAGATTCAAGCATCATAACACTGTACAAGAACAAGGGCGATCGGAGCGACTGCAACAACTATAGGGGTATCTCACTTCTGTGTATTGTTGGAAAAGTATTTGCCAGAATTGTTCTGCGCAGACTTCAAGTCCTAGGAGATCAAGTCTACCCCGAATCACAGTGTGGCTTTCGACAGAACCGGTCTACCACTGATATGATATTCTCATTGCGACAAATGCAAGAAAAATGCCGTGAACAGAATCAACCACTGTTTATTGCCTTCATCGACCTCACAAAGGCATTTGATTTGGTCAGTCGTGAGGGTCTGTTCAAGGCACTAAAGAAGATTGGCTGCCCACCAACTCTTCTGTCCATTGTGGAATCGTTCCACACAGGCATGAAGGGTATAATTAAGTTTGATGGTGCAACTTCTGAAGAATTTGAAATCAAGAGTGGAGTTAAGCAAGGTTGTGTACTAGCTCCCACCCTCTTTGGAATATACTTTTCACTTCTACTGAAATATGCATTTCATGATCAGGATGGTGGTATATACATTCACTCACGCTCAGATGGCGGCCTCTACAATGCTCAGAGATTGAAGGCTAAGACCAAAATTAGGAGGGTACTGATCAGAGAGTTGCTTTTTGCAGATGATGCTGCAGTTACGACCCACTCTGAGGAAGAATTGCAATGTCTACTATCTGCATTCTCCAATGCTTGTTCTGAATTTGGTTTAACAATTAGCAAAAAGAAGACACAGATTATGTCACAAGGTGCACATGGGGTACCATCAATCTTTATTGACGACGCCGAACTAGAGATAGTAGACCATTTTACATATCTAGGATCAGTGGTAAATAGCAAATTATCCCTAGATCAGGAAATCAACATCCGGATTGGTAAGGCAGCAACAACAATGAACAGGTTAAGAAAAAGAGTCTGGGAGAACAGGAAGCTTACTGCCAAAACAAAAGTCCTTGTCTATCAAGCCTGTGTCCTTAGTACTCTTCTCTATGGCAGTGAAACCTGGACAACTTACTCACACCAAGAGAACAACTTAAACAGCTTTCATATGCGGTGTCTGCGAAGAATTCTTGGTATTAAGTGGCAAGACAAAATCACAAATACTGAAGTATTGGAAAGATCAGGTTGTGTGACAGTTTATTCCATGCTCAGTCTTCGTAGACTTAGATGGATAGGACATCTTAGGAGGATGGATGATGGTAGAATACCAAAGGATATCTTTTTTGGTGAATTACAGATGGGTAAGAGATCTCAGGGTTGGCCTCTACTACGATACAAAGATGTGTGTAAGCGGGACATGATTGATACAGGCATTGATAATGCACATTGGGAGCAAGTCGCCGCTGAACGTGTTGCATGGAGGGCAAATATCAGAAATGGAATAAAGTCAAAGGAGAAAATTATTGCAGAAAAGTCACACACCAAGCGTTTGAGACGTAAGATGGTGCATGATGGTGGAAATGACCACGTGTTCACATGCACCCACTGTGAACGGACATTTACAGCGCAAATTGGCCTTATCAGTCACACTCGCTACCGCCATAGTTAAAAGTTATTATGCCTTTTTAAAGCACAAACTATCGTCTGTCAAGACGGCAAGGTGCCAATGATTTGATATATCATCATCATCAAGTGCCTTGTCGATTGGCGTGGGCGATCATGCTTCCACAAATTGTGATCTTTGATGGCATGGATTAATTCATGTGTTGACTTTCTTCTGTGTTATGACACAGAACTGTCAAGAATTTTCTCTCACTGTCTTCCTCTATTTCTCTTTCCACAAATCTTTCTGGTTGTCACGGCATGTTCCAGTTGTTGTCTTCTCATAATGTGGCCAATATATATATAGTGTCTGTTAGTATTTCAGATGATGAAATATTTGTGTATTCATGTCTTTTGAGCAGTTTTGACATTCAGATCACACTCTCCACTTTCTTAAAAGGGGCTTGTGTTACACTTGTCTAAGTACTGTTGCACTTTTCTATGTACTGTTTTACTTTTCGTTGTGGAGTTCAGACTACATATTAAGGCAAATAAAATTTGCAAAATGTGAAATATTTTGGGCATGTAAAAAGACATGAATGTTTTAAAAAGATAATTATGGAAAAAGGTGTACCAAGGAAGCATAGAAGAGGAAAATTACAACATAGACAAGAACACAGAGCTGATCCACGACTCTGGTGATCAAGTGAGATGGTGAAACATGACCGCCCACTCATATCAGCATGGTACATGATGAATGAATGAATTTAGGCTTGACAACAACACAATCAGGATGTTTGGCTTATGATTGAGGGTAATTTTGAAACGGGTGTTCTGCGCTTAACAATCTGCTGTTGATGATGATGTAGTTTTATATTTTTATATTCCATATTGTTTAGTTTATATATTTTGATTATTTACTCCTCTTCAGAAACTTGCCATTGGCCATAATGATCTCCATGATAACCGTTATATGTGTGTACTTGATTACCAACATTGCCTACCTGGCCGTGCTCACCCCGTCACAGATGTTGCAATCAACAGCTGTTGCCGTGGTATGATCACTTTTTTGCTGACTTAGAGAGAATATGCATTTAGATTGTGTAGATAATGGCAGCATTTGTGTGAAACTGTCATGTTGTTTTAATTATTTGTTTACTGGCTTGCCAGATAATATGTTAAATTTGTAAATATAAATGTCATGTTTTCTTGTTGTTTCTTACTGGCTTGTCACAGAATGTTGTAACACTTGTTAAATACCATATTTCATCGTTAGTGCTATACATAAAATTTACATACAGGCTTCAAATGAAAACCTTAAAACTGTGATAGAAATTACAATAACCATGCCAACGTCTTGTAACCTGTCAAAATTGTTGTTTAAGGATGTCAAAAGTGTTAAGCACATAACATCACGGTGTAGATGAACACAGTGATGTCATAAGGACAGTTTAAAGATGGCCACCCCTTAAAGATGACAGGGATGCTTCACCATACTGGACCTTCATTCGCCATAAGAATATCTATAGGTTTCATTCCTTCACTGATCAGAAAATGGATAACAGAATGCTGCTTCGCTTTGGTGCATGCCAAAAATGGGACGGCCATCTTTAAACTATTCTGACAGGTTACAAAACAATGGCATGGTTATTGCAATTTCTGTCACACTTTTAAAGTTATCATTTGAAGCTCCCTCATAACTAAGTATGGTGCACTCCACTTGAGAGTGGAAAAAAAAAAGTTTTTTCTTTAAGGAAAAATGTTATAAGGAAGAGAGATTTTCACTTCACCTGGTAATTATGTGTCTTAGTCATACATGGATGTGACATTTATGTCTGCATGTGTATGGTGTCCTGGCATTATTAAATGTTTGTAATTAAATTTCCTGTCTCTGTGCAGACGTTTGCGGAACACACAATGGGGGTTATGCAGTGGATCATGCCAGTTCTCATTGCTGTCTCTGTGTGTGGGACCATGAATGGTACAGCTTTGTCAATGTCAAGGTATTACAGCTGCCAGGTTTAGTCGGGTTCTGCTATTTGTTTGTACCAAGAAAGCACAAATTGCTATATCCCCTGTACATAGTAAGTAAAATGTGAATGTAAAAAATAAAGGCCCCCTCTCGGTGCCTTGAGACATAATCGGTATATGGTACTAGCTGCATATTTTTAGAGCAACCGGCACTTGATGGATAATATGGTTGATGGATAATATGGTTAGTACCACACTTTCTGCCTTTACTTCCCAGCTCATTTTCTGGTACGCATTTTAGGCTGGATCAATTTTTAAAATGTCCACCTGAATGCGGATTCAAACACGTGACCACAGGGCCGAGCTAGCCATTGTATTCCCTCTCATCTCACCTCATCTTGTTCCTCTTGTATCCTTGCAGTGTCGAGGTGAAGTATAAACAGCGGGAGTGTGCCCGTTTATGGGCTTTATGTGTACTTCTTAGTTTTTCTACGAGCAATATTCCCTCTAAACATAGAAAATGTGTGAAAGCCAAACGGCTCAGTCCATTTGAACATCTAAGCTACACAGCGATATCTGACAAAAGATATGAGACAGAGATAAAGAAATTGGGTTGAGTCAACAGCCGACATCACACTACTCAAGATATTCACATACATGCTCTGATATTCACATACATGCTCCAGCGAAGAGAGATGAAAGGAATTTCTGTACCTACAAAGAGAGGTAAAGAAAGGAATTTCTGTACCTAGAGCTCTTGACTAGAACGAGTAATGTTATGAGAAACTAACATATAAGCACAAAAGTTCACTTACTGGAGAGTTGTGTGTGGTCAATTCTTCCAGTGTGTGCTAATGCTGGACAGTGTGTGCTAATGCTGGACAGTGTCTGCTGATGCTGGATAGTGAGTACTAATGCTGAACAGTGATGCTAATGCTGGTCAGTTTGTGCTAATGCTGGACAGTTTGTGCTAATGCGGGACAGTTTGTGCTAATGCTGGACAGTTTTGCTAATGCTGGACAGTTTGTGCTAATACTGGACAGTGATAGCTAATGCGAGACAGTGTTTGCTAATGCTGGAAAGTGTCTGCTAATGCCGGACAGTGAGTGGCTAAATTATGAAGAAACTGGAGGTAGTGGAAATGTAGTTTTTTTTTTTAGAACAACATTGGAAATACTGTGGGGGGGGGGGGGGGGGGGGGGGGGGGTGTGGGAAAGAGACAGAGTCATAACTGGATGTGTCTGCTCCAGACAAGCACTGGAAGAAGAGCAATTGTAGCTAGATCAAGATACCAGTAGAGCTTAATGCTTTCCGTCTATTCCTTATCAGTAACAGATAAGTATAACTTTTGCCGGACATAAAGTACAAAACAATATTTTCTCATAGTTAATTTGAATAATAAAGACACAAATAATAGATTGCACAATTTATTGCCTGGCATATGTCACTGCATCTCGTCAGGTGCATACTGCAGAATTCACACAGCATAAACTTAAGCAGTAAGATAATAAATCCTTCAAGTTGAAATATAAAACACACATATTCACACAGTAATTTAAGTTGTCTACCGCAGTCATTTTAAACTGAATGTCATGTCTTTGTTAATATAGCTGTTGCTGGACATTTAATTAAGAGTTTTAAAAATTGATTGAATGAAAGAGAGAACAAACAGTTCTATCCACAAGAACTCAGTATTGAAGAACATTGATTATTAACTCAAATGACATTGAGGGGAATTAAATATTGTTGGCACGTAACAAGGCACCAATGCCTTAAAAAAGATAATTATGGAGGAGAATGTACTGGGGAAGCAGAGAAGAGGACCACCACAACTTTAGATACATTCACTATGTGATAGATAATTTACACATGACAATGTAGAGGCAGGACATCTGGCTTATGATAGAGAGAAATTTCAATAGACTGGGGAGGGGGAATTTAAAAAGTACAAACCACTGGATGATGATGGATGTGAATGAAATAGAATATGAATCTACAGGACAGGAGAAACATGTTAAAAACATAAAAAACTTAATGTAGAATTTCACATATTTTACTAAGTGATATGTACGAGAGATCTTCTTTCTACTGTCACAAACTTGAGACCATAACCAACAGTGTTATAAATAGGTTAAATTTGCAATAATTCTTTGTTTTTATGCTTTTTATTCTGCTTCTTTTTCTTCCTCCTCCACCTCTTCAGCCTTTCTGTACCGCTGTTTCTTCTTCTGCTGCTACTTCTCCCTCTGCTTCTGCTTCTTAATTTTTCCTGTATTTTGTTTTGGTTGGACAGTGTTTGTGTTCTGCCATTTCAAACAGACTGTGATATTTGCACATTTCATTTGATACATGCAAAGTCTTCCCGACATTTATTGACCTGGTTAGCCTTCCTGTGTACTTGCAACATGTGAGAATGCTTTTGTTAATTGTAGTCACATTTATACCTCTGTGCCTACAGTCACATAAGTTCTGACTAAGAGTTAGAGGTAGACCACGAATCAAATGAATAGGTTCATTTGAGCGTATACTATGAGCACTGTCCAAGTTATACATCTGGCTCAGAATTGAAAACTTCAAAACATACACAGTTAACAATAAATGTGGACCATAAACTATCGTCCAGTAATATCCACACCCTGTTCAGCCAGCTGGATGAACAAATGTTGATGCATAATGTTTGCTTATTATTTCAGGCTGTGTCTTTGTTTTTAGAATGAATTCATTGTTACTTTTTACTTACTTTCTGTGGCTAATTGAAGTAATATTTGTTCTTGCTAATGCTTAAAATGTTATGTGACCAGATTGTTCTTCATTGGAGCCAAGAACAACCACATGCCAATGTTCATGTCAATGATACAATACAAGTATTTAACTCCAGCGTCTTCCCTGTTTATCCTTGTAAGTATCATTTTTATTTGTTTTCTGCACAAAGTAAAGGCAAATGCTGACTTTGGGATATGAAGAGTTAGGTCCTCACATATTCTAGAGCCCTGCATATTGAGGCTCTGTCTTATCTCATTTCACATATTCTAGAGTCCTGCATATTGAGGCACTGTCTTATCTCATTTCACATATTCTAGAGTCCTGCATATTGAGGCAGTCATCTCATTTCACATATTCTAGAGCCCTGCATATTGAGGCACTGTCTTATCTCATTTCACATATTCTAGAGACCTGCATATTGAGGCACTGTCTTACCTCAATTCACATATTCTAGAGCCCTGCATATTGAGACACTGTCTTACCTCAATTCACATATTCTAGAGCCCTGCATATTGAGACACTGTCTTATCTCATTTCACATATTCTAGAGTCCTGCATATTGAGGCACTGTATTATCTCATTTCACATATTCTAGAGCCCTGCATATTGAGGCACTGTCTTATCTCATTTCACATATTCTAGAGCCCTGCATATTGAGGCACTGTCTTACCTCAATTCACATATTCTAGAGCCCTGCATATTGAGGCACTGTCTTATCTCATTTCACATATTCTAGAGTCCTGCATATTGAGGCACTGTCTTACCTCAATTCACATATTCTAGAGTCCTGCATATTGAGGCACTGTCTTATCTCATTTCACATATTCTAGAGTCCTGCATATTGAGGCAGTCATCTCATTTCACATATTCTAGAGCCCTGCATATTGAGGCACTGTCTTATCTCATTTCACATATTCTAGAGACCTGCATATTGAGGCACTGTCTTACCTCAATTCACATATTCTAGAGCCCTGCATATTGAGACACTGTCTTACCTCAATTCACATATTCTAGAGCCCTGCATATTGAGACACTGTCTTATCTCATTTCACATATTCTAGAGTCCTGCATATTGAGGCACTGTATTATCTCATTTCACATATTCTAGAGCCCTGCATATTGAGGCACTGTCTTATCTCATTTCACATATTCTAGAGCCCTGCATATTGAGGCACTGTCTTACCTCAATTCACATATTCTAGAGCCCTGCATATTGAGGCACTGTCTTATCTCATTTCACATATTCTAGAGTCCTGCATATTGAGGCACTGTATTATCTCATTTCACATATTCTAGAGCCCTGCATATTGAGGCACTGTCTTATCTCATTTCACATATTCTAGAGCCCTGCATATTGAGGCACTGTCTTACCTCAATTCACATATTCTAGAGCCCTGCATATTGAGGCACTGTCTTATCTCATTTCACATATTCTAGAGTCCTGCATATTGAGGCACTGTCTTACCTCAATTCACATATTCTAGAGCCCTGCATATTGAGACACTGTCTTACCTCGCTTCACATATTCTAGAGCCCTGCATATTGAGACACTGTCTTACCTCAATTCACATATTCTAGAGCCCTGCATATTGAGACACTGTCTTACCTCACTTCACATATTCTAGAGCCTTGCATACTGATGCACTGTCTTACCTCATTTCACATATTCTAGAGCCCTGCATATTGAGGCACTGTCTTATCTCATTTCACATATTCTAGAGCCCTGCATATTGAGGAACTGTCTTACCTCAATTCACATATTCTAGAGCCCTGCATATTGAGGCACTGTCTTATCTCATTTCACATATTCTAGAGTCCTGCATATTGAGGCACTGTCTTACCTCAATTCACATATTCTAGAGCCCTGCATATTGAGACACTGTCTTACCTCGCTTCACATATTCTAGAGCCCTGCATATTGAGACACTGTCTTACCTCAATTCACATATTCTTGAGCCCTGCATATTGAGGCACTGTCTTACCTCACTTCACATATTCTAGAGCCCTGCACATTGAGGCACTGTCTTACTTCACTTCACATATTCTAGAGCCCTGCACATTGAGGCACTGTCTTACTTCACTTCACATATTCTAGAGCCCTGCATATTGAGGCACTGTCTTACCTCATTTCACATATTCTAGAGCCTTGCATACTGAGGCACTGTCTTACCTCATTTGACATATTCTAGAGCCCTGCATATTGAGGCACTGTCTTACCTCGCTTCACATATTCTAGAGCCCTGCACATTGAGGCACTGTCTTACTTCACTTCACATATTCTAGAGCCCAGCATATTGAGACACTGTATCTTACCTCACTTCACATATTCTAGGCCCCAGCATAATGAGGCAGTGTGTCTTTCCTTACTTCACATATTCTAGGCCCCAGCATAATGAGGCACTGTGTCTTACCTCACTTCACATATTCTAGAGCCCAGCATAATGAGGCACTGTGTCTTAACTCACTTCACATATTCTAGGCCCCAGCATAATGAGGCACTGTGTCTTACCTCACTTCATATATTCTAGGCCCCAGCATATTGAGACACTGTATCTTACCTTACTTCACATATTCTAGAGCCCAGCATAATGAGGCACTGTGTCTTACCTCACTTCACATATTCTAGAGCCCAGCATATTGAGGCACTGTGTCTTACCTCACTTCACATATTCTAGGCCCCAGCATATTGAGGCACTGTGTCTCACCTTACTTCACATATTCTAGGCCCCAGCATAATGAGGCAGTGTGTCTTACCTCACTTCATATATTCTAGGCCCCAGCATATTGAGACACTGTATCTTACCTTACTTCACATATTCTAGACCCCAGCATAATGAGGCACTGTGTCTTACCTCACTTCACATATTCTAGACCCCAGCATAATGAGGCACTGTCTTACCTCAATTCACATATTCTAGAGCCCTGCATATTGAGACACTGTCTTACCTCGCTTCACATATTCTAGAGCCCTGCATATTGAGGCACTGTCTTATCTCATTTCACATATTCTAGAGCCCTGCATATTGAGGAACTGTCTTACCTCAATTCACATATTCTAGAGCCCTGCATATTGAGGCACTGTCTTATCTCATTTCACATATTCTAGAGTCCTGCATATTGAGGCACTGTCTTACCTCAATTCACATATTCTAGAGCCCTGCATATTGAGACACTGTCTTACCTCGCTTCACATATTCTAGAGCCCTGCATATTGAGACACTGTCTTACCTCAATTCACATATTCTTGAGCCCTGCATATTGAGGCACTGTCTTACCTCACTTCACATATTCTAGAGCCCTGCACATTGAGGCACTGTCTTACTTCACTTCACATATTCTAGAGCCCTGCACATTGAGGCACTGTCTTACTTCACTTCACATATTCTAGAGCCCTGCATATTGAGGCACTGTCTTACCTCATTTCACATATTCTAGAGCCTTGCATACTGAGGCACTGTCTTACCTCATTTGACATATTCTAGAGCCCTGCATATTGAGGCACTGTCTTACCTCGCTTCACATATTCTAGAGCCCTGCACATTGAGGCACTGTCTTACTTCACTTCACATATTCTAGAGCCCAGCATATTGAGACACTGTATCTTACCTCACTTCACATATTCTAGGCCCCAGCATAATGAGGCAGTGTGTCTTTCCTTACTTCACATATTCTAGGCCCCAGCATAATGAGGCACTGTGTCTTACCTCACTTCACATATTCTAGAGCCCAGCATAATGAGGCACTGTGTCTTACCTCACTTCACATATTCTAGGCCCCAGCATAATGAGGCACTGTGTCTTACCTCACTTCATATATTCTAGGCCCCAGCATATTGAGACACTGTATCTTACCTTACTTCACATATTCTAGAGCCCAGCATAATGAGGCACTGTGTCTTACCTCACTTCACATATTCTAGAGCCCAGCATATTGAGGCACTGTGTCTTACCTCACTTCACATATTCTAGGCCCCAGCATATTGAGGCACCGTGTCTCACCTCACTTCACATATTCTAGGCCCCAGCATAATGAGGCAGTGTGTCTTACCTCACTTCATATATTCTAGGCCCCAGCATATTGAGACACTGTATCTTACCTTACTTCACATATTCTAGACCCCAGCATAATGAGGCACTGTGTCTTACCTCACTTCACATATTCTAGACCCCAGCATAATGAGGCACTGTCTTACCTCAATTCACATATTCTAGAGCCCTGCATATTGAGACACTGTCTTACCTCGCTTCACATATTCTAGAGCCCTGCATATTGAGACACTGTCTTACCTCAATTCACATATTCTAGAGCCCAGCATAATGAGGCAGTGTGTCTTACCTCACTTCATATATTCTAGGCCCCAGCATATTGAGACACTGTATCTTACCTTACTTCACATATTCTAGACCCCAGCATAATGAGGCACTGTGTCTTACCTCACTTCACATATTCTAGACCCCAGCATATTGAGACACTGTCTTACCTCAATTCACATATTCTAGAGCCCTGCATATTGAGACACTGTCTTACCTCAATTCACATATTCTTGAGCCCTGCATATTGAGGCACTGTCTTACCTCACTTCACATATTCTAGAGCCCTGCACATTGAGGCACTGTCTTACTTCACTTCACATATTCTAGAGCCCTGCACATTGAGGCACTGTCTTACTTCACTTCACATATTCTAGAGCCCTGCATATTGAAGCACTGTCTTACCTCATTTCACATATTCTAGAGCCTTGCATACTGAGGCACTGTCTTACCTCATTTCACATATTCTAGAGCCCTGCATATTGAGGCACTGTCTTACCTCGCTTCACATATTCTAGAGCCCTGCACATTGAGGCACTGTCTTACTTCACTTCACATATTCTAGAGCCCAGCATATTGAGGCACTGTCTTACCTCATTTCACATATTCTAGAGCCTTGCATACTGAGGCACTGTCTTACCTCATTTCACATATTCTAGAGCCCTGCATGTTGAGGCATTATATCTTACCTCACTTCACATAGTCCAAACCCCAGCATATTGAGGCACTGTATCTTACCTCACTTCACATAGTCTAGACTGCAGCATATTGAGGCACTGTATCTTACCTCACTTCACATATCAGTTAGTTAGTCACGGTTCCAACTTCACGACAATGGGTTGCTCCCATTATGCTCCGTTTCTGTGCCAGTGAATATCACACAAAATGCTCCTCACTACAATATGTGAACAATGGAATAGACAGGAATATCGGCAAGCCAACAGCCCGCACAGGTACACTGTGCATAATGCAGCCGCCAGAATGCCAACACAAAAGTCCTCCACGAAAAATACAGTTCATCGCGGATGGAATCAGCAGTCATCAGAAAGACCTCACTGACCCGGGATTTATCCCATATGGCTCAGTCTCTTTCCGCAGGGTGACCCGCCGAAAGCGCAGTACAAAGCACAAACTCTGTGGCTCCCGCAACGACTCCCAAAAGTCTCCTGAAAAATGCACTCGTGAACTGAAAAGGCAAACCAGTCAATCCAGCGACAGCTGGCCACAATCGTTCAGAACATGCCGTTCACGCTACAAACAACCGCAGACAGATGTAAAAGCATTCCACACGAAATTCACATCTCACAGTGTCAGGCCACGCGCTCACTCAGTAGCAGGGCGACGGAACCATGCACTACCAGTCCAACATGAGGAAAATGCAAATGCAAAACCGTAGCCACAAGTGTAAACACTCCAGAGGCCTTAACGGTTTAAATGCCTATCCGCCATGTTGGGGACCAGAAGTCCCAGTAGACTGTAGACTAAGTCTCAGCCCAAAGCCTCCTTAGTCGCCTCTTACAACATGCATGGAAGGCAACAGTGATACTATTCTTTGCTTTCCTTATGGGCCCCGACAACACACAGGCTTCACACTTCACATATTCTAGGCCCCAGCATAATGAGGCAGTGTGTCTTACCTCACTTAACATATTCTAGAGCCCAGCATATTGAGGCACTGTGTCTTACCTCACTTCACATATTCTAGGCCCCAGCATAATTAGGCACTGTGTCTTACCTCACTTCACATATTCTAGACCCCAGCATAATGAGGCACTGTGTCTTACCTCACTTCACATATTCTAGAGCCCAGCATAATGAGGCACTGTGTCTTACCTCACTTCACATATTCTAGAGCCCAGCATATTGAGACACTGTATCTTACCTCACTTCACATATTCTAGGCCCCAGCATATTGAGACACTGTATCTTACCTCACTTCACATATTCTAGAGCCCTGCATACTGAGGCACTGTGTCTTACCTCACTTCACATATTCTAGAGCCCTGCATGTTGAGGCAGTGTGTCTTACCTCAGTTCACATATTCTAGACCCCAGCATAATGAGGCACTGTATCTTACCTCACTTCACATATTCTAGAGCCCAGCATAATGAGGCACTGTGTCTTACCTCACTTCACATATCCTAGACCCCATCATAATGAGGCACTGTGTCTTACCTCACTTCACATATTCTAGACCCCAGCATAATGAGGCACTGTGTCTTACCTCATTTCACATATTCTAGACCCCAGCATAATGAGGCACTGTATCTTACCTCACTTCACATATTCTAGAGCCCAGCATAATGAGGCACTGTGTCTTACCTCACTTCACATATTCTAGAGCCCTGCATGTTGAGGCAGTGTGTCTTACCTCACTTCACATATTCTAGACCCAAGCATAATGAGGCACTGTGTCTTACCTCACTTCACATATTCTAGACCCCAGCATAATGAGGCACTGTGTCTTACCTCACTTCACATATTCTAGAGCCCAGCATATTGAGACACTGTATCTTACCTCACTTCACATATTCTAGGCCCCAGCATAATGAGGCAGTGTGTCTTTCCTTACTTCACATATTCTAGGCCCCAGCATAATGAGGCACTGTGTCTTACCTCACTTCACATATTCTAGACCCCAGCATAATGAGGCAGTGTGTCTTACCTCACTTCATATATTCTAGGCCCCAGCATATTGAGACACTGTATCTTACCTTACTTCACATATTCTAGACCCCAGCATAATGAGGCACTGTGTCTTACCTCACTTCACATATTCTAGACCCCAGCATAATGAGGCACTGTCTTACCTCACTTCACATATTCTAGACCCCAGCATAATGAGGCACTGTGTCTTACCTCACTTCACATATTCTAGAGCCCAGCATATTGAGGTACTGTGTCTTACCTTACTTCACATATTCTAGAGCCCAGCATAATGAGTCACTGTGTCTTACCTCACTTCACATATTCTAGGCCCCAGCATAATGAGGCAGTGTGTCTTACCTCACTTCACATATTCTAGAGCCCAGCATATTGAGGCACTGTGTCTTACCTTACTTCACATATTCTAGGCCCCAGCATAATGAGGCACTGTTTCTTACCTTACTTCACATATTCTAGGCCCCAGCATAATGAGGCAGTGTGTCTTTCCTTACTTCACATATTCTAGGCCCCAGCATAATGAGGCAGTGTGTCTTACCTCACTTCACATATTCTAGAGCCCAGCATATTGAGACACTGTATCTTACCTCACTTCACATATTCTAGGCCCCAGCATAATGAGGCAGTGTGTCTTTCCTTACTTCACATATTCTAGGCCCCAGCATAATGAGGCACTGTGTCTTACCTCACTTCACATATTCTAGAGCCCAGCATAATGAGGCACTGTGTCTTACCTCACTTCACATATTCTAGGCCCCAGCATAATGAGGCACTGTGTCTTACCTCACTTCATATATTCTAGGCCCCAGCATATTGAGACACTGTATCTTACCTTACTTCACATATTCTAGAGCCCAGCATAATGAGGCACTGTGTCTTACCTCACTTCACATATTCTAGAGCCCAGCATATTGAGGCACTGTGTCTTACCTCACTTCACATATTCTAGGCCCCAGCATATTGAGGCACTGTGTTTCACCTCACTTCACATATTCTAGGCCCCAGCATAATGAGGCAGTGTGTCTTACCTCACTTCATATATTCTAGGCCCCAGCATATTGAGACACTGTATCTTACCTTACTTCACATATTCTAGACCCCAGCATAATGAGGCACTGTGTCTTACCTCACTTCACATATTCTAGACCCCAGCATAATGAGGCACTGTCTTACCTCACTTCACATATTCTAGACCCCAGCATAATGAGGCACTGTGTCTTACCTCACTTCACATATTCTAGAGCCCAGCATATTGAGGTACTGTGTCTTACCTTACTTCACATATTCTAGAGCCCAGCATAATGAGTCACTGTGTCTTACCTCATTTCACATATTCTAGGCCCCAGCATAATGAGGCACTGTGTCTTACCTATTCACCTTTCTCCTGCTAGCTCAGAGCAGAGTTTTTCAGCTATGTTATGAAAGTAAGAAACAACTAAAGTTCCCTGATATATCTGTGTGTGGGAGTAGATGGGGCCAGTTAGGGGTGAATCCAAAGATTAGCAGATAAGAAAGTATTGGATAGTTTTATATCAGGTAAAGCTCAAACACTGAGTCACATACATGTTTGAGAGAAGGTTAATTGAACAGTTATGCAGGTGAGAATGCATAATAGTGTCAAGCAAAACTCATGCAAGGCCCCAGTGCAGTCATGGGAATACATAATTAAACAATAATTGAGAGTTAAATTTCCAAGGGGCATAGATGAAAGAACAGGTATGTATGAGAAAGACCTTGAATATTGGGGGGAAATCTGAATAGGCATAAGAGGAATTGGGCCAGTCCAAGGGAGACTTGGCATATTTTATTTGTAGACTAAGTTAATAGTCTCTGTAGCTATTGTCGGACTAGGGAGAATCCAGCTGCCAATGTGTTTCCAGGGGTATGTTGTAGTTACACTGACAGTTATGCTTGAATGTGCTCAAGAACACAATGAACAACAGCTGCTTCACAGGCATGGAGCATACAAAACAAATATCTTTATTTCTTTAAAGAACAAGTCAGCTAGCTACGTCGACATATTCCGTCGTATCACGTACCCACTAGCCTGACTTGGCTCTACTCCATGGCCTCACGTCAAGGCAAGTTGCAATGTAATTCTTTTACACAATATTGCTAACAACCTTCTGTACTGGGTCATCACAGGGCTGGCGGCCCACTCAAGTGACACAGCTGGACTCACTCGCTGTGCTGTAACGTGCTCAATGGCCTGGCTGCGGCGGCGTGTGTACTGGCCATCATCTTCCTATATTAACGATCTCGCCGGCTAGTTATCAATTTCTCCCGATGATTGATCGTTGTTTCCATATTAACTTTCAAATCTCTGTCCTCATATTCAAATTAGAACTCTGGCTTGCTATTTCTGCGATTTTGACTTGACGGCGGTTCCCAGCAGATTAAACTCCCATCTGCCGCTGTCCGCGCTTGCCCAGCACATCATGTGGCCTGAGCTTGCTATCTGATTGGTTTCTTCAATTTAACCATCTATTTCTTAGCGTTCTTTCTCCCAATTTACTGTGACTAGTCGTCACTAATACCAACTATTTTCTGACTTGTTATCATTCTATTTCCCCTCCGAGTAGACTAATGGCACCAGCCTAACATATATTTCCCTTGCGGAGAGTTAAGTTTGAAGTAGGAGGGTGCTATTAGTTCGGAGCCATAAGGGAAGGAAATAATAGTAACTCTGTAGCCTACCATGCATGTCATGTGAGGCAACTCAGGAGGGTTGGCGTGAGGCTGGCTAACTCATCCAGTAGTCAACTTTAGCTCAAAATCCAACGAATCATAAATAAGTCTACAAAGGACTTGGTGTGAGTTGGTTGAGGGGTGAAGCTCCATTGTGAGATGAAAGACAGAAGAAGAAGAAAATCTATGGCAGCTGGATTAACATTTATCTTTACTTGATCTAAAGATAATGTGTTAAGAAGCACCGGAAGATCTTATGTCTGTAGAAGTAAAGGCAGTTGGTGTGATACTGTCCACATCACCTTTGACTCTGATTGGTCTATAAAAATATGGATCTAACATCTAATGAATCTGTTGGTGTGTAAAAGAAAAATTCGCTGACTTTTTACTGGAAGACATTAATCATAATTGATTCTACTATCTCACACAGATGTGTCTGGTTCTGTGTTTCCAAAATTCTAATGACATCTGGTTTCTGATTGAGATGGAAGGCTTCGGCTTTGCCTCAGTTTTGACAATGGTGTTTGCAGGACAGATATGGCTGCGATTCAAGGAACCTGATTTGCCTAGGCCAATAAAGGTAAATGTGACTACTGCCTTGTCTCTGGTATCTAAATTATTTCTTTTTAGCAATGCACCATTTATGTCAAGCAGCACATGGTGTGTAATTATAGATTTTTGTTTGGTCTGAGCATAGGAAAGAAATCTGGCTAGATATTGTACTTTGCTGCACAGTATATGTTTTATACAAGATCAGTATGTGTTGTCTCTTCCAATGCTTTTTAAAAAAAATTGTGGTTATTGTCTCCCTTGCAAAATTGTGTGAAACTTAAAGAATAAATGTTTGTTTGAAATGTTCATTCATCATAGTGTGCCCTGCCAAATGTATTTATGTCTCTCCACAGATCTTGGTCCTTGTTGTTATGGAACAACTCTATTGATGATATTCTTAAGCCATTCAGCATCATTTCTCTTGGTCTGCCTTTGCCTCTTCAGCTGCTGATCTTTAAGGATGTCATGATCTTTTCAAACGCTTCTCTTCCCATTAACCCTTTACCGGGCGGAACGTTCATTTCCGTCCTATCGCTTTAACAGGCAGGCCGCCCCAAAGCGCCCGATACTATTATGCATTGTAAAAACGCGATCTCTCGGCTTTCCGATACTTCCGACGGCTACTTTTGCTTTCGCCGATAGCTTGACAACGTGGGCGCCATTTGCAAGCGCCTACTATGAATTTGAACGGATTTTTAAAATAGTTTTTGGGGTTTTTACGCTTAATTTTTCCAAATGGATTTCGGCGATTCTTCAAGTGATAGCTGAGATTTCGCTAGGTTCAATTTAAGTGACATTAAATGGCACACGGTTGACTACTAATCAGAGCTAGATATCAGTGAAAAGCGTTACTTTGCATTAGCAGTCGTGAGTCGGACTTTAAAGAAAGTGATTATGATTCTGAAAATGTGTTTGTAAATTGCTGTATAGATGACTGAAAATTACAAACAATAACTGTATTTCGTAAATATTTGGATATATGGATAACCGGCAACAATCATGTGAGTAACACATTCTGCATGCTTTTCCCTTCATTATGTTGTTTATTTAACTAAAATCGGTTGACTAACACCTTATTTGTGATGTTTTTACAAATGAAACCCAAAATTTTACCGAATCTGAAAAAATCTGCCCGTTCAGGGCTAAAAAATGGACAAGCGCATGTTTGGTAAAGGGTTAAGTCACCAAAGAACATTGTTTTTCTCTTTCTTATAGTTACACATGTTCTGTTTCCATTAGCCTCATCCAGGCACTTGTTACTCTGGCAGTTCATAAGCTCTTCATAATTTGTTCATTCACATTCCAAGATTCACTGCCCTTCAGCAGAACAGGTTCTAAATAACATTTCAGTTCTCTCAATCTGATATTTAAAAATGAGAGTGACTTATTACATAAGAAAACTGTTTATCTTGTGACATGCTGCTTTTGCTTGGCCAAATCTGCTCTTAACCCTTTACAGGGCAGACGCTTGTCCATTTTCTAGCCCTGAACGGGCAAGATTTTTTCAGGTTCGGTAAAATTTCGGGTCGCGTTAGTAAAAACATCACAAATAAGGTGTTAGTCAACCGATTTTAGTTAAATAAACAACACAATGAAGGGAAAAGCATGCAGAATATGTTACTCACGTGATTGTTTCCGGTAATCTATATATGAACACAAATATTTACGAAATAAGGCATGTTGTTTGTGATTTTCCGTCATCTATACGGCAATTTACAAACACATTTTCAGAATCATAATCACTTTCTTTAAAGTCCGACTCAGACTGCTAATGCAAAGTAACGCTTTGCACTGATATCTAGCGCCGATTAATAGTCAACTTCGTGCCCTTTAATGTCATTTAAATTGAACCTAGCGAAATCTCGGCTATCACTTGAAGAATCGCCAAAATCCATTTTGAAAAACAGCGTAAACATCCCGAAAACTATCAAAAATTGTCCGTAAAAGTCCGTTCAAATTCATACTATCGCGTTTACAAATGGCGGCCACGTTGTCAAGCTGTCGGCGAAAGCGAAAGTAGCCGTCGGAAGTGACGGAAAGCCGAGAGATCGCGTTTTTACAATGCATAATAGTATCGGCCGGACTTGGCCGCTACGATCGTTTTATGGCATCGGCTGGAATTGGCCGCTGTGACCTGTAAAGGGTTAATCTCTGTTACATATCTTCCATCTCATATTATAATTTTCATTACGCTATATTCAGAGAAAAGGGTGACAGGCTAAAGAGGGGCAAATCATGGATGGGTCAGATGGAAAATGTCGTCAGACAGGTGTGCAGTCTTACCAGTATCAACCCTGGCAAGGAATGGGTGCCGGTGCCTCCAGCTTTTAAGTGCACTTTCTCCTACATTATCACACTCGACAGACGGTGCAGAGAGCAGAACCCTGCCGCTGTCAATGCAGAGGTCAACGCGCTCATCTATGAACACTCAGATAGCCCCAAAGTGCTCATCTATACAGATGGATCCATTGTAAAGCAGCAGAGAAGTGCGTGGGCATTTACAGCCCGTTTAGCGGGCCGAACCGTTCAAGATTCCGGTGGTGCCCACTCTAAGACCATGAGCAGTATGACGATGGAGGTGATGGCAGTTACACAGGCTTTCATATGGCTTTCATATACCAACGTGTGTGTACTAAGTGATTCAATGAGCATGATTCAGAAAATCGAAGCTGGATCTGTACGTAGACAGTGGACAGTCGCGGAAGTCTGTTGTCCGTAAAGTCACCTTCATCTTTGTCCCAGGACATGCAGGAGTTGAGGGAAATGAACGAGCTGATAAACTGGCTGGCTCTGCACCCCCTGTAGATGGCCAGCCCACGGATCGTGCCGATGTTATTAACGTCCTTAAAGATATGTCAAGAACAGAGGACCTTGATGTCAGTGAATCCACATCGCTGTCCAGGATGAAAGATTTGGGAGTAAGAATTGGCACGGCCAGACGTGAGAGGTACATCGGGAAAACGAGGTGCCTCGTCAACCAATACAGAACTGGCACTATTAGCTACTGGACGCTGATGCATATGGTAGGGGGAAGATCTGAGCACCTATGGACCTTTCCGGAGTGCAATGAAGATACCCCAACTGATAACTGATTATAATTTTCATTGCTTTCTTATATCTTATGTACTCTCTGTGTTTAAATAATACTAAGCAGTCTTAATGTACAGTTTGTGATGAAATCTGTTATATTGTGCAGGCATTGATGTTTTCAAATGCTTAAAATTATTTGATAAATTGTTAGTATGACTTTAGATAACATTGTATATTAATCTAATGAAGAAAAAAACTTAAGTAAATCTCAGTGCAGTTGCAAAACCAAATGTATAAATAGAAATAAACGTGAAAAGCTTTAAATAGATAAAAATTGTGTTCTAATCTTGGAGACACAATATCATATGTGAATTAGAATTCAAGACCAGCATCTATCAATGAAATGCTGTTTTCACAATGAAGGTTGTCTGCAAAAGATATCCAAGGTGTTCTGCCTCTGGTTTTGGTTGTATTTTGGTTGTACACGCCAGCAGACTGCTGTTTGCCTATCTCTTGATGTTGTCTACCTCTTGCTTAACTGCCTTCAACTTTATTGTCCGGAAGAGAATGAGAAGGGCTAAAGTTGTATTTGTTTGTTTCAACAACATGAGAAATGATCTTTATGAATGCTCTGTGACTGTTCCATTACATATGTAGGTACGACGCTGGCCTATGCAGTTACAGTGCAACAATAACCACTAGTGTCACAATATCAGTAGTATCACAATAACCACTAGTGTCACAATAGTCAGTAGCATCACAGTAACCGGCCAAAATATTGCAGCTCAACTGTGAACAAGCACAAGTCAGTTACATCCTAAAACACAAAAATATAGAGCAAACAAAGAGTTAGAAGAAAAAGAAGACATTTCATTCCAACAATTCCTTGATAAACTTGCTGGTTCTGCATCCCCTGAAGATGGCCAGCCCATGGATCATGCTAATGCCCTTAGAGAAATGTCGAGATCTGAGGATTTTGATGTCAATGAATCAACATCATTGTCCAGAATGAGAGGCTTGGGTGTAAGAATTGCCACGGCTAGACATGAGAGGCACATTGTGAGAGCAAAGGGACTCGTCTGAGGATTTTGATGTCAGTGAATCAACATCATTGTCCAGAATGAGAGGCTTGGGTGTAAGAATTGCCATGGCTAGACGTGAGATGCACATTGTGAGAGCAAAGGACCTCGTCAACAAACACAGAACTGGCACATATGTTTGGAAGATCTGAATGCCTATGGACTTGTCCAGAGTGCAAGGATGATACCCCAACAGATAATTTCCTGTAAATGGGTTGTATCATAAAGCATATATTATCTATGTAGGTCCCTATAGCACTTCCCATCTTCCTGTTTCTGGTGAGTCTGGCATTGCTGGTCTTGACTTTCTACCAAAAGACGGATGAGACCTTAATGGCTATAGGGATTCTTGGACTTGGCACAGTGTTCTATATCATTGGAAACCGGTGGACTAAAAAGCCACATGCGATTCAGTCCAAAATTAGTGAGTATACTTGTGTTATGTTTTGCTTATTAAGTTACTGTTATGTGTTAAGTTAATTTTGTTTATTGTGATAATTTTGTTCAATTTCATTTTTTGGTTAAGTTTAATCATTTTATTAAGTTAATTTTCTTTATTATTTTTGTTTTGTTTTGTAAGTTCATTTTGTGACTATCCAAAGTACTCACAGTATTACTCTCAGAAACCACATCTCTATTGCCTCCTGGTCTGTTTCTTTAGAAGAATTCCATGGTGAACATGGCGGCAATTGAGGTGGAAAGAGTGATGGATGGGCCAGACATCATCAGTGCCATAAGAGAAGCTGGACGAAGATATGACACTTGGGAATCTACTTCCTTGTCCAGATTGAGGGAGATAGGAGTGAAATGGGGAAAGGCTGGACATTAACATTTTGTCACGTGCACAAGATATTTGATTAACCAATTTAGAACTGATGAGATCGGTTGATATACGCAGGCAGAGATATTAAGGAGGAGATCGGAGCACCTTCTGACCTGTAGAGAGAGTGATGATGGCGATCCTCACTAATCACTGATCACTAATCACGTTCCATGATTCACTGCCATACAATAGAACAAGTTCTATATACCATTTGAGTTCTGTATTCCTGACATTTACTGAGAGTGATTTATTACATAACATACTTTTCATCTTCTGAATTGGGGGTCAGCTTGGCTGAATGGATATGAGCGCTAATTAAGCATTAGGTGTGCTGATGCCGAGGTAGCGGGTTCATCTCCTACACCGGTCAGACTAAAATGTTGACTTCTCATTCTTGACTTGGGGATGTAAAGTACAATTACCTCAGAAGTCAGAGTGGGTTCATCTGATGGCAAGGGACACTGGTAAAAGGGAAAGCTAATCCACACACAAGGATCAATCCATTGGACTAGAAACAGTAGCATGAGTATGGACTACGCCTGTTTTCAAAGTGAGCGAACACACACAAAATCTTCTGAAATGCTGCTTGTCCTATTCTGCTCTTAGTCTCTGTCACACATTTTCCATCTGATGTTATGATTGTTCCCAAATTTTTGAATTTATTGTCAGTACTAACTATGGTAAACATTTTATATTATTCTGTTCCTTTCAGCATTTGTCAACATTTTCTTTCAAAAACTGCTGCTGGTGGTTCCACCAGAGAGTGAAAAAGATCTTAATTGGGAGTGAGCATGAGTTGGTAGCGGTTCTGTATGTTGTATACTGGTGATATCTAGCCTGCATTTGATGCATGTAAATCTCTTATAATAACAGTTTGTTATGTGATGCATATAGTTTTCATGAGTGATAAGTTTTCAAATGATGCATGTAGTTAATGTGTTTATATATGAGGCATGTGAGTTGTTTATTATTGAACAATTTCTTTAGTTTGTCCTTGAAACTTAATTGATTCTGAAGAACCATATTGTGGGAAACATTAAGCCTGTATTGTAAGTGATTCAGCACCAAAAAAAACATAAGTTTCAACCAAACATGGTGCACGATCAATTGAACAAGTATAATGAACATTTCTGTTCACTGAGCATTGAAATTGCAAAAGATACCACGAAACAAAAGAAATAACACACTGACCCTAGTATGTCGATATATCGTCCTTCTGTCCAAATGGGAAGTCATATTTGGCGATATATTATTCGTCAGCACTGAATCAGTTATGGCAGTGGTCTGTGTCTAGTCCCTGGCAGAGACAGAGTTATTTACTCCGGCCAGTGTGTTTCTAGTAATCAGAATGTTTGGAAAGAGACACCGGCATCAGAATAAAAGCAATCATCATTTTGTGGCCACATTATGAGAAGAGAAAAACTGGAGCATGTTTTCATCATTGGAAAGATTTATGGAAAGAAAGTGATGTTTCTTATCAGCACGCGAAGTGATAAATGCCGCAGGAGTTTGCAAGATGTGGAGAAGCGTGATCGCCACACCTGTTAGCAAGACACATGATGATAATGATGATGATTCTCTCCAGCATTGTAATTGGATTATCAGTTGATTTTGTCTGCTCATGTGACCTTGTAGCTTGTACATTTTCAGTCTGTGTGTGTCTTTTGTCTGTTAGAATCCCCAGCATGACACCCTGACCTAAGAGTTCAGTGTTACAGTGTTTATTGTTTTCTCCAGGGTTGTTGTAACAGTGTAAACTTGTTGACCGTACCACAGTGTGTCTGAATAAATTTGTAATCACAATAACAGGTGTGTAAATCTGTAATCATGGTTTGCAGATGTGTAAATCTGTAATCACAATTATAGATTTTTTAAATTTGTAATTAAATCTGTAATGATGGTTGCAGATGTGTAAATCTGTAATCACAGTTAAGATTTGTAAATTTGTAATCATGATTATAGTTGTGTAGATTGGTAATCATGGTTACAGATGTGTAAATTTGTAATCATAATTACATATATGTAAATCTGTAATCACAGTTACAGTTTGTGTAAATAGCAATACTTTATCTCTTTCAGTCCCTACCTTGTGATTGGTAACTGGAAAATCAACCAATGCATAATTTGTTCTCTTGGTACATTTGGTCACAGCATACTGAGGAAATATAGTACCCTCAGTGACCTTTGCCACAGTATATTTCATTATCTTGTGCCAAACAGATGAGCACGGGCTGTCACGATTTGCCATCTCACATGGTCACCAGTCTCAGATCTGGTCTGTGTTATTGTCCCAATTATGTCATGTGGCCATACTATCCAGGTATTTATCTTTTTGTCTCCACTTTGTTCTTTTTCAATATAATTTGTCAGTGTCACTAAGTTTTCAAGTTTATTTGTCTTCATAACATGCCCACAAACATTTGACTGCCTGTGTTTAATTTCTCTAAACAATTTATGGTGTTCGTCTATTTTTTTTTTTTTTTGAAGAACTGACCCAATTGTTTTGTTTCTTAATTTTTTAAAATCTGTCCTAGGTATTTTTTGCATTTTGCCCAGAAACCACATTTCCACTGCCATTAGGTGTTTCTCAGCTTGTCTGCTTACTGTCCATGTTTCACTCAAATACAACAGTATTGGTTCTACATAGCACTTTAACACTCTTTTTCTCACTGCAATTGAAAGCTTTTTAGTTTAGATCCCATATGTATTGAGCCACTTTGAAACAATGCATTCATGACGTTACCTAGTGGTTATCTTCCCATTTGGGCATCTTCTATAAAAGAGACTGAAATAGTTAATAAATTAGATTGTTTTATCATCTAAGGCAGTGGTTCTCAACCGGTGGGGAATCCCCCCACCCCCGGGAATTTTAGGGTTTCCAGGGGGAGGGGGGGGGAGGGGGGGGGGGGAATTAAGATTATTTCAAGATCGCGTTAATACAAGAACTGATTACTTGATATTGTTTTTCCCTTCATACTGTACGGTTCTGTATGTCTCACCCTTCTAAAATTCAATTTATCAAGTAAGTAGACCCACAAATCATGTTTTATGTGGACTGTCTAGACTTAGTATGTGCTATTAAATTTAGCTTCCATTATTATGTTTACTGTGTAGGGGTGGGATTTTTAGGTAGGAAATACAAAAGGGGGGAATGACATTCTGAAAATATGGTGAAGGGGGGCACGGGCCAAATTTTTAGGTAGGAAATACGAAAGGGGGGGAATGACGTTCTGAAAATATGATGAAGGGGGGCACGGGCCAAAAAAGGTTGAGAACCACTGATCTAAGGCATTCCTATTTCACTTACCTTACTCTTTAAAAACCATGATATGTTGGTAGGTAGTGGCTAGAGTATTCCACTGCCGGCTTGATGTTGCTGAGTTTAAATTCTCCTTGAGGTTGTATTCTTGTCATGACCACATGGCCCTGGCCTCAACCCAGCTTCATAACATGTTAGGACTAGACAGTTTTCTGAAAGATAAGATGACAAGGGTGAAACTAATCACTGCACCTATTGCATGCTGACAGCTCTAGATGATGATGTGTACAAGTACAGGTAAAGTACTCTAGATGATATGTATAAGTACAGGTAAAGTACTCTTTCCACACTCTGAGTATAGGATATATGGTTCTGGCCACATATTTTTATAGACCAGTTGGCACTCAGTGGGTCATGTGAATCAATATCCCAAAACATTAGTGCCTGTTTCAGGCTGTGTCGACCTGGAAGAAATTATATGCCTAAAGCTTATTTCCAATATGCCACAATGACATGCAAACAGGATCTGTTGCCGTTATATTCAAAAACATATTAAGCTGACAGACAGGAAATACATAAACATTCCAATCACTTGTCAGCATAATATGTTTTTGTTGTTGAAAACTGTGTCTTTGTTTTGTGTTTCATTTTAATGAAACAATATTGATTTCACTTGTTGCTTTACACATTTGAGTTATTGTTTGCCAAGAAATTATATGTGCCTGTTTTTTTTATGTCACACTATCTTACATATACTTTTTATATAATAATGTAACAATGCTGATTGAGAAAATGCTAATGATGAAGTCTATTTACATTTTTAAAATTGTTTTACATATATTATTGTTGCTTGAGTTGCAGTGCCTTACTTGTATCATAGTCAAGCTTGCAGATTTTTGTGGTTGGAAAGTTTTTATATTTGAATTAAGTTGCTACAGACGCTGTTCTTCCATGTTGAATACTGTTGTTAGCTTGTGTTAATTGTACTTGTTATGTTTGCTACAGTCAGCAACAGTTCAATTTAATAGATGTGTCTTTTACTCGTGGTCTTCTTGAGAAATGTTGATTACATACAGTACAGTTTAACTCTTTAAGAACAGACAGCCAGCATGTAAGGGTTAATGTTTATATGCATTGGTGATTTGAGGCCAATATTTCTGCAGTTCTGTGGCCTGGCCTTTTTTTTTTTTTTTTTTTAATTTGCATATCCTTTACAGGACATCGCTGTCAACAGCAGCATCTTTCAGCTGTCTGTTGATTTCTTGGCAAGATTACGCTCAGTAGTTTGCCATTGCTTTCTGAGCGGCTGGCTCAGTTATCCCGCAAGTCACCAGCGGGGTCGAACCGCCTTCAGCTCTCGCCCGCTACGAGACTCTGCGTGATAAACGGGATTACGGAGAAAGTGTTGTAACCCCTTGGCCAGAGAGACCGGCTGTGGCCTGGCCTATTATGAAGAAATTACATTCAGTTAGTGATCCCTTATCACTAAAATGGAGTAAATAAGCACAAATATTGTAGTGTTACTTCAAAGACATGTTTATGCTTTATAAGTAACGTTTAGAAATATATATTTCTTGCAAGGAAGGCATTACTTCATAAACTTTGATTCTTGTGCCATTTATAAAACGCCAGTCATTATTTCCATTTATAAAACCCCAGTCATTATTTTGCTATTTTTAACTTATAATAGTTAAAAGAAGAATGTGTGTGTGTTCATTATGTATACTGGTTGGTGCACTTTACCCATGTGCTGCTGGAGCCCTTAAGGGAAGCAGAGGATAACAACACTGTAACCTGCCATGCATGTCATAACAGGCAACAGAGGAGGGTTGGTCTTGGGCAGTGGTTCTCAACCGGTGGGGAATTCCCCCCCAGGGGGGAATTTTAGGGTTTCCAGGGGGGGTAATGAAGATCATTTCAAGATCGCGTTAATACAAGAACCGATTACTGGATATTGCTTTTCCCTTCATACTTTACAGTTATGCACATCTCATCCTTCTAAAATTCATTTTATAAAGTAAGTAGACCCACAAACCACGTTTAATGTGGATGTCTAGACCTGTTTTAACATATTTACCTTCCATGTTTACGTATACTGTGTAGGGGTGGGGGGATTTTTAGGTAGGAAATATGAAAGGGGGGGGGGGGGGAATGACGTTCTGAAAAATGGTGAAGGGGGGCACGGGCCAAATTTTTGATACGAAGGGGGGAATGACGTTCTGAAAATATGGTGAAGGGGGGCACGGGCCAAAAAAGGCTGAGAACCACTGGTCTTGGGGTTGACTACTTCTAGTGCACTGGACCTATTATTTGCATGTGGATTAGCTTTCCCTATAAAAGTGTCCCTCGCCATCAGGTGAACCCACTCCGACTTTAGAGGTACTTGTAATTTACATCCCCATGTCAAGGTCGAGAAGTCAGCATTTTAGTCCAGCTGGACCGGTGCAGCGGAAGTTTAAGAGCGAGCGTTCTTATCCACTCTGCCATGCTGACATTCACTTTTGTTAGTAAATAACTGTATATGGGTAATAATTCTTAAGGTTTACTGTATAATAATGAAGTATGTCAGCCAGTATATTCACTTCATATGATAAGTACCTCTGCAGTATGTGGCTTCTGAACAAAGGGAAAACATTGTTTTGAATATAAGAAAATGAAAGGTTATATATATATATATATATATATATACTAGCTGACCCGGCCCGGCTTCGCCCAGACCCTGGTGGGGAGCATCTCATTTAATTCATATAAGTAGTCATATAAGTTCTCGTTCCCGTTACCGACTGTCTGTCTGTCTGTCTGTCTATCTGTCTGTCTGTCTGTCTGACCCGGCCCGTCTTCGCCCAGACCCTGATGGGGAGCATCTCATTTAATTCATATAAGTAGTCATATAAGTTCCCGTTCCGACTATCTATCTGTCTGTCTGTCTATCTATCTGTCTGTCTGTCTGACCCGGCCCGTCATCGCCCAACTCCTGGTGGGGAGCATCTCATTTAATTCATATAAGTAGTCATATAAGTTCCCGTTCCCGACTGTCTGTCTGTCTGTCTATCTATCTATCTATCTGTCTGTCTGTCTGTCTGACCCGGCCCAGCCCATGGTGGAGAGCATCTCATTTAAATTATATAAGTAGTCATATAAGATCCCATTCCCGACTATCTGTCTGACTGTCTGTCTGTCTTGGGTAAATGGAGGAGGGAGGAGGAAGAGGGAGGTGGAGGAGGAAAGAGGAGGGAGGAGGAGGGAGGAATAGGAGGGAGGAGGAGGGATTAGGAGGAGGAGGGATGAGTAGGGTGGAGGAGGAGGCGAGGAGGGAGAAGGAGTGGGAGGAGGGAGGAGGAGGAATGTGAAGGGAGGAGGAGGGAGGAGGAGGAGGAAGGCGAAGGGGGAGGAGGGAGGAAGAAGAAGGAGGAGGAAGAGGAAGGAGGAGGAATGTGAAGGGAGGAGGGAGGAGGAGAAGGCAGGAGGAGGGAGGAAGAGGAAGGAGGAGGAATGTGAAGGGAGGAGGAGGGAGGAGGTAGAGGGAGGAAGGAGGAGGAGGAGGGAGGAAGAAGGAGGAGGAGGATGAGGAGGAGGAATGTGAAGGGAGGAGGAGGGATAGGGGGGAGAGGAAGAGTGGAGAGGAGGAGGGAGGAGCTAGAGGGAGGAGGAGGAGGGAGGAAAAGGGAGGAGGAGGAAGAGGGAGGAGAAGGAGGAGGGAGAGGGAGGAGGGGAAGAGGAAGAGGGTAGGAGGAGGAGGAGAAGAAGGGAGGAGGAGGGGAGAGAAAGAGGGAGGAGCAGAAGGGGGAGAGGAAGGAGGGAGAATGAGGAGGGGAGGAAGGAAAGGGAGGTGGAAGAGGAGGAGGGAGGAGGAAAGAGGTAGGGGAGGAGGAGGTAGAGGGAGGAGGAGGAAGGAAAGGGAGGAGGAAGAGGAGGGTGGAGGGAGGAGGAGGAGGTAGAGGGAGGAGGAGGAAGAGGGAAAAGGGAGAAGGAGGAGGAGGAGGAGGGATGAGGAGGGAGAAGGAGGGAAGATGAGGGAGGGAGTAGGATGGAGGAGGTGGGGAGAGGGAGAGGGAGGAGGCAGAGGAATGAGAGGGAGGAGGAAGAGGAGGAGGTAGAGGGAGGAGAAGAGAGGAGGAGAGAGTTCGCCATTCCGAATTCATACTCGTCTAGTTCTTCCCTTCTACACGACTGTAGATAACTTCCTTACACATAAAAAGATGAATTGTTATTGATATTGCCGTGGCATGGAGGAATATCAGCAGCAGAGGTGATCCAAAAAACCAAAGACTGAGATCTACGGAGAGCCATGAACGCCTACGCCAGCCGGCACGGCACTTGATGATGATGATTGCCATGTGACGATTCTGTGTAGTGACGTCATTTTCTTCCCTTTCCCTAGCGTTTTGGTTCGGGGATCATCATCATCATCATATATTTACGTACGTATTTTGGGAGGGGGAGGAGGGAGGAGGAGGAAGAAGAAAAAAAACTATGACAGTTGACAGCTCTGGAATGAAAGGAAGGCGTGTAGAAAATTTCATCTCAATCGGATGGGCCGTTCGCGAACAAATAAAGGACATACATATTTACATACATATATACATACACTTTGTTTTATAGATATATATATATATATATATATATATATATATATATATATATATATATATATATATATACACGCACACATCACAGTCTGGCCAATTAAATTACAATACAACAAACATCGCTCGCCTACTCGTTGGGTGATCATGAGTTTGAATCTTAATTGGGGCAGATTTTTAACATTCACCTGGGCTCCCAGGTCGGCCCAGCATAAAATGAACACCAGGAAATGTCTTGGGAAGTAACACAGTCAGAGTCATTTGTCTGCCTCACCCACCAAGTGCCGATTGGTCTAACAAACATATGGGTTTGGCACCATAAGCCCAGATCATCTTCTGGCATGTTAAAGGGTTATTTACTTACTTTACATACAACAAAAGTATAATGTTGTACATAGCAACATTTCTTATCTTCTTTATCTTGCTTATTATCTATAGAATTGTGTTTGCATGAAACACTCCAATAGGGTCTTCCAATCTCAAGTTGTACTGTTGCTGTATGTTTTCCTGATGAAGATTATAGGAATGGTATCAAAATGTCCAGATATCATGAATTTGTACATATATTTTTGCCAACTAGACAATACTTTCCAGTAAATAAGGAAAATCAAAGACTGTATGCTCAAATTAATATGTCTGTATTTTTTACTGTTGTACGCTAGTTTGAAACTTGTGCCTTTGTGTAACGAAAGATGTCAAAGTATATCATCTCTATGCTCAAAGTCAACAGTCCTCGTGGTTTGTAAATAGTTTACACAAGTATTACACTTTCATGTTATAGTATTTTGTAAGTTTTGTGGTTTACATTGATCATGACAAAGTAAATGACTTTAAAATTCTTAAATTGATTATTTTCTCATTTAATGTTTAAATAAGACATTTATACATAATGGTTTGCTTCTTTTTATGTGTAATTGTTTTAGTAACACCATAAATATTATGCAACTGACACACTCATGACATAATATGTAATCTTGAAGTAAACAATACTATACCTCAAGTTCAGTTGATTATATAAACAATATTATACAGCATACAAACTCATGACATACAATTCAGTCTTGAAGTAAGCAGTATTATATAACTGACAAATGTATGACATCATAAACAGTCTTGAAGTAAAAAGTATTTTACAACTCACAATGACATATTAATTAGTCTTGAAGTAAACAGTATTATACAACAGAGAAATGTATGACTAAATGAGCAGTCTTGAAGTGAACATTTTATACAACAGAGAAATGTATGACATAATGAGCAGTCTTGAAGTGAACATTATTATACAACAGAGAAATGTATGACATAATGAGCAGTCTTGAAGTGAACAGTATTATACAACAGAGAAATGTATGACATAATGAGCAGTCTTGAAGTGAACAGTATTATACAACAGAGAAATGTATGACATAATGAGCAGTCTTGAAGTGAACAGTATTATGCAACAGAGAAATGTATGACATAATGAGCAGTCTTGAAGTGAACATTATTATACAACAGAGAAATGTATGACATAATGAGCCATCTTGAAGTGAACCTTATTATAAAACAGAGAAATGTATGACATAATGAGCCATCTTGAAGTGAACATTATTATACAACAGAGAAATGTATGACATAATGAGCCATCTTGAAGTGAACATTATTATACAACAGAGAAATGTATGACATAATGAGCAGTCTTGAAGTGAACGTTATTATACAACAGCTGAAGTTGATTGGGGAAACTTTTGCTTCCCTAGTATGCCCTGATAACACATGGGTGAAGCACAAAATTATTAAAATGGAGTATTACATAGATACACATTTGTGCATGTGTATGTGCATGCATGTGTGTGTTTCTGATAAACATTTATCATGTGTACGAGGCATACAACATAACATGTGGACTTATCATTTGTATCAGTCACACAACATTTGGTGTGCTATTATCTGTATTAGTCACATGACATAGTGTGTGGTTTCATAATCTCACATGACATTACATATGCTAACTAAACTAGCCACATTTTTCCAGTGTATAAGTGAGAAATAGACCTGCCAAAATGTTATTCAAATTAATATGTCTATATTTTCCATTGATGCTTCCTAGCTCAAACATGGTTCCATGATCTCACATTACACTACATATGCTAACTAAACTAGCCAGATTTTTCCAGTGTATAAGTGAGAAATAGACCTGCGAAAATGTTATTCAAATTAATGTCTATATTTTCCATTGATGCTTCCTAGCTCAAACATGGTTCCATCATCTCACATTACACTACATGTGCTAACTTAACTAGACAGATTTTTCCCGTGTGTAAGTGAGAAATAGAACTGCCAAAATGTGTGTTCAAATTAATATGTCTGTATTTTCTATTGATGCTGGCTAGCTCAAACGTGTGTCTTGAAAGATATGTTGTTGTTATTGATCCAGCGTTGCTGGGCTTCCTCCTTTCAGCTTATTGCCATGTAGTGATGCATGCAAGTATTTATCAGCTATAATTTTGTTCCATGTAAAATATTCCTTTTATTTGGCTTTGGTGGTCATCAGCTGTAGTTTTGTTCCATGTAAAATATTCCTTGTATCTGGCTTCGGTGGTCATCAGCTGTTGTTATGTTCCATGTAAAATATTCCTTTTATTTGGCTTTGGTGGTCATCAGCTGTAGTTTTGTTCCATATAAAATATTCTTTTTATTTGGCTTGGGTGGTCATCAGCTTTAGTTCCATCCATCATGTGCCATGCCGGTAAGCGTGCGCGGTCATGTTCTGCCATCTCACTCGATCACCGGTGTCATGGATCAGCTCCGTGTTTCTGTCTCGACCATGCCACAAGGCCAAGCCATCCAGGTATTTGCTTCTAGGTCTTCCCCTTGGTTTGTTCCCCTCAATCTTACCAGTTGTCACCAAGTTCTCCAATCCATTTCTTCTCATAACATGCCCAAAAATTTTTGACTGTCTACGTCTAATGTCTCTAATCAGTTTACAATCTTCATTTGTTTCTTGAAGAACTTGTTCATTGGTCTTTCTGGCTGTCCATGGTATTCTTTGCATTTTCCTCAGAAACCACATTTCTACAGCCATCAGATGTTTTTCAGCCTGACTGCTCATTGTCCAAGCTTCACATCCATATAAAAGTACAGGTTCTATGTAGCATCTCAACACTCTTTTTCTCGTTTCAATTGACATCTTTTTATTGGTCAGTATGTTTTTCATCTTGCTAAAGGCTACTTTTGCCATGGCGATTCTTGTTCTAATCTCTTCTAGATCTCCCATCAGATGTTATTACTGTTCCGAGATAATTGTACCTATTCACTTGTTGCTGTAGTTATGTTCCATATAAAATATTCCTTTTACCTGGCTTCAGTGGTCATCAGGTGTAGTTATATTCCATCTAAAATATTCCTTTTTTTTTTTGGCTTTGGTGGTCATCAGCTGTAGTTATATTCCTCTAAAATATTCCTTTTATCTGGCTTTGGTGGTCATCAGTTGTAGTTATGTTCCATGTAAAATATTCCCTTTGTCTGGCTTTGGTGGTCATCAGCTGTAGTTATATTCCATCTAAAATATTCCTTTTATCTGGCTTTGGTGGTCATCAGCTGTAGTTTTATTCCATGTTAAATATTCCTTTTTTCTGGCTTCGGTGTTAGCACAGTTTTCTGATAACTGTTAGTATCAGACACACAAAGAGGTGATGTTAGGCAGTCTCATTACAATTATCTACAAATGACACTCCAGAGTGAGCTCTTGTTGGAGTCTGTTCAGGTGTATGTTAAGTGATATGTTTTGTTTGAAAGTCCTTGCTTTTTTTAACTTTGGTTACGGATGCCGGCTTTGTAGCGAAGGGATTACGGGTGCAGTTCGTAATCCCGCATACCCATATTCGAAACACAGCAGTGTATGATTTGGCAGCAGACTGTCTTATGTTGGTTTTTTTTTAATGAAATGGTATGGGTGCTGGTCGTTCAGAAAGCAATGGCAAACTGCTGAATGTAAACTAGCCCAGGAATGACTAACAGCTTTAAAAAATGCTGGGGTTGACTGCTACATCCTGTAAAAGATATGCAACAACTTTTGTGTGTGTGTGATTTCTTGACAAGTTTGCATTCAGTAGTTTGCCATTGCTTTCTGGACAACTGGCACTTATACCTTTATATGGGAAACCATCACAAAACGGTCTGCTTCCAAATCGCCTGCAGCTGTGTTTCGAACGCAGTATACATTATTATGAATTGCATTTGTAACCCCTTCGCCGCAGAGCCGGCTTATTCAGATATATCATGCTTCGTACAAATATACAAATAAGTGAGTCAGTAATTCGAGCTGATATTTCCCAGAGTTCAAGGTGAGAGTACAATATTTTACAAGTAACATTAATAATATTTTACAAGTAACTTTTCAAATACTGCCTGCTTCATTTTGTCCTGGTCATAATTTTAAAGAGAAATAATTTGTTATTGTTATCATTGCTGGTGTTCATATAGTCATTGTAATGTGCTCGGTTAAACGACAGGTTTTTGTGTCTCATGGTACTTGATGTTCTGAATCAATTCTACTGTTGGTGCGGCGGCAGCGGTGGTGGTGGTGGTGGTAGAAGAAGAAGATGTGTTGATTGAATGTGATTGTGTAGCATTAACTTGTTGATCTGTTGCCATGGATACAATTATCAGTGATCAGGTATTGAGCTGCTGCCTTCAATAACAATCACGTAGTGCCATACAGCAGTTGTTCCTAGCAACAGTTGCACAATGCTGATGAATCTTCTATCTTTGTGAACTGTGATCAAGTTTCCATGTATCTCAATGCAATCTCAATTTTAGGCTTTGTTTTGTTGTTGTCCCACTGCCTCCATTTTGTGTATGTTTTTTAATTACTTTTTCTGAATGCATTTCTTGTCCACTGTTAAAACAGGTGGAGAAGCAGTAACACAGTGGCTAACATGCTTGGCTGTTGGTCCTGTGATTATGTGTTCGAATCCCCATCAGAGCTTGGATTTTAAACAAATAATTGACCTGGGTTCCCAGATTGACCCAATCTGAAATGGATAACAATAAATGTTCTGGGAAGTAAAGGCGGCCAGCGAGATACTAACCCCATCACCCATCCAGTGTATTTGTAATTGGTCTATAAAAATATGGGGTTGGCACCACACACCTCGTATGCCACAAGGTGTGGAAAAGAGTTTTTTTTTAAATTTTTTATACATCATGTCACAGTCATATGAAATGGTATTAAATTGGTGACTATTAACAGGAATTAGTCAGGTGGTCAAAAGATCACCTTCATTGCTGTTTGCCTCATTCTAGTGTTCTAGCGTGTCAGTCATATGAAATGGTATTACTTTGATGACTATTAACAGGAATTAGTCAGTTGGTCAGAAGATCATCTTCTTTGCACAGAATGTTGTTTGTTTCTAGTGTGTCATTTGAAATTGTATTACATTGGTGACAATTAACAGGAATTAGTCAGTTGGTCAAAAGATCACCTTCATTATACAGAATGTTGTTTGTCTCATTCTAGTGTGTCATAGTCATATGAAATGGTATTACATTGGTGACAATTAACAGGAATTAGTCAGTTGGTCAAAAGATCACCTTCATTGCACAGAATGCTGTTTGTCTCATTCTATTGTTAGCGTGTCATAGTCATGAAATGGTATTACATTGGTGACAATTAACAGGAATTAGTCAGTTGGTCAAAAGATCACCTTCATTGCACAGAATGCTGTTTGTCTCATTCTAGTGTGTCATAGTCATATGAAATGTTTTACATTTGTGACAATTAATAGGAATTAGTCAGTTGGTCAACAGATCACCTTCATTGCACATCTAACAGCTAATCCATAATTGCTCAGATCCCTTCCTCTGTGTCTCCATGAGTCGGTGAGCAGTGACTGATGACACAGCTTCCTGATTTACATCCCTTCATGTGACTCGTATGTGGTTTTTCTTTCTGTATTTTCAAGCCAACTAAATCATTTTATTCATTTAGCTTCCACTACTTTGCTCCTATGGCATGCCTTTTCCTTTCATACCATTTTACGATAAACATTTCACAGAAATGTGAACATTTCACAAACATCAGAAAGAGTGAATATTAATTTTGGGGCCACATTATGAGAAGACAAAAACTGGAATATGTAACAACTGGAGAGTTTTGTGGAAAGGGAGATAGAGGAAGACTACCTCTGAAGTCTGAGTGAGTTCGCCTGATGGCGAGGGATACTGTTAACAGGGAAAGCGAATCCACACACAAAATGCAGTCCAGCACAAACAGAAGTAGTATGTATGGATTACGCTTGAGCTCAAAGCGAGCGAGCGCAAACCAAAAAAAAAAAAAAACAGGAAGATGGCAAGAGAAAATTCTTGACAGTCGTGCATCATGGCACGAAAGGGAGTCAACACATGAATTGATCTAAGCCGTCGGAGATGGCAATTTGTGGGGAAGCTAACGCCAGCCGGCAAGACACTTGATGATGATGCTTTCACAGAAAGTTTGTTCGCTATCAAGAACCCCACAGGCTGCTTTAAACAAAACACACACACACGGCTGTTATAACTGAGTCTTTTGTATTATTATATTGAAACTTTGCAAATATTTAGTAGGAAAATGTGTTCAAGTTATTTCTAGGATTTTTATTAAATATAAATATTGAGATGGAAACATGTTTTAATAACAGAAACTATATATGTATATAATCTTGTAAATGAATAAAAGTATATGGTATTAAATGTGTGTTTATTGTTATGAAAGAATTAAAGCAAGAATGTATACAGCATTACTTTGTTTATTGTGAAAGAATTAAAGCCATAATGTATACAGGATTAAATGTTTTTCTGTTGTTTCAAAAGATTCATGTAGTCGGTTGTTAGATGGAAAGAGCTTAACCTTGTCCGTCAAGTAGCTGTGATCTGTGTAGTGTGGTGTTTTGTAGTGTGGTGTGATGTGTGGTGTGATGTTGTGTTGTGATGTTGTATAACGAATTATGTGCTATGTGGTGTAATTTAGTGTGATGTAATGTCACTTGGATACACATAGGTGGAGATCCTGAGCAGTACTGCAGAGTCCTGGGTTGAGAACCTCCTTATGTGATCCATGGGAGGAGACTGGAGCACTGATGGAATTATCCATGTCTGCAAAGACAGTGATGTCCATGTCTGGCAAAATGTCATTTGGATACACATAAGTGGAGATCCTGAGCAGTGCTGCAGAGTCCTGGGTTGAGAACCTCCTGGTGTGATCCATGGGAAGAGACTGGAGCACTGATGGAGTTATCCAAGTCTGCAAAGACCATCAGGCTGTCTTACCAGGCCCTCATAAGGGAAGCAAGAACTGCAACACCAACCTATCATGCATATCGTAAGTGGTGACAAAGGAGGGTTGGTATACCCCATCTCATGAAAAAAATACTAGCTGCAGAACGTGACCAATTATAAAGAAGTCTAAAAAGGACTTGGCATGGGTTGGTTGAGGGCCTGCGCTCCATAGAGATGAAGAAAATGATGGTGATCTTTGACAAGCCAAACTAAGCCAATTAATGAGATAACAACATACAGAACACATCAAAGGAACTAACACTGCCAGAAATGTAGCCCACTGACACTTTATTTACAAACATGGTTAAAAAGAAAACAATATTTGTTATAAGGAGTATTATTTGCAAATATAAAAACTAAATTACATAACTACCAGCAGGAATGGAAATGCTGCCTGATAGTAAGTATAAATACTTTGTATACAATAGTAACAATATTCAGTTTATATCAAATGAAACACCATCAGGTTAAAAGATACCCAAACAGTCATGGCACAAACATTAACAATAATTAAAGCAGACTGAAGAATGTGTATTGCCAAAAGGGTATATATAGAAAAACATGCACAGACATAAACATGTGACTGGTTTGTGGTCTAGTAAACAAAGTACAGCAATTAGTGTGGTTTTTTTTCCCCTCTCGTGATTCGTAATCTCGTATATCCGGGTTCTAAACACAGTGGTGCTGGTTTTTTTGGAAAAAGGTATAGGTGCTGGTCGTTCAGAAAGCAATGGCAAACTACTGAACATAAAACTTGCCCAGGAATCACGAACAGCCAAAATGCTGGGGTTGACTGCTACATCCTGTGAAGGACATGCAACTAAATTTTTTTAAAGAATGAATTGTGGCCTAGGGATTAGTAAAACAATTTCACAATTCCCCAACATACCGAATTGAGGGTTCAAAGTCCACCGCATTGATTTTGATGGTCAGCCATTCATTTTTTAAAAAGCTGTAAAAAAAAGCATAATTACAACCCATAGCGGTCGCAAATTTGATTGTACAGACTATTTCACCGGGTAAATGTTCATTCACAATGGGTGAATGTGATCACTCAGTCATTTCAACCAGCACGCACCATCTAGCATCTCACACTGTCTGACCTATCTGCAGTTATTTTCTCCTTTGTCTTTATTCCATTCCTGATCTTTTCCCTCTATCGGTGGCGACTTGCTTCGAACGATGAAATATCAATGCCTGTATCACTATGCCTCGCTTACACACATCTTTGTACCAAAGCAGAGGCCAACCAGATCTTTTACCTATCTGTAATTCATCAAAAAGATGTCCTGTTATAGACTTTGATAGACTGGTAGACTTTGGTGGGCTTTGGCAGACTCTGGTAGACTGGCAGACTCTGGTAGACTGGTAGTCTACTCAACGCAAACATTGCCAAGTCAATTACAAACAGCCACTACATGCTGAGGTTGATTCCAACATCCTGTAAAGGACATGTAACTAACTGTTTACACTTAGAATGAATCAGACTTCATCCGTTTACTTTCTTTTCACTTCTGAAAGGCTGGCAATCTCGACACAGTAAACAAACTCAATCAGAACCACCACAGAGTTTGCATTCTGTAAACTTTAACAGAGTCTACATAACAAATTGTAACGCTTCCATGATTTTGAAACAGCTTTAAAGAACAAGGAAAATAATATAATACTGTTAGCATTATTACAACAGATAAAATTATGTGCCAGGTTTATTCATGTGCCAGCGCTGAAACTTTCAGTGTGCTGATGGCTGGATAAAGGATCTAGACTTTAATTTTGACTTCTTGTTCAGAAAGCAATGGCAAACTACTGAATGTAAAAATTGCTTAGAAGATCAACCTGGAGTTGGAGTTGTTCGCAACATCCTGCAAAAGACAGGCAACAAATGTTCTTGAAGACATTTTCTTGTTTACAGCCAGACCTTCTATTGAAGAATGATGGCAGCCGTTAGAACTCTGATGATATAATTCCATGACTGTAATTTCTATCCTGTTACTATCAGCTGTGAACATAAGTGGCCCCGCTGACACATCACTGAGGCACAATAGGGATGTGGTATTATGCTCAGTTTCCACAGGTGAACAGCACATCAGCGTAATACTTGTACTTTCCCAGAGACATCTCTGCTAGCCATGTTATGAGGCTAGTTGATTACAGAGACATCTCTGCTGGCCATGTTATGAGGCCAGTTGATCACAGAGACATACATCTCTGCTAGCCATGTTATGAGGCCAGTTGATCACAGAGACATACATCTCTGCTAGCCATGTTATGAGGCCAGTTGATCACAGAGACATCTCTGCTAGCCATGTTATGAGGCCAGTTGATCACAGAGACATCTCTGCTAGCCATGTTATGAGGCCAGTTGATCACAGAGACATACATCTCTGCTAGCCATGTTATGAGGCTAGTTGATCACAGAGACATACATCTCTGCTAGCCATGTTATGAGGCCAGTTGATCACAGAGACATCTCTGCTAGCCATGTTATGAGGCCAGTTGATCACAGAGACATCTCTGCTAGCCATGTTATGAGGCCAGTTGATCACAGAGACATACATCTCTGCTGGCCATGTTATGAGGCCAGTTGATCACAGAGACATCTCTGCTAGCCATGTTATGAGGCCAGTTGATCACAGAGACATCTCTGCTAGCCATGTTATGAGGCCAGTTGATCACAGAGACATACATCTCTGCTGGCCATGTTATGAGGCCAGTTGATCACAGAGACATACATCTCTGCTAGCCATGTTATGAGGCCAGTTGATCACAGATACATCTCTGCTAGCCATGTTATGAGGCCAGTTGATCACAGAGACATACATCTCTGCTGGCCATGTTATGAGGCCAGTTGATCACAGAGACATCTCTGCTGGCCATGTTATGAGGCCAGTTGATCACAGAGACATACATCTCTGCTAGCCATGTTATGAGGCCAGTTGATCACAGAGACATCTCTGCTAGCCATGTTATGAGGCCAGTTGATCACAGAGACATCTCTGCTAGCCATGTTATGAGGCCAGTTGATCACAGAGACATCTCTGCTAGCCATGTTATGAGGCCAGTTGATCACAGAGACATCTCTGCTAGCCATGTTATGAGGCCAGTTGATCACAGAGACATACTCTGCTAGCCATGTTATGAGGCCAGTTGATCACAGAGACATCTCTGCTAGCCATGTTATGAGGCCAGTTGATCACAGAGACATCTCTGCTAGCCATGTTATGAGGCCAGTTGATCACAGAGACATACCTCTGCTAGCCATGTTATGAGGCCAGTTGATCACAGAGACATCTCTGCTAGCCATGTTATGAGGCCAGTTGATCACAGAGACATCTCTGCTAGCCATGTTATGAGGCCAGTTGATCACAGAGACATCTCTGCTAGCCATGTTATGAGGCCAGTTGATCACAGAGACATCTCTGCTAGCCATGTTATGAGGCCAGTTGATCACAGAGACATCTCTGCTAGGCCATGTTATGAGGCCAGTTGATCACAGAGACATCTCTGCTAGGCCATGTTATGAGGCCAGTTGATCACAGAGAACATCTCTGCTAGCCATGTTATGAGGCCAGTTGATCACAGAGAACATCTCTGCTAGCCATGTTATGAGGCCAGTTGATCACAGAGACATCTCTGCTAGCCATGTTATGAGGCCAGTTGATCACAGAGACATCTCTGCTAGGCCATGTTATGAGGCCAGTTGATCACAGAGACATCTCTGCTAGCCATGTTATGAGGCCAGTTGATCACAGAGACATCTCTGCTAGCCATGTTATGAGGCCAGTTGATCACAGAGACATCTCTGCTAGCCATGTTATGAGGCCAGTTGATCACAGAGACATACATCTCTGCTAGCCATGTTATGAGGCCAGTTGATCACAGAGACATCTCTGCTAGCCATGTTATGAGGCCAGTTGATCACAGAGACATCTCTGCTAGCCATGTTATGAGGCCAGTTGATCACAGAGACATCTCTGCTAGCCATGTTATGAGGCCAGTTGATCACAGAGACTAATCTCTGCTAGCCATGTTATGAGGCCAGTTGATCACAGAGACATCTCTGCTAGCCATGATATGAGGCCAGTTGATCACAGAGACATCTCTGCTGGCCATGTTATGAGGCCAGTTGATCACAGAGACATCTCTGCTAGCCATGTTATGAGGCCAGTTGATCACAGAGACATCTCTGCTAGCCATGTTATGAGGCCAGTTGATCACAGAGACATCTCTGCTGGCCATGTTATGAGGCCAGATTGATCACAGAGACATCTCTGCTAGCCATGTTATGAGGCCAGTTGATCACAGAGACATCTCTGCTAGCCATGTTATGAGGCCAGTTGATCACAGAGACATCTCTGCTAGCCATGTTATGAGGCCGTTGATCACAGAGACATCTCTGCTAGCCATGTTATGAGGCCAGTTGATCACAGAGACATACATCTCTGCTGGCCATGTTATGAGGCCAGTTGATCACAGAGACATACATCTCTGCTAGCCATGTTATGAGGCCAGTTGATCACAGAGACATACATCTCTGCTAGCCATGTTATGAGGCCAGTTGATCACAGAGACATACATCTCTGCTAGCCATGTTATGAGGCCAGTTGATCACAGAGACATCTCTGCTAGCCATGTTATGAGGCCAGTTGATCACAGAGACATCTCTGCTAGCCATTATGAGGCCAGTTAAGAGACCCATGTTATGAGGCCAGTTGATCACAGAGACATACATCTCTGCAAGCCATATTATGAGGCCAGTTGATCACAGAGACATCTCTGCTAGCCATGTTATGAGGCCAGTTGATCACAGAGACATCTCTGCTAGCCATGTTATGAGGCCAGTTGACCACAGAGACATCTCTGCTGGCCATGTTATGAGGCCAGTTGATCACAGAGACATACATCTCTGCTAGCCATGTTATGAGGCCAGTTGATCACAGAGACATCTCTGCTAGCCATGTTATGAGGCCAGTTGATCACAGAGACATACATCTCTGCTAGCCATGTTATGAGGCCAGTTGATCACACAGACATCTCTGTTCGCCATGTTATGAATCCAGTTGGTCACAGAGACATCTCTGCTAGTCATGTTATGAGGCCAGTTGATCACAGAGCTGTAGTCAGAAAAATAAAGCAGCCTTTTACACATCTTGAAGTGTGATGGGTATATGGTGCTGGCCCAGTTTTATAGACCAACAGGCACTAAACAGGTGAAGTTTTCAATATCACACTGGATGCCTTTACATCCCATTTGCTGGCACCCTTTTAGGCCGGGTCGATCTGAGAGCCTAGTATTTGTTGTTTTTTTTTTTTAAAACAAATCCACCACCATGCAGATCAACCAATTGTACATTACTGTTAAAATTTTCTTCACAAATCATCCATTACTGTAAATATAGTCTTGGTGCAGAAAATGCCATCATCAATGTTGAATCATCAAGTAAAGAAACCACACTGGTTACAAAAGTTCAAAAACAAGTTTAAAAAAATATGAAAACAAAAAACCCTGTATGCAATAAAACAATCCATTGTACAAACAATTTCTACATTATATTGTAGCAATCTTATCAACAAAGTATTAGTGAAAGACATACAAATAGTGTACATGAAATTCAGTGAGTAAAAAAAGATTCCCAAACATGTAATCATCTCACTTTTTCCTGCCCTATCTTTAAAATTTCCATATACACCACTTTCTCGGTATCTAGTGTTTTTTTTTTGTTTTAAGTTTTCTGCATATCTAAAATCTCATCACTTCCTGGGTCATTCGGCTATCCACAGAGGAGTAGTACTGCTATCATGTCAAGTTCAACCGCTGTCATGTCATGTTAAGCTCAATTTCTGTCATCTCGGTTAAGTTCAACTGCTGTCATATGTCAGGTTCTTGAGTCCAAAGACTGGTATGAAGATTTCTGAACAAGACATGCCTTCATAAATCAGGCTTTGTCACTGCTCTTAAACATATTCTTAGGATTAATGTGGCAGTTTCTCCTTGACTTCCACATCTACATAAGAGATTTGCCTGCTATAAATATTAACTGACGTAAAACTGAAACTTACCACACAAGGAATTACGTTTATTTAATCATTACTTACTTTGACATGGATAGTAACTAGCAGGAGAACTTACAGAAAACTTGGTCAGATAATAAATTATATTGTTTTTTTCAAGATTATTTATTAGTCATCATTGCTGTTCCAACTTCACAATAAAGGGACACCCCATAATGCTCAGCTCCTGTGCCAGTGAAAAATTTGACTTAAAAGTCGACAGGGTCGACTTCATTGCACTGGGTTTTATCCCATATGGCTTCGGTCTCTTTCCACAGCGTGGAAAGCATCGCACAAAGCAAGAACTCCGTAGCTCTAGCTACGACCCACAGGAGTCTCTGAAAAATTTAACTTGTGAACCAAAGGATGCGGCCCAGAATCGAACCCACAACCTTCGGAGCCCGAGTAAAACGGCTTGACCATTTTGCCACGAAGACTCCCGACTCACTGTGCCAGTGAATATCACACAATTGCCTGAATGCCAACACAGGATTATTTATTATGTCATGGACGACAACTGACATAGAGACCTTAATGCACACTGAAACTGACTCCATCCATCATGTGCCATGCCGATAAGCATGGGTGGTCATGTTCTGTCATCTCACTCGATCACCAAAGTCGTGGATCAGCTCCGTGTTCCTGTCTCGATCATGCCACATGGCCAATCCATCCAGGTATTTACTTCTCGGTCTTCCCCTTGGTCTCTTCCCTTCGATCTTGCCAGTTGTCACCAAGTTCTCCATGTCATTTCTTCTCATAAAATGCCCAAACAATTTTGGCTGTCTACGTTTAATGACTCTAATCAGTTTTGATAAGACTGCAGTACATGATATTCTTGACATCTGTAAAGAAGGTAGTTATCCATTGCTTTCCTTCCTAGCAGTGACCATATTGGTCGATGACAGTAGCCACTGTCTCCCAAAAACTGACTACACAATGAATTATATTTAATTAACGCTTACTTTGTCATGGATTGTAACTAATTTACAGAAAACTTAGTAAGATAATAAATTATACTTATTTTATTAGTTAGTTGACGGATCATCCTCATTGCACATCAAACCATTCAGTCCATAAGTGCTCGGACCCCCTCCTCAGTACATCCTGCAGCGTGTAGTGGCTCATGACACAAGTTCTGTGTTGGTTTATTAATTTTCTTTGGCTTCCTGCGTAGTGTTCTTTTTATTAAGTTCTGGTCAAAATGGCAGCGAATGGTTGTGATTTCATTATTATTTATTATGCCACTGATGACAACTGACATGGAGACCTTACACAGCACACAGAAGCTGACCACAAAATGAATTATATTTATTGATATATAACTCTGCAGTATGGATCTGACAAGATGCAGTACAATATGCCAGGCAATAAATTATGCAATCTATTGTTTGTGCCCTCTATGATCACATTCACTAAGGGAATACATTGTTTTATAATTATATTCATTTAATTAATATAGACCCGTCGCCGTGAAGTTGGAACCGCGACTAACTAACTAAATAATGAATACAGACTTTGTCATGGATAATAACTGACAGGAGAACTTACTGCAAACTTGATCAGATATTCAATTATATTTACTTCATAATTATTTGTTATGTCATGGGTAACAACTGATATGCAGACCTGAAGAGAAGAACCTGGAAAACTTGACATCACAGCATAGAGAAACTTTATCAAGAATTATTGGTAACATGCACAACAGGAGGCTGTGGACAAACAAGGCTATAGAAAAAAGGTGTGCAGGTGTGGCAAATTTAAGTATATATTTGTTTGCTCAAAGAAGTGTCTATGTTAGCATGTTATCACATCCAGCAATTCTCTGTGATGCATTTCAATGGCCTAGATTGAGCTAATTAAAATAATGTGCATGTAATTAAGAACATATAATAATTTAATGTGAGGCACTTCAATATTCCAGGGTGCACAATGCAAGATTATGTGTGAATATATGTGTTTAAGTCTAATGGGAATGGCAATTTTATTCCAAACATACAATGGCTCAAAGGCCATTGCTGCAGAAGTACATCAGTAAAAAGGCACTAACTTCATAAATAAGAAGCAAATGCAGTGATGGTCCTTGTAACAAATTCAGTATAGAGATAATAAATAATAAAAATAATGCTTGTCTGCAATGTTCAGAAGCCTCTGCTTTATTTTGGCAGTGCTCCTCTCCAGCCCTGATGAAGCTGTTCAGATAATGCTTCCACTAAAGGAAAACATCTCTCCAGGATGGCAACATTATTAATTTCGTACGGGTCAGATGATCGGAGGTATAGTTCCCGAGCATACACCTCATCCCATACTATGGTATAGTTTCTGGGAATGAAGCTGACCCACTCAGTGTAGTGAAAGTCTGGTGTCCACATGCTGTAGCCCATAATGCGGATGTCAACTAAATGCGGTAACTCTGTATTTGACTGAGGTACAACGGCCGGCCGAGGGTACTGGCTAAATACCGCACTCTTCCACTGAATATCATTGGCAGTGGCTGGGGTGAAAAAATCTGAGCAATTCTGAGCCAGGCGAAGCACTGGATTCTGTTCTGGTGTGAATTTTAGCGAATTTGATCTTTCCACAACAGCCATGCCCATTTTTGTATCTGTCACACTTCTGGTGATGTTCTTAATTAAAGGCATGAGGCTGACTCCCTCAGTGCATAACCATGTCTTAAAAGGATTATTTGGACACAGTGGTAGAGTGGGTAGTCCAGTCGCTTCAGCCAGTGTTGGAAATAAATCTACAAGTTCCACAAAAGCTGAACTTTTATAACTGGGTTCAAAATGCCAGGTTGGAGTCGCATCTTTAGATGACATTATGGGGACTTCAGTCTGGTGCATGCCAGTTGCTCCACTCAAAGGCTTATTATATTCGCTTTTAAATAACATGACATTGTCTTCCTCTAGATCATTTGCCAATGACACATTCTTGCTAGTCTTCAGTACATCAAAATATGGAAATATTTTCTCTTCCTTATTTGTTTTCGTGTATGTTACTCCAGGGATGTACATAATAAATGGGACTTGAACTGCCACTTCAAACAGACTATATTTGGACCATGTCTGATGCTCGCCCAGTGACCAGCCTGAAACAAACATAGACAAAAGATATATTGATTGAATTATACAAGCTTTCAAAAACTATTGCAGCTTTATAAGAACACTTGGTTAGAAAGAACAGTGAAGCCGCTTAACTTCCAGCATGGATTATCTGGGTTCAACCACAAGTGAGACACACCAGTCTGATGGCTAAACATGTATACATATATATATTGTTGTGACATTTTAATACCACTACAAGCATTAAAGGAGCTGAAGAAGCCCAGTGACTAGCACGTTTGCCTGTCAGCCTGGTGACCATGTGTTTGAATCCCAGCAAGGGGAATTTTTTTAATTGATTGGGCTCAAAAGTTGACCCAGCCTAAAATAGGCATCAGGAAATTAGCTGGGATGTAAAAGCAGTCATTGTGCTGTTCACCATATCACAAATTGCATGCCAGTTGGGCTAAAAGAAATATGGAGCTGGGATCATATAGCCAAAATGCCTCCAGGCTTGGAAAGGGATCCTTTACTTACTGGTGTTAACCATGAATAATCTGTAGGGCTTAAGATGAAATATCACATGCCTTGGATACTTCCAGAGTGAACAGGCTAGGCTGTTATTTTACCCCCCAAAGATTGAAATAAAAGCAGAGTGGGTCATCTTAAGTGAACGATGCCTGGTCAACTGCCCTTGTCTGCCGACTAGAGTAAAATATTTGATTTTAAAGCACAAGAAAGACCTAAATGTAAGAAGATTGATAGAAATCATTACAGATTGATGAAAACATCAACCGATATTGTACAGTGGCAGATTATTTTGATAACCAGAGTAATACACCTTACATAAAATTCATCTTTCATTCAGTAGCATGTCCTTGCAGGAACCTCGCTCCCATAACAACCTTCCGGATAACTTCCCGATCACAAACAAGATGTCCCGCATCTGATACACCCATCTGGAGATCATCTGCCACATCTTGCACCCATCTTTTCTTTGGCCTTCCTCTTCCTCTCTTCCCAGGCACATACCCCTCTATTATTGTTCTCTCCAAACTTTCATGACGTTTAAAGTGACCAAAATATATCAATATTCTTTGTTTAATGGACTTTAATATTTAATAGCCTTAAAAAGGTCACTTAAAAGTCTACAGGGTCGACTTAATTGCACCGGGTTTTATCCCATTTAGCTCGGTCTCTTTCCGCAGCGCGGAAAGCATCGCACAAAGCATGAACTCCGTAGCTCTAGCGATGACCCAAGGGAGTCTCCGAAAAATTTCACTTGTGAACAGAAGGACGCGGCCCGGAATCGAACACACAACCTTCGGAGCCCGAGTCAAACGGCTTGATCACTTTGCCACGGACACTCTCACCTCTTTAATAGCCAACCCTCTTCAATATTCAGCTCTTGAAGTATGGATGCATTTGTTCTTTTCTTTACCTAAGATATTCTTAGAACTCGTCTATAACATTTATATTCAAAGGCATTTACGCGCTGTTCAGCTTGTTTAGTAAGTGTCCAGGTATCACAGGCGTATGTTGCAATGCGAAAGATGCAGGCTCTCAAAATCTAATTTTTGTAGTTCTGTCTGTCCCACTCCATAATTTATTCAGTTGTTTTAGTCTTTGAAAAGCAATTGACAGTCATTGTTTAATTTCTTTCATTGTGTCACCATTGTTGGTAATCAATGACCCAAGATATTAAAAATGTTCCACCACCTCCAATCTTGCCTCACTAACATATATTTCTTTCTCCATAGTAGTTATATCTGTATGCATTATCTTTGTTTTTGCTATGTTAAGATATAAGTTGTGATTTTCACTATTTCTTTGGATTGAGGTTATTAAATTTTGTATACCATTCTGTGATGTGGATAGTAATACTGTATCATCACTATATCGAATCTCTGGTATTTCATGACCACCGATATTTAGGGCATCATATTGCTCCCTGGTTATATCATCTCTGAGTGGTCTCAAGGTATGGTGTCTGCCTCGAGTGCTGGAGGTCCCGGGTTCAAGCCCCGGTGAGGGTTGGGATTTTTTTCACGTGGACTTCTAGTAACAAAATTTCCCCTGGTCTTTGGGTAGTGAGATCAGACGCCCGTGTGTATTGTTGCATACGTAAAAAATCCCTTGACAGTTGGAAATCAGAAAAGAGTAGCCTAACGGCGCTGCCCGGGAAAAATTTCAAGTTAAAAATCTACACAAAGTATTTTAGGATCCTCGCCGGTGCTACGGAGTTCGTGCACTGAGCTGAGATTCTACAGACTCAGGCTTGAGATAGGAGTAGAACAGAGCACTTATGGGTTACAACCGTGTGCCGCGATGTTGATCCGTCGACTAAACTAAACTAAAGCTCTAGATGAGATCCTATGATTGGAGAATTAACAACCAATCCTAACCTGCTAGCTACCCACACCTCATATGTTTATACGTTAACTCAGCTAGAATATTACCTCCTTATGTTTCCTGAAGTTGCTGTTTGGTAGTATTTAAATCTGTTGAACTAGATCTGTTGAAGGTAAAAGAGGCTGGGGACGACAGAGAGAAATGATGCTGGCTGGATAGGGACTAGTGGCATGGAGGAATATTATCAATGGAATTCACCCAGAACACTAAAGACTGAGATCTGTGGAGACTGTATGAATGGCTATGCCATCTGGCAGGGCACATGAGGTGTTGATGATGATGTTTGGTGCGAGTATGCTAAAGAAATGTGGCTAGATATTTTAAAATGGAGTATGGTATATGTTGCTCCTGGGAAATAATACACTCATGCCATTTTCATTGTGGTTATTGTCCCCTTTTACTGTTGTTGGATGTTGGAGGGCTGATTAGCGTTCCCTCCTATTTATTATCAACTGTTTATAATTTATTCGGGTAGCTTGTTTAGCTCACAGACATTAACCCTGTCTCACTCCTGAGGTTTTGCAGATGATGTCTTCACAATATGCCTTAAACAGTTTAAAAGGTCCTGTACATTTTGAGTAACTGTTACAGCAAGGAACTGCAAATAAGCCATACATAATAAGTTGATTTAATGGATTCATGCACTTCAGCAAAACTACATAAGTCAATTTAGTCAGCTTTCAACACTTGTGGGGTTAAAGAAATAATTCAGATAGAGTGGGTCATTATAACAACAGATGGGACAGAAGGAGTTAAGAAAACCATAAAACGTATGAAGTAACCAATAAGTGTATGGTAAACTGCTTGATAGAAATTGAGTTAAAAACAGTTTTGTGTGCAACATATACTCACCATGGTCACCAATGAAAGTCACAATAGTGTTCCCTGAGAAGCCACTGCTCTCAAGAGCTGACAAGACTTTGCCCACCTGTGCATCCATGTAAGATGTCGCAGCATAATAGCTTTGTCTTATGAGAAGCTAGAGAAAAAACATGAGTTCATCATTAGCATACAAAAGTGTTCATGTCTTCAAGTGTCACAATAAATATGCTCTTTGATAATTTATCAGACACTGTTCATTCAGTAGCATGTCCTTTGCAGAACCTCGCTCCCATAATAACCTTTTGGAAAACTTCTTAGTCATGAGCAAAATGTCCCACATCCAATACACCCATCTGGAGATTATCTGCCACATCCTGCACCCATCTTCTCTTTGGCCTTCCTCTTCCTCTCTTCCTGGGCATATACCCATCCATTATTCTTCTCTCCTAACTTTCATGACGTTTTAAGTGACCAAAATATTTCAATTTTCTTTGTTTTATTGTCTTTAGTAGCAACCTTTTCAATATTCAGATCTTGTCATATGGATGCATTTGTTCTGTTCTATATCCAAGATATTCTTAGAATCCATCTATAACATTTATATTCAAAGGCATTTATGCGCTGTTCAGCTTGTTTAGTAATTGTATCATGGAAACAGGTGGTGGATGGAATGTGAGAGCAGCCAACAGATAGTTGTTGATTATGGTCTGCACTCTGTGACGATAGGCAGATGATCTCATCAGCAGAGACAATAGCTATGGCTACCGACTAGTACAGTCACAGACCAGATGGAAAGTGATGGTGAACTACCTTCCGCAACTTGCCATAAAAACCTAAGAATCACAGATACTATGGGATCCCATAATTATAACATAAGATTAATGATGCACAACAGAGATTAAGAATAGAATAGGGCAAGCAAAAGCCGCATTTCAGAAAATGAAAGGTATCTTATGGAATAAGACACTTTCAATGAATGTAAGAAAGAGAGGGCTGAAATGCTATATGAAACCTGTTTTGCTGTATGGCAGTGAATCTTTGAATGTAAATGAACAAATTAGGAAGAACTTGGAAGCCACAGAGATGTAGTTCCTGAGATGAATGTTGCAAATTCCTTGGACTGCCAGAGTAACTAATAACGACTGCTTCAAAGAGGCTTATAAAACCAGAGTATTATATTCAACAATAAGAATGAGACAAATAGCTTTCCTTGCTCACGTGATGAGAAAAGATGCACTGGAGAACATTGTGACGACTGGAAAGATTAAGGGGAAGAGGGGCACGGGCACATAAACACCTATGCCAGCTAGCAAGCACTTGATGATGATGGGATCCCACAGAAGATCATTAACTTAACAAAAACAACACATAAAGACATGAAATATAGAGTTATTCTTGAGGGAAAACTAACATATGTTGTAAATAAGAATAGGAATGTGGCAGGAATGCATTATGTCACCTTTATTATTCTTACATACTATAGACTGGATTATGGAGACAACAATAGCTATGCAAGAAATAAAATTCAATCAACTTGACAGAGCAGCTGGATGATCTGAACTTCAATGATGATATTGTCTATCTATTCCAAACAAAATCAGATGTAAGATAAATGAACCCTTTATAGGGCATAGCGGCCATTACCGGCCGATCGCTTAAAACGAGCGTAGCGGCCAATTCCGGCCGATACTATTATGCATTGTAAAAATGCGATCTCTCGGCTTTCCGACACTTCCGACGGCTACTTTTACTTTCGCCGATAGCTTGACAATGTGGCCGCCATTTGTAAACGTGCTACAATGAATTTGAAAGGACTTTTTTTGATAGTTTTCGGGATTTTTGCGCTGTTTTTCAAAATGGATTTCGGCGATTCTTCAAGTGATAGCCGAGATTTCGCTCTGTTCAATTTAAATTACATTAAAGGGCACGAAGTTGATTATTAATTGGAGCTAGATATCAGTGCAAAGCGTTACTTTGCATTAGCAGTCGTGAGTCGGACTTTAAAGAAAGTGATTATGATTCTGAAAATGTGTTTGTAAATTGCCGTATAGGTGACGGAAAATCACAAACAACATGCCGTATTTCGTAAATATTTGTGTTCATATATGGATTACCGGCAACAATCACGTGAGTAACATATTCTGCATGCTTTTCCCTTCATTGTGTTATTTATTTAACTAAAATCGGTTGACTAACACCTTATTTGTGATGTTTTTACTAATGCGACCCGAAATTTTACAGAACCTGAAAAAATCTTGCCCGTTCAGGGCTACAAAACGGACAAGCGTCTGCCCTGTAAAGGGTTAAACAAATTTGATGAGAGGTCACAACAATTAGGTCTAAAATTCATTGGGGGAGAGATACAGATAATGATAATAAATCAAGGAAATAAGAACCTGATTTCTTGTAGTGAAACTTCACCTCAATAGCTGGAATGATACATAAGTTTAGGCAGTAATATGGACAAAGATGGGGAAATAGATGTAGATATAACAATAAGAATACAAAAGGTAAGAGTCACTTTCACAGCACTAGGAAATGTTTGGAAGTCAAAAGAAGTTAAATTTAGTAAAAGCTTAGAACATTTAACTGTAATGTTAAATCGGTACCACAGGGTAGATCAGAAACATGAAGAATAACTAAAACTACCACTAATAAACTACAAACATTCTTAACTGGTGCCTGTTCAAAAGAGAAAGAATAAAATGGTACAACAGAATCACCCATGATTCTTCTCCTACAAACAAACTGAACCAAACAAATCACAGTGAATCACAAGGTGGAGAAATATGCTGGCTTGGATAGAACACACATTCAAAAAACCTGTTAATAGTATAACAAGAAAGTTGTTTTTCTTTCTCTGGAACCCACAGGGTAGAATAGAGAGATCTAAAACTACAAGGAGAAGAGAACTAGAGATGAATAAGAAGGGGAGGACATGGAAGGACCTGCAGAATGCAGCAAAGGATGAATTGGTTGAGGACCTGCGCTCAGTTGGAAGATAAAGGCAGTAGAGGAAATAAACCATAACCATCCAAGTTTGCGATTTGCATGCACATAGCTGGTAACACAATTACAGAAAGCCAACACACAGTTATATATCAAGCAGGTAATGAAAACATGTTTGTTACCTGATAAGACAAGGGCACTGGTCCAAAGGGGTAGGTAACATTAAGTTTCTTGATATCATCTCGATCTCGTAAATCTTTAAACGGATTCCATGCCACAAGGGGCAACCGCCAGGGGTAGGTATTGTGCTCAGCTGGTTTTATCTCAGAAATTGGATACAGACCTGACATAAATAAAACAAATGAATGACTAACTACAAACTATATGATCTAGATCTGATGTGGATAAAAGTATCAGCTTGACTGATTATAAACTGATTGGCACCTTGCTGTCTTGACAGACGATAGTTTGTAAATGGAGTTATACCTCTCCATAACACAAAGCCTGGGCTGAATTTAGAGACCATGTGTTGCCCATGCAGCATCGATCCCTCTCTCAGCCTGCCTAGTTTACTCCAGAGGAAAGGTAACACCAATAAGTCTGGAACAAGACAATCTGCAGAAGCTGCCAGATCAGCAAAGCAATACTCTAACTGTCCGCCTGTTGGAGCTTCCATCCTAGACTAGTTGCCGACCAAGGCTTAGGGCCTGTCTGCCCTGCCATGACATTAAGTCTTTAGGTTGCATTTCCTTGCACTATGGTAAGGCTTGTACCCTCCCAATTTCACTCCTCCGCCCAAAGCTGTTGGCACAATGTGGGGGGGGGGGGGGGGGGGGGGGGGGTGTCAAGTTTGGTGAGCTCCGCCCAACATTCGGCTCTAAACGACAGCAGGTAGTATTGTCTACTGTCATACAGTAGCGCAGTTATATCTGACTAAGACCTGACACCAAATTATAAACTATAGACTTGCTATCTCCATTATAATAGTATCAAACAGTTTATAGCTTAGTGTATGTGTAACTTTATCTGATGTCGATAAACCTACACTCTAACTGAAACCTGGCCGTCTCGACAGACTAGAGTTTGTTTACATTGTGCTTTAATAAAAAGGCATATTAACAACAACACATTGTGGTAGTGAATGTTACTGATCAGATCAATTTGTGTGGCAAATGTTCATCCACGATGGATACATGTGACCACATTGTCTTTTCCACCATCACATTTCCACCACATCATTTTCTCCTTTGTCTTTATTCCATTTCTGATCTTTGCCTTCCATGCAACATGATCAGCTGTAACTTGCTTCCAAAGTGCAATATCAATGCCTGTACCAATTATGTCCCGTTTACACACATCTTTATACCATAGTAGAGGCCGACCCCGAGATCTTGTCCCCATCTGTAAGTCACCAAACAAGATGTCCTGTGGTGTTCTACCAAAGCCTACATTCTATATTTCATCACAACCTGTCCCAAAGTGCAATATCAATGCCTGTACCAATTATGTCCCGTTTACACACATCTTTATACCATAGTAGAGGCCGACCCCGAGATCTTGTCCCCATCTGTAAGTCACCAAACAAGATGTCCTGTGGTGTTCTACCAAAGCCTACATTCTATATTTCATCACAACCTGTCCCAAAGTGCAATATCAATGCCTGTATCAATCATGTCCCGTTTACACACATCTTTATACCATAGTAGAGGCCGACCCCGAGATCTTGTCCCCATCTGTAAGTCACCAAACAAGATGTCCTGTGGTGTTCTACCAAAGCCTACATTCTATATTTCATCACAACCTGTCCCAAAGTGCAATATCAATGCCTGTACCAATTATGTCCCGTTTACACACATCTTTATACCATAGTAGAGGCCGACCCCGAGATCTTGTCCCCATCTGTAAGTCACCAAACAAGATGTCCTGTGGTGTTCTACCAAAGCCTACATTCTATATTTCATCACAACCTGTCCCAAAGTGCAATATCAATGCCTGTATCAATCATGTCCCGTTTACACACATCTTTATACCATAGTAGAGGCCGACCCCGAGATCTTGTCCCCATCTGTAAGTCACCAAACAAGATGTCCTGTGGTGTTCTACCAAAGCCTACATTCTATATTTCATCACAACCTGTCCCAAAGTGGGAACCTGATGTGAGCCTGTGATGTGATAGGACCATCACATTTTGTTGGCCTGAAAGTGGGGAAAAATAGGTGGCCAGACTTCCCCTCACTTAGTGAGACAACGAACACAAGTGTTATACCCTCACTGACCACACTCATGACATTATTAGCATAGCCACTCTAACAGCTACGCTAAAGTGCCAACTCATTCTATATATAGTCAAGCATAAATTATAAACTATGTGATAAATGCAGTATAGATAAAATAGGTATATGGTGTGCTATAAACTATACAAATTGGTATATGGTGTAATATATATTGACACACACAGAATACGTAAAAATACATGCATAACAAAACATGTGATAAGAACTGAATTAGATTGCCATATAGATGTAAGATAGACTATATGTACATCATATGAAAGATCCTTCTACATGCCTTTAAGGTTATCTTGGGGACCTGGTACCGGAGATATAATTTCTTAATCAAATGGCACATGAAGAGTAAAAAAAGATTGGCATTATGCTGTCGGCCATTCTTTGTTCAAGATAATCCCTGGTACTCATGACATGAGATAGGATCTATCTTAGAGATAAACTGGTAGGAGAAGAATCCTTGTAGCATTGGGGATCAAAGTGAAAACCACTCTGGTGTTGGTGAGTGCATTAACTACTATACCACCATGGCCTCAGACATGTATGGCAGACATTTCAGCAATAATTCTTGTTCTTTTGTTGTTTTACAAATGAATACACATTATAGTATTCATATATAATTCTATCATTTTGATGCTCAAAGTCAATATGTTTGTTATTTCGTTTCATGTCATTTTTCGTAACTGTAAACTGCTTCTCCTTCTTCCTCGTTCCTCTTTCAGGCAAGTATGTCACACCCGGTTATACACCTAGCAATCAGTGTTTCCAATTCCAGCATGCAACTGTACAAGGATGACTTCCTCTAGACAGATTCCGTCCAAGGTAGCGGGTTTCATCTACCTGTGAGTTGGTTGTCTATCCTAGACATTTTGCCATGGAAGTGGCCTTACAGCCTACTCTTTGTGATTCCCGACTGCCGTGGGACGTTTAACGTGCATAACTTGCACATGGGACATCCTATTTTTCATCCTTGTCCGAGAAGGCTAAGAATCCGATCTCACTTCCAAGAGATTAAGGGTATCATTAGAAACCAAAGGTTCCTGTAAATATGTTTAGCCGTATGCTAGGATTCAAACCTGGTCACTTCAGAGCCTGAGGTGTCCATGGTAACCTCGCAGCCATGTGTCTCCCTAACTGTACATGAATTATGCTTTTCATATACAGCACTGCCGATTTTACAAGTTGAACCGGGGTTCCAGGTCGACCCACCCTAAAAATAGATACTAGGACATGTCTTGAAAAGTAAACATATGAGACTGACCACATGACCCACCCAGTGCCGACTGGTCTATACAGTTATGGGTCTAGCACCATATGCCCACAGCATCTGCATGTGTATAAAAGGTTCCGTGACTCACTTCTTCTTCTTTCATTCGCTTGAAATTTGTCTATAACTGCAATGTTGTTTCTTATATGAATTTAACGCTTTACAAGGCAAAACGTCCATTTGTGGCCGATCGCTTAAACGAGCAGATCGTCTGAAACCGCCCGATACTATTATGCATTGTAAAAACGCGATCTCTCTGCTTTCTGACACTTCTGACGGCTACTTTCACTTTCACCGATAGCTTGACAACGTGGCCGCCATTTGTAAGCGCCTACTATGAATTTGAACGAACTTTTACAGACTTTTTTTGATAGTTTTCGGGATTTTTACGCTTAGTTTTTCAAAATGGATTTCGGCGATTCTTCAAGCGATAGCCGAGATTTCGCTAGGTTCAATTTAAGTGACATTAAAGGGCACAAAGTTGACTATTAATCGGAGCTAGATATCAGTGAAAAGCATTACTTTGCATTAGCAGTCGTGAGTCGGACTTTAAAGAAAGTGATTATGATTCTGAAAATGTGTTTGTAAATTGCCGTATAGATGACGGAAAATCACAAACAATATGCTGTATTTCGTAAATATTTGTGTTCATATATGGATTACCGACAACAATCACGTGAGTAACATATTCTGCATGCTTTTCCCTTCATTGTGTTGTTTATTTAACTAAAATCGGTTGACTAACACCTTATTTGTGATGTTTTTACTAACGCAACCCAAAATTTTACCGAACCTGAAAAAATCTTGCCCGTTCAGGGCTAAAAAATGGACACGCATCTGCCCTGTTAAGGGCCTTTTTGCCTTTTTTAGTTCACTCAGCGGTCCATAGAATTTATCTTCCACTGTGGTTTTTCAAGGCCAGAAGGTTTGCCGAGATATGTCATATTTTGGTTATACAATATTATATTTATGTGGAAGATGGTATATCTCGGACAAGGATGATACAATATTATATTTATGAAGATGGTGGAAATCCTGTTCGTCCTACGGACGAACAGTGTTTTTTGTCCGATAGGAAGATATTCATCAACAGTTTCAAGTTATCAACGACTTTCGGTTCACAGTCGGAAGTTTTGGCTCTAGTTCTGTCGCGGAGTGCTGTATCAGAGCTCAGATCAAAAGGTAATGTTGCTTAGTAAGTATAACTGAGGATTTTCCCAGCTAGTTATCGCGAGCTACAGTTCTCAAGCCAAGCATTCCCATGGTAACAATCGCATATTGATTTCAGTGATCAGTCGCTGTCAACTGCTGTTTCGTACAGACAGGGATCATCTTCACACCAATAGTCTACTGATTCACAAAACGTGTCGTCTGTAGATCAATTATACATAGGGACCGAAGCTTACGGTGCTGCATAAGTCTCACCAACAAATGCTTATGAAGTGCTAGACGATTTGTGACTCAAGAAGACGTGATTCTTTCCAGGGGGACTATAGAGTCGGCACCAAAATTCCAGAGTTTTCATAGAACGCCCACCTTCTACTCCTTTGGTCGGTCAGTTGCGGCCAAACGTTTGCCAGCCTGCGTGAAACAAGTCGTTAAAGCTACAACACATTCACGACGAGCTGCTAGACTCCCCACGAGCTCATGGGTCTCCTCAATTACGTTTTGAACAATTATATATCGAAATTTGGTCATAACACCACATTTGTGAAAAGTTTCCCCTTAAATAACTATCAGAAGCTCTCAAGCTGACGCTAGGCGCATATCCGCAACATGCCTTCCGCGAGAATCCCTAAGCCAGACCCTGACGAGAGCAAATACTCGAACTATCCTGGTACACGGATCTCGGTTCCAGAACTTTGAGGCAGCGTACATGTGGATTTACCACCCTTGAGACACTCTACCCCAGATTCAAACATTTTCAAAATTTATGGATTTGGAAAAGCCCAGTGATCAGTCAAGTAGTTAAAACTACAACACATTCACGACAAGTTGCTAGACGCCCCACGAGTTCCTGGGTCTCCTCAATTATGTTTTGAACAATTATGTATCGATATTTGGTCACAACAACGCCACATCTGTGAGAAGTTTCCCCTTAAATCACTATCAGAAGCTCTCAAGCCGTCACTAGGCGCATACCCACAACATGCCTCCCCCGAGACTCCCTAAGCCACACCCTGACGAGAGTAGTTACTCGAACTATCCTGGCACACGGATCTCGGCTCCAGAATATTGAGGCAGCGTACATGTGGATTTACCACCCTTAAGACACTCTACCCCAGAAAGTAGCTTGATATATGGGAACTTGAGTGGCACTGTACCGGCCAATCAAAATGCATACTCCTTGAACTTCTTCAGGCTCTGGATGAACAGCTACGCCCAGGGCAACAATCAATTCTAGGTTACTAAACTCTAGAAGATAAAGATCCTATGATGTTTTCTTTGACGGTCAGAAAGTGTTTGGGCTGGACGATGATAACTTTCATGCTGTTGTCAAATAAAAGGATCTGGCAATGATTATGTTTTATGATCCACTCGACCCCCAAACTGATGCGACCTAGGCCAATTTAAAAAAAAAAAAAAGCGGCAAGACATCAAGACAGTGATCAATTTGTGGCAGTGGACTGCCAGTGATATTCTGATCTATGTAAGTGCCTGGTTTTAATACAAATCCCGCCAATGTTCAGAATCCACTCTTTTGGGAAAGTCCTGGGCACCATCCGAGAGACGAGCATGTTCGATGACAAGTCCTTGATACAACATCTGGACATTCGGAATGAAACTCTGGTTACAACTTCCAAGCGAACCTCCATTGCACCCAAGCTGCCGGTTACAGAATCTATATGCACTGTGGCTAGAATATGTGGCTTTAAAAAAAAAAACACACACAAGGCTAATTCATAAATCCCACCTTATCTATTGACATACGGCAGGAGTCACGTGGATTATCCTGATTGTCAGTGTGTATTTTGGTCACATGTCGTACTGCAGAGCTCAACATATATAGTTTAGTGTACTGATTATCAGATTACTGTTGTTGTCACTGCTTCCTTTGGTGACGAGAGTTAGGTGTCCATGGTGTGGTGACTTTCACTATGTACTTACAATTTGATAGATGTTTTATTACATTGGTTTTGTTCCCTGTATACATGTATATTCTGTGTTCACCAGGAGTGAGGCGCTGGAATCTCTTGCCCCCGGGTAGATTGAGCCCGTTAGCTAATAAAGCGGCCAATCTAGGAGATGGAAAACTCCGATTATAAACCCCTAAGTTTAAGGTGGACCGACGTGCCGAGGACTGAATGGCCACTGGGTGAGTTGGTCGTGAACGTGGAACGTCTGGTATGCGGGCGGGGCGGCGCCAGGCGTATGGACTCCTGCGGGACATCCCCTGCCCCTTCCCTAGTAAGCAGGCAATGCTAGGGTGACCGTTTATTTCCTGCAATATCCAAACTTTGCCTATGGATTTATTTAAACACGGGAATCGTCGCCGGAGCTACGGAGCACGTGCTCTGCGCTTGACACATCTTTCAGCGGCTAGCGAAGAGAGGGTGAGGAGGAGAAGGCGAGGAAATGGTGTGAGAAGAAGGCATAGAAATAGGAGGGCAGGCGCCAGGAGAACAAGACGAAAAGTGGAGAGACTAGGTTTCAACCATGTAAGAGTGGGATACTGGAACTGTCGTAGTGCCAGGCAGAGAGGTCCTGTATTGGAGAGGCTAATATGTGATTTTGATGTCCTCATGCTCCAGGAGATAAATACAGATAAATACCATTGCCCTGGGTACGTCAGTTATATAAACCCCACTGGGCAGAAGAGACATGGGCAAGGTCTGCTGGTGAAGAAAGGAGTAAAGCATGTGGCACTTGACTTGAGCCAGTGGAATCACAGTGCAAGAGAGGTCCAGGGTATACAAATGGAGATTGGTGGCTTAAGTTGGAACATCATAAATGTATATGCCACAGTGGACTGTTTTGTCAGAAAGGAACAATGGGACTGGCTTAAGGAATTAGAGGACTTACCAGGTGATAGGCTACTCATATGTGGAGACTTCAATGCGAGAAACAGAGATTGGGACAGTAGTGGAGAAAATCGACAAGGAATTGCACTTGCGGATGCCATGGTGGACTCCGAGGTGGTCTGCATAAATGATGGTAGGCCGACTAGAATGGCAATGAGGCCTGGCGATGCAGATACTGCTATTGATTTGGCACTTGTCTCCCAGTCATCAGTCCTTGATGTAAGGTGGACTGTTTTGAATGACCATGGGAGTGATCACATGCCATGCTCAGTCCTGATCTCTAAGTCCAGGAAAGTTAAGGCTGGGAGAGCGCGCAAGACCTTCGGTATGAGCGGAGCGACAGCCTTCTTGGACGCCTCAGACATGGGGCATGCAACAGGACTGTTAAAACTCCTTTTTTGCAGCCCCCATGGTGGACCCCAGAAGTAGACAATGCGTGGAAAGCAAAGAGAGCTGCAGTGAAGCAGCTAAGGAAATTGCGACAGACACCCCTAAGCTCACGAGAGGAAGTGGACATAGCGGAAAATGACAAGAAAGACAAGGTGGAGGCTTTCAAGCGATGTGCTGCAGAGGCCAAGAAAGTAAAATGGGAATGTTTTATGAAGGAGATTGGAGGTGATAAAACACTGCATAAATTCTGGAAACTGTACAGACAAATGCAAAGAAAAGATCGGCCTATGACAGTGGGAACAATTTATAAAGAGGATGGGGTACGCTTGACAACAGACAAGGAGAAAGGGGAGGCGTTTCTCCAGAGATTTTTAGAGCAGACCAATCATAGTGATGCGGATACCAGGGATGCAGTTAGAGTGGAATTATCTGGCACAATAGAGAATATGCCTTACGAAGACATCATACTGTTTGAAGATGTTAAACATATTTTGCAGAAGGCAAAAGACACGGCACCAGGGCCTGACAGTGTCAGGTATGGCCACATGAAGGCTTTGAGCGATGTAGACCTGAAGGAGATGGCCGGCTGCTTTAATCAGAGCATTAGGACAGGCGTCAGTACCGCAGGATTGGCTGCATAGCTATCTCATCCCTCTCCCAAAACCATACAAGGATCATTCAAAGCTTGCCGGCTTTAGGATCATCACCCTTCAAAATACATTTGGGAAGGTTTTAGAGAAGATAGTCGCTGTTAAGCTGCAGGATTTTTTGGAAAGGGGGAAGCTTCTTCCAAGAGGCCTGGGGAGCTACAGGCCAGGAAAAGATACCTGGTCAAATGCAGCCACCTTTGCCTTTGACGTTTATGAGGGGTTCCAGAGTAGACAGGAAACGATGGCGGCAGCGCTTGATCTCGAAGATGCGTACAATAGAGTTCGCTATGATATTTTGATGACCGCACTTATGGAGAAGGGGGTCAATCCCTGGTTGGTGAACTGGATAGCAGCCGTCCTGCATTCTCGTCAAGTTGCTCTCCGTCTAGGCGCATGGACCTCAGAGCCTACATATTTTAACCCCGGGACTGCCACAGGGATCTGCAATCTCACCGGTGCTCTTTAATGTGTATACGAGCAAGATTGCATACCTAGAAGCACCAGGGGTTGGAAGGATTCTAACATTTGCAGATGATATTCTTGCATACAGGCAGGGGAGAAATAGGGATCAAACAGCCCAGGAGCTACAGGTGACAGTGGACAAAGTGATTGACTGGTGCACTGAAATGAGTGCTGTCATCAACCCGGAAAAGGCGGCGGTGTTGTGGTGCTCTCTGGACAATAGGATTGTGAGAGATGATACCCCAAGCCTCACGATAGATGGTAGAAGCGTCAACAGAGAGAACAAACTGAAGTATCTGGGAATCACATTTGACAGGAGTCTGTCCTTCAAGGACCATGTGGAGACGGTTGTGACAAGATCTCAAAAGGGACTCAATGCACTTAAAACTATGGCTGCAATGGACACAGAGCAGAGAATGCTCTTCACACTATACCAGCACTTGATCCTCTCAGTGATTGATTATGGACTAGGAATGCTCACTGTCTCAAAGAGTCAGCTGGTGAAATTAGAGCGCATACAGAATGAAGCGATGCGGGTCATTCTGGGATGCACCAGAGACACTCCAGTAGTGTGTATGCGTTACATCCTTGGTCTTCCTACTGTTGCTAGTAGGCACAAGGTGATGCAAGCGAAGGCATACCTCAGAGTAGCTGCAGACACAGATCACCCGTTGCATGAGGCGCTGGACGTAGTTAAGGGTCAGAGACTGATAAGAGGGAAATCATGGATGGCTCAGGCGGAGGATACGATCAGACAGGTGTGCCCCTTGGAGAACATCAGGCGAGGAGAGGAGTGGGTCAGAGTGCCAGCCGTGCAGTCAGACTTGTGCAGAGTTGTAATAACATTGAGCCGGGAGTGCAGGGAGTGGCCAGCAGGGGCCACGGAAGTGGAAATTCAGCAACTAATTCAGGAAAATTCTCGCCCGGGTGATGTGATTATCTACACGGATGGGTCAGTGTTGAGAGGTAGGAGAAGTGCCTGGGGGTTCTTGGCAAAAACTAATGGTCGGCGTTTGGTGCAGGAGAGCCTGGCGTATGATAACACTACATCTAGCTTAAGAATGGAGGTGGAGGCGGTCAGTGCAGCTTTCCGCTGGATAGAAAACACGATACATACACACATTGTGATTGTAACTGACTCAGAAAGCATGCTGAGAAGGGTGAGAACAGGTAGGCTTCGTGCAGAGTGGCTTGCTTCGCTTCGGAGGTCACGGGTAGTAAGCATCACCTGGATCTTTTCTCCTGGGCATGCCGGTGTGCTGGGGAATGAACAGGCGGACAGATTGGCTGGCTCGGCAAAATTTGGTGGAGTATTGATGCATGACAAGGCAGACGTGGTTGCGGCCTTGTGGGAGCACGTGTACACCTCGGAGGAGCAGATGGAGCACCATGGTCTGGTAAGAATGAGACAACGAGGTGTGACGAGGGGATCTGGCCGACGCTCGGCGCTCGGAGGAAAGGCGAGACGGACATATAATCAGATTGCTACTGGAACTATTAGTGTTGGAACTCTTCGCTGGCTGCTGAGGATGGAGACGGAGCGCTTATGGGAATGTCCCGAATGCTGTGATGTCGGTTCCTAAATCAATCAATCAATCAATCATATTTATGTGGTTATATGCTGAAAGCCAAACTACTCAAAATAAAACAGAACAGACAGTTTTATCTGTCTTCTACAAGGATGCTTACTTCTGTATGCCTTAGGATATCTCAGTGGGATATGGGGTTTATGGAACCCGACAGCTAAGAAGAAAGGCTGGTCAGTTTGAGCTTGTGACAAATTTTTCAGAAACTCCACGGCAAAGTCTGAGCTCTGAAGATCTGGCAGTGACTTCCCTGGCATCTGATCCACATCCACAGGGCACACAATATTCATCCCTAAGGTGCCATCTCTGTTGGGACAATCCTGCAAAATAAATCAAGTTTTGTATCAACTGGCTAATGGTAACGGGGCCACCCACGTGTGGCCGGGATCCCTTAAAGGAAGCGAGGAAGCAAAAAATAAAGTCTAGTGGCAACATAACCCACAAAAAACCCACTCTCTCTCTCTCTCTCTAAGCATGCATGCATGTGAATGGGTGGATGGGGTGGGAGTGTGGATCATAAGAAGTGAGTAGGGATAGTTAACATGGGGCTGGCTGCCTCTTCCTGCAGAAACCATAGCCACAAACTCCAACCACGCATGAATACAAGTCTTCAGATAACTGGGCTTGGTGTGAGATGGTCGAAGTCCTATGCTCCATTGGAGGATAAAACACAGAAGAAGATAAATAAAGGAGAGAAACATCTAGAGACAAGTAGAACAAACATAGTAAAAGATTTCTGTTCACACCCCGAAGCGTACTGGGTGTATGATGCTAACCCCACAACGTTAGCCTGATCAGCACTCCATGAATGATGTAGTCAACATCATGTCAACCGGCTTTACTTCAAGAACATGTCCCACTACCCATTTTAGACTGGCTCAAACTGGAAGTCCAGATCAATGCTTAAAATATCTCTGCCTGGATGGAGATTTGAACATATGACCACTAGACTAACAGCAAGCATGCTTCCCCTGTGACTACTATGACTCCCTAAACATGTTATGCTCGGTGCTTAATTACTAGCCCAACAACTGTTCATTCAACACATAAAACATTCAATAGTTCAGGGAGCTTGTGTTGATGACTCAATGCCACTTTGTCTAATGTAGACAAATTGCTAACTTGTCACTGTCCACACAGTTTGGTGACAGCCACATGCATCTGTCGAAGTCTACAGGATAGAGATGACAGATTAACCCACAGTAGGAATGCCTACAAAATCAGTCATTTATTTTTTTATTTCCTGGGGAAGTCACAGTTATAAAATTAGAAAGAAAACAGCTGCTGTTGTAATCTGCCACTTTTCATTTTAAAGCCTTCTCATAAAAAGACACAGATCTTGGTTCCTTCCTTCTTCCCTTGGATGTACTGTCTGGAGCAGATCTTGGCGTCCATGACTCTCCAATCCGCTCTGTGTTGGTGTTACTCTGTGGCAAAGAGGTTACAGATGCAATTCATAATCTTGCATACCATGTTAGACACTCAGCAGCAGGTTATTTGGCATCAGACCGCCTCACGTTGGTTTTCATACAATGTTATGAGTGTCGGTCATTCAGAAAGCAATGACAATACTGAACGTAAACTTGCCAAAAAATCACAAACAGCCACTCAATGCTGGGGTTGACTGCGACATCCTGTAAAGGATATGCAACTAACTTTTTGTGTGGCTTATACCAAGAGAGACAGAGGAAAACAGAGAATAATGTATGTGAAAGCTTAAACAATTGGGCAACAATGAATACAATAACGGTTTTCATTTGGTCTTAAATTCGCTTGAGGTTTTAATCTTTCTTGTAGGACTTTTCATTTGTTTTTTTGTGCATCCATGGTATTCTTTGCATTTTCCTCAGAAATCACATTTTCACTGCCTTCAGATGTTTTTCAGCTTGTTTGCTTATTGTCCATGTCTCACAAGCATACAGAAGTATATTTCTATTTAGCACTTCAACCCCCTTTTTCTTACTGCAACTGACAGGATTTTATTGGTATGTTTTCCATCTTGCAAAAAGGCTACCTTTGCCATAGTAATTCTTGTTCTAATCTCTACCAGGTATCTTCCATCAGAAGTTATTCTGAGATAGCTGAACAGTTGCATGTGTTTAGAAATTTTGCCATTGACTCGAATGTTACATTTTGTTATTCTTTCTTCTTGGAGATATGCATGACAAGGCAGACGTGGTTGCGGCCTTGTGGGAGCATGTGTATACCTCGGAGGAGCAAATGGATCATCATGGTCTGGCAAGAATGAGGCAGCGAGGAGTGACGAGGGGATCTGGCTGACGCTCGACACTCAGAGGAAAGGCGAGACAGACATATAATCAGATTGCTACTGGTACTATTGGTGTTAGAACTCTTTCGCTGGCTGCCTATGGGAATGCCCCGAATGCTGTGATGTCAGTTCCTAGATCAATCAATCAATCAATCATATCCTCTCAATTTCTCATATTTTCACTGTAAAGGAAAAAAGATCTGGAGATATTTTACATCCTTGTTGCACACTTCTTTTGATAGGCTGGTACTGATTGACTTCATTGTCAAATTTTATGGCAGCTTGTGGTTTTTAATGTATATTCTTTACAATTTTAAGGCAAATCCCATCGATTTGAAATCTGCAAGTGTCTTTATCATATCAATTTGCTCTATTGAAAGGCTTTGTGTAGTCAACAAAATAAAGATAGGTCTTTATTTACTTCTATCGAATGCTCTATCAATGTTCTCAGCAAATATACATTATTTGTTGTACCTTTGCCTTCTACAATCCCACATTGTTCTTCCCCTGTTTCTAGTTGTATTTTCTTCCTAACTCTTTGCATGATGAATTGTAAGAAATGTTTCCATTAAATAAAAATTAATACAAATATGTTAGATAAAAGTAACAAAATAAAATCTAGGAGTTTCTCACCCAAGTCTCTACACAAATTCTAAGAAGGGAAATTAATTTGTGTGTGAATTAAATGAGCATGAAACACCAGTAAAAGAGAAAAACAGCGATGAACCAGAAACCTATTAAGGACTAACCAGATATCCTCTAGCATAGATCAGAGCCATTTATTGAATAACTATTCACATACCCTGTCATTTTTGTAAGCTTGAGTAGGTGGGTGGAATGGAGTGTTGGTCCAGCTGTATGGAGAATCATCACTGTGGTTACTAGCAATACCTGTGGAACAAGCAAGCCAAATGTAATAACAGATCTAAAATTCTTTAATCTAAATATGTACAAGGGCAAATTAATAAGTAAGTCACAAATGGCTGTAGAAAAATAACTAACTATGACAACTTGAAACCAGTTTATTTTTATACATACATTGTCCCTTTATTTCTTAACATAATTTCCACCAATATTGATACATTTATCCCATCGTTTTAGCAGTCCTCCCAAACCGGCTGCATAGAACTGCATGCTCTGTTTTCATTTACCTGCTATCCCACAGAACTGTGTGACTTACTTATTGACTCGCCCGCGTACATTTTTCTACCCAGCTATGCACAGCTTTACAGGAAATCGCTAGGGGTTAAGTCCACTGAAAACCCACCTTGGCGGGAGACTTTTCGCGAGTGATGCTGAAGTTGAATGTGAAGTGAAAACGTGGTTTAGAAAACAGAGCATGCAGTTCTATGCAGCCGGTTTGGAAGGACCAATAAAACGATGGGATAAGTGCATCAATGTTGGTGGAAATTATGTCGAGAAATAAAGGGACAATGTATGTATAAAAATAAACTAGTTTCAAGTTGTTATCAATCAATCAATCATGTGCCATTCCGGAAAGCATGGGCGGTCATGACTCGCCATTTCACTTGACCACCAGCGTCGTGGATCAGCTCAGTGTTCCTGTCTCGTCCATGCCATGTGGCAAAGCCATCCAGGTATTTTCCTCTTGGTCTTCCTCTTGGTCTGTTCCCTTCGATCTTGCCAGTTGTCACTAAGTTCTCCAATTCATTTCTTCTCATAACATGTCCAAAAAATTTTGACTGTCTACCTCTAATTTCTCTAATCAATTTACTATTTTCATTTGTCTCCTGTAGTACTTGGTCATTGGTTTTTCTGTCTGTCCATGGTATTCTTTGCATTTTCCTCAGAAACCACATTTCTGCAGCCATCAGATGTTTTTCAGCTTGACTGGACATTGTCCAAGTTTCACATCCATACAAAAGAACAGGCTCTAAGTATCCCCTCAACACGTTTTTTTCTCGTTTCAATTGACATCTTTTTATTGGTCAGAATATTTTTCATCTTGCTAAAGGCTACTTTCGCCATGGCGATTCTTGTTCTAATCTCTTCAAGGCATCTCCCATCAGATGTTATGACTGTATCATAGTTAGTTATTTTTCTACAGCCATTTGTGACTTACTTATTAACTTACCCTCATATATATTGGACAGTTACAACATAAGAGTAATTATGTGCAGTTGTTATGACCATGTGTTGAAACAAATTTTTGTCCCCTATTTGCTCACTTTGAACTCAAGCGTAATTCACACTGGACTAATGTTCACATGTTGACTTTTTGTCCTCGACTTGGGGACATAAAGTACAAGTACTTCAGAAGCAGAGTGGATTTGCCTGAAGGCGAGGGACACTGGTAACGGGAATAGGAAAGCTAATTAACATGAAAAAATCAGTCTAGAGCACTAGAAGTAGTGGCACGTGCATGGGCTACGCTTACATTCAAAGAGAGCAAACGCCAAAACAAAACTTCCTGTAGTGTGGCAGGATTCTCCTTCTTCTCCTTCTTCCTCTGGTGCCTGGTCTGGAGTAGATATTGATCAATCAAAACGCTTCAAATCCTCTGTAAATTCTTTGTGAAGTTTATGTTGTTTATATTATTGTTATTTATTGCCAAGCTGTTTAAAATTTCCACATACATTGTTTTTTTCTGCTTTTCTTTGCCTCACTTGCCCAGTATTTTCCCACATATAGCTAATTTCGCTATCCCCTAAACCTTGTAGACAGGAGAGGCACACACAAACTTCTTTAAAGAAACTGTTCTACTTTACCAGGGTGGAAAACTTTCCCCACAGATTGTGTGATGTATCCATTTTCTTTGAAATGCTGAGGCAGTGTGGTGTAGTTTCCAGCATGAACTCTCCAATATGAGTAAAAGTCATACAGCCTGGTTGTGTCCGGTCGTCGACTAGTAAGAAATGATATTCTACTAGGGCCACAAACAGCTTGCTGTAAGAAAGATAATATGGTCTGATTTTACAGGAAAGCCTTTGTAAACTTGCATATATATTATTTTAAATCACAAATGAATATTCACTGTGCAGGTTCATCTAGTGTCATTACATTAGTTATTTATACATTAGTTATTTGCCTATTAAGAAATGATATTGGATTTGGACCAAAAACAGCTTGCTGTAATTAAAAATAACATGGACTGGCTGTTGACTAGACTGCATAATTGACTGGCCTTGACAGACAATAGTTTGTTACATTGTGTCACACAAAAAAAGGCATAACTACAACTCATGGTGATAGTGAATGTGACTGGAAAGACCAATTGTTTCCAACTCATTTCCACCATACTGACCATCTGATGTCTAACATGCTCCGTGTCTGACCTATCTGCAATCATTTTCTTCTCTGTCTTTGTTCCATTCCTGATCTTTTCCCTCCATGCAATGCAATCAGCTTGCTCCCAAGGTGTAATAACACAGCCTGTATCATTCATGTCCAACACATCTTTGTACCACAGCAGAGGCCAACACTGAGATCTTTTACCCATCTGTGGTTAACCAAAGAAAGATATCCTTTGGTATTCTACCATCATTCATTCTGCTAATGTGTCATATTCATCTGAGGTTATGAAGACTGAGCATGGAACAAACCGTCACACAACCTGATCTTTCCAATACTTCAGTATTGGTGAACTTGCCACTTTACACCAAGTATTCTTTGCAGACACCACATATGAAAGCTATTTAAACATTCTGACTGTTAGAACAAGAAGTCAAAAGGGGTAAAGTTAGACAAGTGCACTATGTAGAAAGCCAAAAGAAGAATAGTCAACCAAAACAGGACTGGTGTCATCAGCCACTATATGCAGAGTGAAATACTGAGAAGGAGATCTGAGCACTTATGGACTGAACGATTCGATATACAGTGAGAATAATTTGACGACTAACTAAATAGGTTGATTTTACAGGAAAATCTTCATAAAATTTCATATATTTTACTTTATCACAAATGAGAATACATTCTGGGTGTTCTTCCACAGTGTTATTACATTGGTTATTTGTACAGTTACCAAATATTTAAAATGTGTTGGCTGCTATAGGAGCATTCAGCATACGGTTTGTAAGTAATATAGAACATATATAGAACATATATAGAACATTTGTCACAGTCTGAGTTATAGTTCATACTTAGTTAAAAGATTATATGTATGTGTTAATCAGTGCATTTCTGTAAAGAGGAGATATCAGTGCCAATTGTCTGCAAAACAGGCCATGAAGTAGACCAAGACAAAGAGTGGATAAGTGTACTGATAACCTCTCTGGGTAGACAAACCTCAATCTCTTAAGCATGAGATTCTGGAGCTCCGATAGCACTGTGTTAAGGTTAATTTGTAATTCTGCATGTTTAGTCTGCTGCGAGTGAACATGGAATTTGTCTTGTGAAGGTGGTTATAATTTGGATCATGACACATATATTAACTCCTTTAGTTCCAGAAGGTCACAACAGCTACACAATGGAGGAAACAATACCAACAAAATTGCAAATATAGTTATTTCACCATGGAGCCCCCCAAAAAAACACACCTTATTAAAAAACATTTTGTAAGCTGTTTGACTATGTTCTATCTAAACATAACAAATTCAATCACCCATGATGAGTTCATTACCCATTACCAATAGCCAATCACATAGCTTGAGAAAGATAGAGTAAAACAACTTTTAAAAAGGAAAATCTATGTCATTATAGAGCAAACAGCTTGCTGCAATAAAGATAATATGTGTGCTGTAACAAAAATAACATGGACTGGCTGTTGACTAGACTGCATGATTGACTGGCCTTGACAGATGATAATTTGTTACATTATGCTCCAACAAAAAAAAGGCATAACTAAAACTCATGATGGTAGCGAATGTGACTGGAAAGACCAATTCGTGCAGTAAATGTTCATCCACAATCAATGCATGTGAGCATGTTGGCTGTCTCTATTTTTCAAGATATTTCTAAGTACCAATTTTAGTAAGCGTTGACCTAAATTTTTAAAATCTGCCACAATACGAATATGAAACCATGACAACTGGGCCATCAAATAATGTTCTAGCCACTGCTCAAGTAAACATTTATATTAAACACTTAAAAAACAGGAAAATTCTGTTGATAAAGCACTTAACCATATAGAAGTGGCTCTTATACCAATGCACTTTATAAGATAATGTTGATGACCTAGATAAGCTTCAGAGCCTAGATATCTCTGCTGAAGTTATCCTTTTTTAACATAAAGTTACAGAGTTTGCCTGGAAACTCAAGTTATTAATAACATAAAGACTGATAAATTAATAAGCCCTAAATAATGTCAGTGTCCATGGCACAGGGGTTAGTGAATACAGTTACACAATTCCTCAGCATACAGGGTTGAGAGTTCGAAATCAGTTCCACGCGATTTGGAACAGATTGCTTTGCATTGATTTTGATGGGATAAGCATAAGCCATTCAGAACGCAATAGCAAACTACTGAATTTAAAATTGCCTACTATATCACTAACAGCTAATTAATGCTGGGGTTGAATATCAGGTCCTATAAAGGACATGCAACTAACTTAAATATTGTCATGAGAACCATAAAAGTTAGTTGCATATTCATTACAGGACGTTGCAGTCAACCCCAGTGTTTTGGATGTTTGTAATTTCTTAGCAAGTTTACATTCAGTAGTTTGCCACTGCTTTCTGAATGACCGGCACTCATACCTCTGTATAAAAACCAACGAAAGGCGGTCTGATTCTAAATCACCTACAGCTGTGTTTTGACCGTGCATTCATAACCCCTTTGCCACAGAGCCGGCAGAGAACCATAAAGACTGATAAATTAATAGGTCCTAAATACTGCTGTGAGAGCCATGAAGACACAGTGATCAGTGTGCTTGCCTACCAACACACAGCTCTGGGGTTAACTGCCCGGCTGTGGTAGGAATTAATTTCTTTATGACTTAGAGAGCTCTGTGTGTGACTCAACCTCATGTGGAAACTTATTTATCTGGAAGAAAATATGATGTGGAAGGGAACTGATCATGACATCTTGCTACACCATGACTTAAATGTGAATGCCTAATATAACCTTATGACAGGATCTGCCACAGGATGACCCTTGTTAAAACTCTATCATAGCCAGGAGAAAAGAAATTCTCACTTTCCAATCACATGCTCATAAGGGGCTGAGTGGTCTTGAGGTATGGTGTCCGCCTCGAGTGCTGGAGGTCCCGGGTTCAGGTCCCAGTGAGGACCGGGATTTATTTTTAAAAATCCACCTGGACTCCAGTAATAAAATTTCCCCTGGTCTCTGGGTAGTGAGATCGGACGCCCGTGTGTATTTCCCCTGGTCTCTGGGTAGTGAGATCGGACGCCCGTGTGTATTGTTGCGCACGTAAAAAATCCCTTGGAGTTCATGCATTGAACGGAGTTCATGCATTGAGCTGAGTTTCTCCAGACTCAGGTTTGAGTTAGGAGGAAAACGGAGCACTTATGGGTTAAACCGTGTGCCGTGATGTTGATCCCAACGACTAAACGACATGCTCATAAGGTAACAAAAGTCTAGCTCCTGATCTTCACATAGTGGGACTATTCATAATAACAGGAGAATGCAGTGAATGGTAATTCTCTGGTGCCATAAGACCACATGTAGATGAAATTCATAAGATACCAAAAGCAGTTAATCTGGGGTGGGGTGGGGGGGGGACCTTGTTCAAATCACCCGCTACCTTGCTGGTAGGTTGGAGATGTCCAAAGACTAAGGAAAGTAAACTTGAATGAAACTACTTGCTTAAACCAGATGACAGTGTGTAAATACCACAGTAAAGCTGTAATCTTCAGTACAGCATATTGTATGCTCATCAAAGGCGTAGATGTCATAAAACAAAGGTAATATTATTAGCCAAACAAACCCAAAAGACAAATATTAGTATCAAGGGAAAGACTCTCGAACAATTGCAGATGTTTCTCTAACCAGGTCAAATCATTAAAGATATGCTCATTTTTAGACTGAAATAAGATCTAGGATCACCGTGGCAATAAAAAAAAACATTTTGTGAGATACATTTTTAACATTAGTACTGAGTTATGAGAAAAGACCACTACACTTATCTGACCCATAGAACTATATGGCTATGAATCTTTGAGCTTTTGAGGTGTGGTGTTGTGCAAAGAGTGAACTGGGCAGAAAAGAGATCAAATGAACAGATTCTTTTAAAGACACTGGTGAAAAAAAAGACAACTATTAGAGAAAAAAATCCCTACGCACACAAATAGGCTGCCTTGGTTTAGTTACAAGACATGGAGGTATGCTACTGAGAATACTAGAGGACAAGATCTGGAGGACAAGAAAACAAAGGACATCCAAGAAACAACTATATCATACAGGCATGCAAATACACTGGGGTTCAAGCTAAGCCTGCAATGGTGATAAATTATAAGAATAGAGGCGGTGAAGTGACATAACCAGACGACTTCAACATCAATCTTTGCACTAACCTGATGAAGATTTTAGCTAAGCTGTAATTTTCAGCACATAATACTTCATACAAGCAAAAAAATCAAAGGACCCTTTAACAACCATTGAGGCATATTGTGTGCAGTGCTAACCAGATATTTTTATTTACAAAACTGATACTGGATGGGCCATCTTCTGGCCTATATCATGCCAGCCATCATTACTGGATGGACCTGGGAGATCAGGTCAATTAAAAATTATCTTCCTTGACAGATTTGGGGGGGGGGGGGGGGGGGGGGTGCTCGCTCGCTTTGAACCCAAGCGCAGTTCACACACACTACTTCTAGTAGCACTGTACTGAATTTTGCATGTGGATTAGCTTTCCCTATTACTAGTATCCCTCGCTATCAGGCGAACCCACTCTGACTTCAGAGGTACTTGTAATTTACTTTCCTAAGTCAAGGAAGAGAAGTCAACATTTTAGTCCAACTGTCCGGTGTAGGGGGTTGAACCCCTTACCTGGGCATCAACGCACCAGATATGTCAGAACAAGTGCTCTTATCCATTCAGCCATGCTGACCTCCCCTAGAAAATTTCAAACCCATGACTACCAAGCCGGCAGGCAAGTGTGCTAGCCACTGCACTACCCTACCTCCCACGATACTTGATGTTTACAAGAAATTGTTAAAAGATGCTAGTTAATGGGATGATCTCCATCTACTTAAACAGTGCAAGCACAGACAATAGAAATTTGTAGACAGCATGAACATTTGAAAACTATTGACACACCTGCCAATTTAATGGACATTGGTCTGTTAGAGAACTCAACCAGTCAATAAGATGTCAAACATAATGCTTATTGCTAATCTAGACCCCCATACCCAACATTTTATTATTACAGAAGATACAATACATGATCAAATGTTAATGGAATAATACGCAGCAGTTATCACTTCATATAACTGTGCTTATTACCTGTACAAAAGTTTGTTCGAACAAAATTGATTTGCTGGCTAAGTTGTCCACATTTGGTGTTCGAAGAAGTGGCTCTCCATAGCAACCAAGAGTTGGTCGAAGATCATCAACAACAATAAATAGCACATTTAGCCGCTGTTGGCTACCAGAGCTGCTTTGTCCCTCTGACAGAATGAACAGACCTATTGAGATATAAATAATTAAAGGAAAATATATGTTAAAAAGAACAAGATAAACAACAAAGAGAAAAACATGAAATTGTTCTTCTTCATAATATTATTTCAATAAGAAAGAGACAAACAGCTTTCTTTGGTCATGTGATGAGAAGAGAGGCATTGGAGAACATCGTGGCAACTGGAAAGATCAAGGGGAAGAGAAGGAGAAGTAGACCAAGAGAAATGATGCTGGATGGATTGAGACGGTGGCATGGAGGAATATCATCAGCAGAGATGATCCAGAAAATCAAAGACCAAGATCTGTGGAAAGTCATGAATGCCCATGCCAGCCAACATGGCACTTGATGATGATATGAAGTATTTGTTAGTAAATTTGTTATTCTTCTAGATATCAGACTGTTGTACCCTGCTGGGGATCTTACATTTTAACACTGCTGGAGATAAGACAATTGTACCCAACTAGAGATCAGACATTTGTACCCTGCTAAAGATCAGACACTTGTATCCTTTTAAAGATAAGACAATTGTTCATCTTCTCATTATGATGTGCCACATTGGGCAACAAAAACAATCATGGCTGTCACAATCATCTGTTTCCCATGTGATGTTTAATGATCATCTTCCAAACCATTCTATATTGTTTCCATCTGTCATCCTCAGTCTTTAACCCTTTCAAACTTTCTGGCTGTCACTGTTCTCTAGATCCACTTTTCTCACTAGTCAACTATGAATTTGACATACTCCTGCTATTAAACTCTCATCGTGAAAGACTGCAGCATGTTAAAATGAAGGGATGAGAATCTGTTCCTAACCCTTTCAAACTTTCTGGCTGTCACTGTCCTTAAGATTCACTTTGCTCACTGGTCCTGCCTGTAGTGAACTATGAATTTTACATAGCCCCGCTACTGAACTTGCATTGTGAAAGACTGCAGCATGTCAAAATGAATGGATGGGAATCATCTATGCACAAAGCAAACTCCCACAGTGATAATGGGGTACATTAAACTAATGTCAATTAGGTAAAGACCAATGCCTTATATATGGTTAACTGTTGATGATTGCTACAGGCTACACATAAATTTAGACGATACTCTGGGAACATGAATTAGGCAAGGGAGGTTGTAGACAGCTCAGGAACAACATGTTTTGGAGGGTTACTTCAGTGAAACATATATCCAGGGGAGATGGGAGGTGGGGTAGATACAGTGGCAGTAAGGTAACAACTACCATCAGGTGACATTCACAGCTGGAAGAGTCAGCTTTGTGAGTCAGTACTCTTGTGAAGCTCTCTCTCTCTCTCTCTCTCTCTCTCTCTCTCTCTCTCTCTCTCTCTCTCTCTCTCTCTCTCTCTCTCTCTCCTCTCCTTTTCTCTATCTCGCGCACGCGCTCAAGCAACGCGATGCTTGCTGCATGGTCTAACGGTTCGAAATTTGTAATTACATAGAAAAGTACCATTTTCAGGAAACAAAAGTGATTCAGCAATAATGTTGACAAATAAGTGGAATGAAAATGCTAAAGTGTGAAAGTTTTTTTTTTCTTTCTTATAAATGGTTTAGCTTGCATGGGAGCAAACAATTACTCAACCATCATCGTCAACAGTTAATATGTATGTAGTTACACCATGCCAAGACTATAATGTTGTCACACATATATGAATGTATACGCTGTATTTGCTAATGTAAAAAGACATTGTTTTTGTATATAATAAACGTATATATATATATATATATATATATATATATATATATAAAATAATTGACAGCCACAATTTAAATAGAATGAAAATGTAAAGGTTATTGCCCAAGATCACGGAAATCCATGTACTATTATCTACAGAAAGCAAGAGATAGATCAAGACAGAATGTGTGTGTGTGTGAGAGAGAGAGAGAGAGAGAGGGAGAGAGAGAGGGAGAGAGAGAGAGAGGGAGAGAGAGAGAGAGAGAGAGAGAGAGAGAGAGAGAGAGAGAGAGAGAGAGAGAGAGAGAGAGAGAGATGGACAGGTGTAACATGCATTCCACTTGTGGAGATGTAAATGAAACGAGGAATGTGTTTTACATGCACTATGCCATAAATTTTAAATGTCATTTTATCATAACTGTATATGCATGTATTTGTTTTATTAACGCATGTGACACATAACAATAACAAACGGCAACGCTCTGTAATATATACAATTAAAGAAACACACATTACACCTTGTAAATATACATTGCTTTGTATGAAATAAACGTTTAAAAAAAAATAAATTTACATGTGCCCTGAGAAAAGAAAAAAAAATCTTCAAAGTTTTCGTAAAAATAATGGATCTATTTTAGATATGTAAAAATTTTCTAACTCTGAACAATATCATAGATAGAAGCTACACTTTTAAGCATGAAATTTAAAGGAGAAGATGTACTGTTGCCTCACATCCCAATGATTCCAACAGATATAAGTTATGCAGACAATACATTTATACAGTATACAGTAACTAGTAAGTAACCGAGTATTGATTGCATATAATCTAGAGGACCTGCAACATTTAGTCCATGATAGTATAGTCCATTGTGCAATATCCAGGTTGAGGAATGCAAATAAAGGCGATTTGCCCAAGTTGTGTACAATCTCTAGGAATATTAATATTTTTCTATATGAAAATTGCACAAAGTTCTATCTAATTAAATGTTTATAATTCCTACCGCATATGCACATAAAGCACAGTGCAGTAATATTCTTTACGATCGTCATGGTGTATTATTACAGAGCTGCAATTAAAACTGAGCCTGAACAGATAGATACTGATAAACAACTCATCATCATGTGACAGTTGATCATCTGTTGTTGTTTTCCCGATCCTCACTCGCTGGTGGGTGGTATCTTGTCGTCTGCAATTTCCTTGAACAACTCTCACTGACTATTTTAGAGTGGTTGCCCTTTAACATGGTGGCGTGTGTTTAAATTTACGGTCTGTTGTTTGAAGGCAAGTTCAAATATCAAGTATGTTAAAGAACTATTTATGCGCAGGTTTATAAAACCGCAGATATCTTTTCTCTTGATGTAGGGGATATTCTTCACTTACATTTTAGTTAGTTTTATTGAAGGATAAATAAGATGTCTTTAATTTATGGTTTGCAGCGTAATAATTTTTTTAAGGGTCCCCCATATTCACACAATTTTGTGAATAATATTAATAATACGAGCCCCATTTCACAAAAATTTGAAGAAGACTCTATTATTATACTCTCTTCTTGTCTGTCTTTATTTGCAAGTTCTTTTTCTTCAAACCTCACAAACACGATGTTTGTCAACAAGGACACACTCTACGTACAGTGATATTTTATTTGGCAAATAAAATTCACATTAAGTCATTAAACAAAGACATCTATTGGATCCATCGATTCGGACACTCGATTAGTGGCATCAGTAATCGGATTACTCCGTCGCCACCCCCCCCACCCCGGCAGCTTCCGCAGATCCATAGAGCACACTATTCACATGCTTCGAGTTTCTCAGTTCTATAGTTTAGTTCGTAATGTTTAATATGGGAGGCCCTATTCGCAATGGAATTGCGAATAGAAAAAAATTATATTCGCAATATAATTGCGGGAAGTAACAAACATGTCACAGTCACAGCGTCTGCTCACTAGTCAATTTTAGTTTGGGCCATTAAGAAGTCTAAGAAGGTGGTTAATTTAAATAGGAATGTTCACTGTTGCGAGTTTAATTCTGCCGATTTTTCCGTAATTTTTAATGAATCACTTCTTATTCTTACTTCTGTCCGTTCTTTTGGTATCCCGTTTTATTTTTACATTACGTTAGTCCTGTTTAAATATCACGAATCATTTTTCAGAACAGGTATCCCCAATACAAATAACGATCCCTACAAATAATTGTGCCCCAAGTGAGTTCAAGAATTGTTAACTTTCGTTTCTGTACACTTACTGTTACCAGGCATCCATGTTTGTTTACGTTACCATCCTACTATTTACTATTTATGTCCTGATAATATCGCAGCAGTGATGATTCTCTTAATTTGACACTTTCTATGGCCTCCATTGCATCCTATCTGAGTGACTCTGTTCTGGTCCAAGCTGACAGTAATATGCTTCGCCTCAGAGAGATGTGATTAGGCAATTCAAACACCAGGATTTCGATTGACTGGCCTCATTAATTAATAAATAAACAAGGAAAAGGAAATGCTACGCATATAAAGTGCAGGAAAACCTGGTATATCTGAAGCAGGTGGACAAGAGAGAGGAGAGAGATAGATAACGAAGATAGTGTGAGAGTCAGAGATATGAGAAAGATGTATTGAAAGACATTAAAGAGTGGTAAAGACAAGAAAGGGAGAGGTGGGAGAGCGAGAGAGAGAGAACTCGTGTTCAGGTGGCTAAGCTCCTTTCCCAAGACAACAAAAGTAGAGGAAGATAAGAACAGAAAGACAAGTGTGCAGGTTCTTGCGGAGCAAGATAAACAACACCTAATACACAAAATCCGTAGAAAACATATGCCTAAAGCGAAATCATCAGACAAGCATTGGTGTCACCTAATTCCTGAAAATGGAAAAAAAAAATGTCACCTCCCATTTGGGATTTGAACCTCAAGCTCCTGTGTACCAGACGGAAACACTAACCACTATGCTACTGAAGACACGTTAACGGATCAACAAAATATTGTAATGTGGACACACGCATAGGAATAATCACGTGACCTGCTTCGATTGCGAATATAATTTTTTTCTATTCGCAATTCCATTGCGAATAGTCACTCCGGTTTAATATTTTGGCACTCTTCCAACAGACGGGTCTAAATAGTTCTGCAGTGAATAAGTTAGGGTTTAGGGTTAGTGTTAGTTATATAAAATTATTCACTGCAGAACTATTTAGACCCGTCTGTCGGAAGAGTGCCAATATTTTTTATTAAATAATTTATTATAATTCAATTCATTAAAAATATATATATTGCCGGCGTGGAGTCGAACCCCAGTCTTCCGCATCTCATTTAATTCATATTCGGCCTCTGCTCCCGTTCCTGTTCCCAAAAATTAAAAACTGATTTTAAACTAACTATTTCAGTTGCATCCACGTGAGTGAGAACAACTGTTCATAACTAATTTCTGGTTTAATCTGGCGGGACATTTATTCGTCTTTTTCTTAAGCTCGTGCCATTTTCTTTCGTGCTGAAGGAAAAATTGTTTATTTTAAACTAACTAACTATGCCAGTTGGCTTCGCGGGAATGAGAACATCTGTAGAAAATTTCACCTCAATCGGATGGACCGTTCAGTAACGCATAAAGGACACACAAAGGCACAAACATTCTCTTTTGTACATATATAGATTTAACATGCCGGAACATATATTTGTAGTAAGTTTTCAAGATCGGTCTATGACCCGTTTGAGACAATCACCGGACCGGTAGGGGAGATAATATGGGCCACACTGAAGAGTTCCAAAAACGAAGCAAACGTGATAATTTTATATGGAACTATCTTCACAAAAATGTGAATATCTTCACTTAGAATTGACCTACAGGCACCATTGAGGTACCATTAGATTTTGTTTTTCAAGGCCTTTCTATGGTGGTGGTCTCATTAGTAAATACTCAAATTTAAAAACACGATGGAACCAGCTAGTACTGCTAGGCTAGGTATGCTAGTCATGATTTTTAAATTGGGTTTAAATTTACTAATGAGACCACCGTAGATAGTTAGGCCTTGGAAAACCAAATCTAATGGTATCTCAATGATGCCTGTATGTCAATTCTAAGCGGAGATATTCACATGAGTGTCAGTGTCTCGGGCCAAGACTTTCATGATTCACATAATTTTGGAATTCTTCAGTGTGTCCATTATCTCCACTACCAGTCTGTGCATGCAAGATTGTCTCAAACGGGTCATAGACGGGATATGAAAACTGACTTCAAAAATATGTTCCATCATGTTAAATGATTACAAAATAGTACAAGTATACAAATAAATTATTCAATCAATCAATCAGGTGCCGTCTCCAGCAGTGAAGGTTGGCTGCAATGGATCTCCAATAGACTGTCTCTTGCCTTGACTGTACATTCTGTCAGGCTGATGTTCGTCCATCTCTTGACGTTATCCTCCCACTTGTATTGTTGTCTACCTCTTGCTCGCTTGCCTTCCAGTATGGTTTTTATAAGAGTATCATGTCTTTTCACGTGGTCAAAATATTTCACTTGTCTCCTCTTTATTTCTTTCATCAACTCTCTCTTCATTCCCAGTTTTTCTAGGGCCTCTGCATTTGATTGTTTTTGTTTCCATGAAATACGACCTATTCGTCTGTATATCTACATCTCCAGGGACTTCTATGCGACTTTCTAGTTGCTTGTTCAATGTTCAGGCTTCCGAGCCATACAGTAGCGTTGAATATACGTAGCATTTGACAATTCTCATTTTTAATGTGTTATTAATCTCTCTAGATGTTAATACTGATTTCATGCCATTGAAAGCATTTTTGACCATTCTTATTCTCTTTTTGATTTCTATTTCACTTCTGCCATCATTGGATGTTAATATCTAAGCCACATTCTGCACTGTGCCTGTTTACTTCTTCCACTAGGTTATTATTAATAATCTTTAAACTTGTATACTCTTTAACTTTAGTAGATCAGATTGCAAGTTTTGAGTTAAAAGTTTCCATGGCTGGCTGCCACCATCTTGGAGTTTCATTCACAAAGACGAAATAACATCTCGCAGACATATTTTTTTTAACATATAAAGCGATATAAGCAATGAAACTTTCCAAATATATGTAAAAATTGGTGCAGAATTCGAATATCCATCTAAAATATCTTAAAATTAAATAAACAAGCTCAAGAAAATAAAATTACTTAATTTCGGCCAAATAATTCAATTTATTTTAAAAAATCACAATAATTTCAACCAATCGCTGTGCACGGAATATTAGACTAACCTTTTCTGCAGAACCTAAGATGGCGTCTGTTATTGTCACATGATATTTGGATGAATGAATGACGTTGAAAGCATGAATGGTCTTTACAGCAGCCATTTTTGGGACACAATGGATTATTCCGGGGTGGCGCGGTATATCACTTCCGGTTTCATTTTGGGTCGCGGCACAGTCAAAGTACCTAGTAGTCACCACTCGCGGTAGGTGATGTGGTCAATAGTACGCTAAGAATGCGGGTCAGTAATTGCCAATTTACATGTTAAAATTATTTAAAGAGAAGTGACCACATTGCTTTACCATGCATGTCATAAGAGGCGACTTCTAAGGTGGATTAGTGTGAGGTTATCAACCTCATCCCGTAGAAATCTTATCCGCAAAATACAGAGAGGGTAGTTTCATAAGGATCCAATTTGGCAAGGCTTTTAGCATTGTAAACAAAATATCAGGCCACATATTACTAATTTTTTTGCCCTGCAACAAGTTTCACAAATAGGCTCTGTGCCTTTGAATTCCCTAGTTTGCTGCCCAAGTATGTATTCCATAATTCATTCATGAATGTAATTGGCGTAGGTATTATAAACTTTTCAAAAAGCAATTTTGAATATGAAATTACAAGCCACACTTAAAAAGATTTAGAAAAATGTAATCCCGCAGTACCTCATTGAAGTCTTTGCCCACTCTAAGTTTAAACGGCTAGTTCATGCTACAGGAGCCATGGTAATGCAGTGGCTAGCACATTTGCCAGGTGTTGGAATCCCCATTGAGACAGATTAAAAAAAAAAATTAACCTTGGCTCCTGAATACAAATATTAAATATAAAAGGATTTTAATATTGCCCCAAAAAATGTAAATAGCAAAAATAAAGATGATAATGTGGAAAAGTTGGTAGTGGTGAAAAATATGATACAAAAAGGAGTACTTTATAGTACATGATGGCTTAAAAGATGTGGTGAATAAGCCAATGGTGATGGCAAAAAATTTAATAATATGTTGAGGATGAAAAAGAAATAGTCACGGCAACTTTGCTGATGTTGATAAACAATTATTATAATGTGGAAAAGTTGATATGGTTAAAACGATATTTTACAGAAAATAATGACAATAATAGCTTTGGATTACAGTTTATAATATCGCCTGTATATTCTGGGGCCCGTTAAAGAAAAACAGAATAGTTCCACTTTTTTTTGTTGTTGCTTGCTTTGCACTCAATGTAGTCTATACATGTGCTACTAGTACTACTTCTAGTGCACTGAAATGATTTTTGCGCGTGAATTAGCTTTCCTTATTAACAGTGTCCCTCGCCATCAGGCGAACCCACTCCGACTTCAGAGGTGGTATCACAGTAACCTACCATGCATGTCTAAGAGTTGACTAAGAAGAGTGGGCATGGAACTAGATAGTTCATCTCATAGAAAACATTAGCTGCAAAAATCCGGCTAGCCATGAACAAATCTGAAGATAAAAAAAAAACCATTCAACCAAGATGGAAGGGAGCTCTTCTAGAAGAAGTATGATGCAATACTGAGAAAGTCGCAATGAATTGGGATCGCTGACTTATCTCCTTTCACCTATAAAAATCTCTAGAATTGCCACCTGGAATATTAGAATTATGAAATGAAACATAAGATTTAAAGTTTGGGATTGCGTGAACCAAGATGTAACAGCAAGCAAAACACTTCTAAACACAGGTGAAGTAGAGCTGTTCTCAGGCAATACAGAGGAAAATGCCCCTCACAGGGAGGGAGTGGCCATAATGCTATCTATAGAGGCAGAGAAAGCACGCATAGAGTGGGAAGCCAGTGAGTTCTAGAATAATGACTTCAGCATTTAGATTCACACAAAAAAGTAAGTTAACGTTGAATGTGATCCAATGGTTAACACCAACAAATGAGAATCAGGTAAGAGGAATTTTACGTGGAACATTTAAGTGTTGTCAAGATATTATCATCATCACATTGATAACATTATCAACTACAATAACTTTGTCACAGTTCTAGTGTATAAATCATGTTCGTGGATTTGTATACTTGCAGGTTTTCATACATTGCTGACTGACTTTTGATATCAGGAATGTTTCAAATTGATGCACAGTGGGATGTGGATAAGGCTGCAGAGTTGTTGAATACTTCGTTGTTTGGCAAACCAAAGGTAATAATATATAGCCTACAGTGGTAATCCTGTAACAGACACTATAATAGTAATATTTTAAAACTGTTACAGTATATTAGGTCACTATTTTATAAGGTAGCATGGCCAGCAATAGAGCCCCATGCACTCTGTTTATCTCACACGACAGACCAATCTATTTTGTGTATTATCACGTCACTTGGGCGTGAGTTCTTGCTTATCAACTTGCACAGATGCATTTGTACTATGCTCTCAGGTAGCAGCATATCATTCTGCAGAGAGTGACCGAGTCACATGGGGTAAAACCAAAGGCAATGAAGTTGATCCTCTCAACTTTAACTCTTTCCTTCATGGTGCCTGGATTTTTCTATCCTTATATATATGTGCGAAGGGGTTATGGGCGCAGTTTGTAATCCTGCATACTGTGTTCAAAACACAGCTGCGGGCGATTTGGCAGGAAACTGCCTTGTGTTGGTTTTTTATGAAATGGTATGGCTGCCAGTCGTTCAGAAAGCAATAACAAACTGCTGAGCGTAAGCTTGCCTGGGAATCATGAACAGCCAAAAGAATGCAGAAATGCTGGACTGCTACGTCCTGTAAGGGATGTATGTGTGTATGAAAACTCGACATTTAAGATTACCACTGCTGAGAGGATCATCTGCAAGAACAACTATGCACACAGAAGTCATTTTTATTGTTCCCATATTTCAGTTTTATATTCAATTAAGGTATGCTCTTTAATTGTTGGTAGATTTTGTTGCATTATGCTTAGCTGCAAAGTATAAGAAACTGAAATATGTGTTGTGTTATTTCTTTTGCTAAGTTGTACCTAACATACTGCTGTTTTTTTATTCCACCCAAGAGATGAATTCGTGTTTATTTGTCAGCATTGTTCTGTGGCTAAGAGCTTGCGAACACGGTTTGTGAGCCCGTATACCTGGGTTCGAAACACGGCGGTGCTGGGGTTTTTTCGAAAAAGGTATAGGGGCCGGTCGTTCAGAAAGCAATGGCAAACTACTGAACGTAACACTTGCCTAGTACATCAACAGCAGCATGAAAATGCTGGTGTTGACTGCAACGTTCCGTAAGGGATACGCAACAAAATTTATTTATTATATATATATATATATATATATATATATATAAAACAGAGTGTATGTGGCTTTGTTTGTGGTCAGCTATGTATTGGATGCGTTCGATAACGGTACATCCGATTGAGATGAAATTTTCTACACGTCTTCCTTTCATTCCTGTGCAACCGACTGTAATAGTTTCTTAGTGTAAAATCTTCTACTTATTTAATAACATTTACTTTTTCATTATATAATTTCTATATAGCAGGGGGACTTCACTCTAGAAACTCTAGAAGTAGAGACAGAAATGAGTAACAAGGAAAGGACATGGACGTTATGTTAAGTTGAATTGAGCTAAGAACCAACATCACTACACTCAGGACATTCCCATACACGCTCCATCCCCTCATTCAACAGCCAGCAAAGAGTCACACTACTAATCGTTCTCATCACTATCTGATTGAAGGTTATGAAAGGTCTCCTGGTATTCCCTCTCAGTTTTGAGATTCTACCAGAACTCTTGCCACAACCCCGCAATTTCATCCTTTCCACATACGGGTTCTCAATCTGGTCCCACAGGCGCACAACCACCTCTCCCGTGTCCATATGTAATCTGCCACCAAGAGGTGCTTTCCCTGCCAGCCTATCAGCCTGCTCAATCCCCGCACTCTCGCAAGGCCAGGGCAAAAGATCCATACAATTCTCACAGTCTGTGACCACTGAAGTGAGGTGAGCCATTCCACACGAAACACATGGACGTTATAACAGGGGATAGCTACAGTTAGGACACTTTGTGGTGAGTTGTTTGAGGGCAATGTCCAAGGATGATAGTCACAGTTATGACTTTTAAGTTGGTAATATGGTAGCAGATATGTTGTGTTATATATCAGATTAAAGGGGGTCGCACAGGTCTGCATGGCCGAATGGATAAGAACGTGTGTTCTTAAACATCAGGTGTGCTGATGCTGAGGTTAGGCAGTTCAACCCCTACACTGGACAGCTGGACTAAAATGTTGACCTTGACTTGGTGACATAAATTACAAGTACCTCTGAAGTCGGAGTGAGTTTGCCTGATGGCGAGGGACACTGTTAATAGGGAAAGCTAATCCACATGCAAAATTCAGTCCATCACTACTATAAATAGTGTGCGAGCGAGCATCCCCCCCCAAAAAAGGGGGGGGGGGTTGCATAGATAAAACTCCTATATATATAAGCCCAAGGCAGATAAGTGATCTCACTTAACATAGTTAATCATCCCATGGCACTTAATCAATGAAGTAATTGGTTGTCAATCTTCTTTTTTTTCATCCTCCAGAAGCACAAATTCAGCGGAACCTCATCACCGGCACCGTTAAATAAATCTTATACAAGTGCCACTATTGACAGTGATGATGAGCAGTACACAAAGAAAGATAAGAAAAAGATGAAGAAATGGAGGAACAAGAACAAAGTTCACGACAAAACAAGTGAAATAGATTCCACAGAAATAAACCAGGGCAAGGATACAGATGGGAAGAAAACGGGTGTAAAGAAAAGTGTTAAAAAGGGTCTTACGACTACAGAGGATTCTGGACAGAAAAAGAAAATCTTCTCCCCGGTTAAAAAGAAGTCAGATATTGCCAGTGCAAAATCCCAGAAAGTGAAAAAAGAAAGTAAACATCAAGAACCAAATTTAAACGCTTCATCACGTGAAAAATTAATGGAAAAGAAAAGCAAGAAGAGGAAACGATCATTATCACAAAGCACAGATGATGTAGTTGGTAGTAAGAACAAAATGGCAAAAGTTGAGGAACACAAAAACAGTACAGTAGCCAACGGTGAAGTTGCTGAATCAGGAGAGGGAAAGAAGAAGAGGAAAAGAAATAGAAAAAAGAAAAACAACAGCAAGAAGAATAAGTACAAACACTTGGCTTTAAACGCTAAAAGCAAGCCTGAAAACTCAGATATTCCTCATGATGGTGGGCTTTTAAGTCCAGTTCTAGAGCCTACAAAAAATAAGTCCAGTCTACATTCTCAGAAGCCTAATTCTGATAAATCACTCGAGTTTATCCATAAAAACACGGACATTTCTTCAGTTGTTGCTGTGTCAGATAGTGCAGTTCTGGTCCAAAAACAAGTACACCAATAAAGATCATCACACAGGCAGCTTAACCATGGACTCACAGGTAAAAAATAAAAGCAAAAAAAGAAAGAAAGTCAAGGACAATGATTTAGCACCCACAAAGAAGTTGAAACAAGGTAAAAATAATTCAAAAGATGAAGCACCAATACAGAGTTTAGATATTCCTTTAGCCTCCAAAACATCAAATTCTGGTGATCAGAGTTCAGCCAAACTCAGCGTTTCTGTTAAGAATAAAAAAAAGCAGCAAGTAGCTGCTAAAATTGTTGAATCAAACACAGATTCAAAAACAAGACAGCCCAAATGTAAATAATAAAAAAGATTCCACTTTAGCTAAAAAGAAAAGTAAAGTGCGTTTAGAAAACGGCCCTGCCAGTAACAATAAAAATAGCACTCAAGAAGGAAACAAGCAAGAAAGCATTTCTGAAAATGTGCAGAAGAAGCCTATAGTAAATGCCTCTCCAGCATCTCATTCAATATGGGGTAAGGCAGCAGAACTTGGTCAGCAAGCCAAAGAGAAACTGGATTCTGCTCGGTTCCGGTACATCAATGAACAGTTATATTCCTGCACGGGTGGTGATGCCCTGAAACTGTTCAGAGAGGACCGAACTGCCTTTTCTGTCTACCACGAGGGATTTCAGAACCAGGTCAACAAATGGCCGGTGAACCCGCTTGATATCTTCATTAAACAAATCAAAGACAAGTAAGTACTGAATCACATTTGAAGATAATTTTTATGTTTTAACATGCTTTCTTATGAATAGATGTCGGTGTGGTGAAGGGGTTACAATTGCAATCCCACATGTCACGTCCGGAACACAGCTATAGGTAGTTTTGAAGCAGACCGCCTTGTGTTGGTTTTCATACAATGGTATGAGTGTCAGTCGTTCAGAAAGCACTGGCAAACTACTGAAAGTAAACGTGTCTAGAAATCACAAACTGCCATAAATATGCAACTAACTTCTTATGAATCTCGTGCAGCTAAGATATTTTTGTTGTTGTCGTGCCATCTGTGTATGTTGCTGTCATTCAGTCTCTTGAGCCAGTTCAGGATATTGGTAGTTGTATTGATGTTTTTATTAAGCAAAATCATAGCAAGCAAGTGGTTGAATCATATTTTAAAATCTTCATTGATTCTAGAATTCTTTTCAACCTTTTCTATCTCATTTATTCCATGCAATGAGAATGCCTTTGACAGCATTGATGGGCAATCCCTTTGGAAGTTGATGAGGCACCTCGGGATCCTACAGAAAATTATTAACTTAATCAGGACCACATATAAAGACATGAAATGCAGAGTTCTTCATGAAGGGAAAACTAACAGATATATTTTGGGAAAGAACAGGGATGCCTTTAGTGACTGCTATTATTCTTACTAACTATAGACTGCTTTATAAAAATGTGATGTCTCATGTTTAACACTCTTAACTACAGCAGTAGGTCGAACATTCTGTGCGGCAACTCCAGTCATTAGATGTAAAACCGTACCCATTCCTACACCAACAGTCAAAGAGCCTGTTCCTCTGTACGCCACAAACAATTGTATTTACCAATTCACATGTAGATGCCAGGCCGTTTACATTGGCCGAACGGAGAGACAGCTTAACAAACGGGTGTCAGAACACATACCTCAATGGGTCAACAAGATACAACACACAGGAGATGATAGCCACGAGGAGCCGACACACCGGAAGCTCCCGGCGTCTTCAATCGGCAGGCACATTGTCGCCAGTCGCCATGTTGTGTCTAGAGAGACTGCATTTCGCGTGTTGTTTAGAACACAGAATACTCGCTTGTTAAAATTTGCAGAAGCAATTATGATCTATCAACGCAAGCCAGAATTGTGTAAACAGAAAGACATGTTAGTCAGCTTAAAATTACCGTGGTAGACAATCGACATTATTGTGCGAAATTGTGTATATTTCAACTTGAAGGATTTATCTAGTTAATTTCACGTAAGTTGTGTGATTTCTGCAGTATGTACCTGACGAGATGCAGCGAAATATGCCAGGCAATAAATCGTGCAATCTATTGTTTGTGTCTTCGTTATTCAAACTCTTAACACCAATATTGACAGGTTACAAGACATGTATGGTTCCATGTATGGTTATTCAACCGCTCTCCATGGCGATGCCATTGCGGACGCGATTCGTAATGCCGCTTCCCGAGTTTGAAACACAACGGTGACCATGTCACGTTGGTTTTAATGTGTTGGTATGGGAGCTGGTCGTTCAGAAAGCAATGGCAAACTACCGAACGTAAAACTTGCCAAGACATCAACAACAGCAGTAAAATGTTGGTGTTGACTGCATCATCCTGTAAGGGATATGCAACTTTTTAAAAAATTGTAATTTTTGTTACACATTTAAGGTTTTCATTTGAAGCCCCCTCATAGAATTTTATATACTCCTTGTTTATTTAAACAGATAGGAAGATAAGGAAATAAGATTATTGACAGTCTGTCACAAAGGTAGAAAAAACTAAACATAATTCAGAAGCCAGCACCATTCTTCTCAGGAACCAGAATATTTTTGTACATAAATTAATCAGGTGACGTCTGCACCCTGAAGGTTGACTGCAATGGATCGCCAATACTGTCTGTCTCTCGCCTTGACTGTACATTCTGTCAGACTTATATTCATCCATCTCTTGATGTTATCTTCCCATGTGTATCGTTGTCTACCTCTTGCTCGCTTTTTGTACATGCAGATTAAGAAAACTATTGAAAACGATAGTGCCAGGTAAAATGCCCAAGCATCATGGATATTTTACCCCAGGTCTGTCATCAAAACATAGACAGATATCAGCACACAAATTCATATATTGGGAGATCGCAAGGTGGCCAGTTGGCAAGACACTTGATGGTGATCATTTCTGTTTCAGGCCCAAGAATCTCGTGATCGCAGATTTTGGCTGTGGTGATGCTAAGCTTGCCCAGAGTGTCCCACAGAAAGTTCACTCTTTTGACCTGGTAGCCCTTAACAACAGAATCACAGTCTGTGACATGTCAAAGGTAATCATTAAGTTTGTACGACTAGCCTGCATACTCTTGAATTACTGCAGTGGGTGAGGAAGCGCCTATGAATTTGTCTTGGGTGCAGTGAAGTCGGTTCTGTTAACAGACAACGTTGTCAGAGTTTTTATATCAGATAATTTGAAAAAGCAACCCACAACAGAATATCTATGGCACGTGCAAAGAAAAGCGAAAGCAACACCCGTTCAAAAATTATATGCTGAAGTTACATAGTGAATCACTCAAAGTGGTTGAATTGTTTTTTTCTTATCTGTGAAACTGCCATGTGTACCCATGTAACAATCATAGATTGTGTATTAAAAATGTTTGTGCTCAATATTGTTGTGTCTCATTCTGTGATTTATCTTCATGCAAAGAATCATTAACTATGCAGAATAGTTTCCATTCAACTACATTGTGACGAAACCTAAGTATGGAAGTCGTGGATCATTTTGCAATCACTTAAGGTTCAGGGCTTTTGAACTTAAATGTTACAGAAAAATTCTTAGACTAGCTTGGATCAAGGAGAAGAAAAAAACACTGCCATTCTAGTGTCAAAAGATCAGAGAAATGTCGAAATATCACTGGCTCATAAATGGCATTGTGTTTTGGAAGCTGAAATACTTTTGACGTATTAAATGTCACAGTCATTTTTAAAGAACTGATGGGATACACCTTAGACATGAAAATGAATGAGGCAGGAAGACAGAAATCTGTTCAGGGGGCCATGATGAGAGTGGTCTTCTGCTAAAGACCTGCTGCATAATGGTGATGATATTTGACAATCCCTTTCAGGATAAAGAAGAAGAAAGGTCATTTCTGTTGGTGATGCTTTCAAGTCCATGTGTCATCATCTTACTCTTATCTAAATAATGGTTCGGGTTCATACAGGCAACAATACACTGTTCGCTAGGATATAGAACATTTATTGTATAAAGTGTACAGTTGGCGCAGTGGGTAAACAGACCCGCGCTCTCTTATATTACATATCACAGATAGTTAAACATCAAACATATAGTTGTCATACAACAATCTAGCACACTATCTAGCCTAAGTATATCTATGAATATCTATGAGTCCCTCTCAGGCAGGCCTTGTTGTCTCTCTCCAGTCCGTTTGTCCTCTGCCGGTCTCCGCGTGTCCTAACTCGACACGGGCGGTAACTCTGTCCGAGTTCCTCGTGGACCCCGCATTAGGCGGGCCACATCAGTGTCCACGGAATCATGGACTTGACGACCAGCTCTTTCGAGAAGGTTCTAGATTACTCGGGTCCTGCCCGACTCAATGGTCTCCCTTGGGCTGGAGTTGCAGACCTCTACTATATACGGAAGTGAGGCGGTGACAGGATCCCCCCTCCCCCCTGACATGATTTGTTCTTGGGTAATTAGATCCGTTCTAATTCTGTCACCGAATCACATAAAGTTGGTGTTTGTAGTTTGGTGGATAGTAACCTGGTAACCTACCTACTAGCACTAAAACTCATGTATTCTACCATACAACACTTGTCTGATTTGGTGCAGAGATCCCTGTCTCTTGTGTGCTTAAATATGCTTATCAGACCGAAGTTACGTGGCGTTTTAGTAGTTGTATTTACAACTCGCCCTTCTCATAGTACCCGAAATGGTACCCAGAAAAATAACCCCTATATAACAGAGGGTTAACAAGACCGAAGTCTTGGCTAAATAAGTACACCTTCAAATCTTGATCTGTGTGTGTATTTCTATACACTTTTACTCCCGTATGTTATATAATGCTAAATATGTAGTTACCTTGTTCTTTTATCCCCCTCAGACTACATGTGTCCCTGTTGGCTTGTTAGTGTGTTAACTAATAAGTTGATGTTTCTAATAAAGTGACTGTATTTTAAATTGATAGTGTTGAGTTTTGAGGTTTGTGTAACGTGCGTGCTGAATGTGTGGTGTAATTCCAAGCGTCACGAGTTGGGATAACCTCAATCATGTAATACTGCACTACTGCACTGTGTGCAATACCTGACTAGGCATTCCAAGTAGTGGTGCTTAGATGTATCCTAACTGCTAAACTAAGTATATTACAATAACTACTAAATTAAACTCACTACTAAACTAAGTTCTATACATGTATTGACAAATTAGACAAGTCATGCACTTTTACATGGAAGACGCAGACAAATTAAAATGAATACGTTTTGCGTACAATTTGTCCGCCAAGTGTATCGTTCTCTCATTTAATCCTTTCACGCAGTAATTCACTCATCTGTCATTCAAAATAGTATTCGGCTAAAATATATACTTAAAGTTGAGGTAAGCGTTATTGCCCTTAGAAAAAATGGGCTAGGCGATATTTGCCCTTTAAGAAAATACGTACTTTTTGTACAATGAATGAAAAATAGGTTATAATTTAACTAGAGACACTTGTATAGGACGGTTATTTAGCCTATGAATGGTACCGTCTGTAATATTAAAGTAGAATATTTACAAGTTACAGGTTAACACAATTTATATACATCATTAATGGAAATCTAATACATATTTAATAGTAAACTAATTAATTACATAACTCCAACGATGATGTCTTGTACTCTCGTCACTGTTGGAAAGGTTTCATCGGTTGGACGCGGCACTTGTTGCGGAACAATCTGCTCGTGGAGCGAGAAAACATTAGTCACTGTCACACAAAAAAAAATGTCAAAATAGTAACATGTCAAAAAAAAAATTGTTTACAGAATCAAAATAAAGAGGCACTGTGGAGGCAATGGTGAGACATTGCCGAGGGACTCAGATTACTTCTATTTTATCGCTAGATAGCTACTAGTTTTATGTAAACTTATAACGTTAACAATTTCTTTGATTTAAACAAATCAATGTGTTACCAAAAATCAATGTGATATGATTAAATAATTAATTTTACATGGCATTTAACAGGTTTTTAAGAAAACATTCTATGCCAAAACCGGAAAACGAGCCCCCAAAAAGCCTGTCATCATCTTACTCTTATCTAAATAATGGTTCGGATTCATACAGGCAACAATACACTGTTCGCTAGGATATAGAACATTTATTGTATAAAGTGTACAGTTGGCGCAGTGGGTAAACAGACCCGCGCTCTCTTATATTACATATCACAGATAGTTAAACATCAAACATATAGTTGTCATACAACAATCTAGCACACTATCTAGCCTAAGTATATCTATGAATATCTATGAGTCCCTCTCAGGCAGGCCTTGTTGTCTCTCTCCAGTCCGTTTGTCCTCTGCCGGTCTCCGCGTGTCCTAACTCGACACGGGCGGTAACTCTGTCCGAGTTCCTCGTGGACCCCGCATTAGGCGGGCCACATCAGTGTCCACGGAATCATGGACTTGACGACCAGCTCTTTCGAGAAGGTTCTAGATTACTCGGGTCCTGCCCGACTCAATGGTCTCCCTTGGGCTGGAGTTGCAGCCCTCTACTATATACGGAAGTGAGGCGGTGACACCATGCTAGATGTGTTTCAACTACTATTGCTCTGCATCTGTTGTAAAACATGACATTAAGAATCAACATCATTGCCCATCCCCTTCTTCGGTAGTCAGTGAAGAGTTCCCTTGCTGATGGTACCTGTGGCAGCCTGATTAAACATCCACTTGCATTTTCTCTGAAGGGTTGAGTGTCGGCTAGATTTTTTTATCTCTCCCCGCTGAATCAGCCTTTCCAGAAGTGGGTTGTTTGTTTTGCTGCATTTTTTACTTGGTCAGAGAGCCTTCGTCACCTCATCCTTGTCATAATCTAGCTGGCCGTCCAAAGGAGATACAGTCACCTGTCTATCACCCTGTTCATTTCCTCACAGACCTGCATGACCTGGGTAGAGCATCCATAATATGCTCTTGATGTTCATCTTCTTCTGCGTCCGTCCGGAATGTTGTTTTAGACATAATTGCATTGTGCCTGTTTACAGCAGAGCTGCGATATTTTAACCTTTCGGCCAACACATCCAACTTCTTCAGGCATTTGATAGCCGGGTTACCTTCCCGGAATGTTCATCTTTTCAAAAGATGCATGCTACTCCATGCAGAACATTCTATTTCTATTTTACATAGCATGATTTGCAAGTCGTGTCATAAACATGTTATTCTGTACTATTCATTCCAGTGATAGCTGCTGACATTGCAACTTATTTAATTTTAATGGTTAGAGAGAGGATGCTTCAACAACTGATAAATGTGACATTTCCTGTTGATAAATCTTACAAATGTGTTCCTCAGACCCCATTGCCAAGTGAACAAGTGGACATTGCTGTATTCTGTTTGTCTCTCATGGGAACCAACATTACTGACTATGTCTTAGAGGCCAACAGAGTACTAAAGACAGGGTGAGTGATTAGAAGTTCAAAACATGCAGAATGAGAAATGAAATACATTGAACTACAGTAAAATTAAAAATACATTGAGTAAATCAATGAAAAGTAGAATTAACAGCACAAGAACACAGTCATAAGTCACAGAAGGGACATTGCTACCAGAAAGCTTTTATCAGCACACAAAATAACAAAAGACTGATGCAGCTACATTAAATAGCTACAAAAAAGTCACTTAACTGAGGTCCTGATGACCAACGTCTGAATCTTAGGGCACAAAAATCAAACTGTTGCCATGACTTCATAGATAATCTGACAGGAAATGACGTGGTGCATATAGTAAATTAAGGCACATAAGTGTCAAGGTCAGCCTCTATAGGGCACAGGGGAAAGAAAGGGGAGAGTTAAAGAAAAACAGAAAAGTGGGAATAACAGAACGAACGAATGAACTTTATTTTCAAAGGGTAACAAATTGGGCATGCAAGCCTTTCTTACATTCAGCCCTTCCAGTCACTCATCTTTCATTCATGAGTGCATAGTGCATTTACATAAGGAAAAAAAAATATTGTCAAATGAATGTTGTAAACATAAACAATGGATGTTACAAGGTTATGAGACAAACCACCCACCCACCCATTCATCTCCTATCCATCCGCGTGTCCCCCACACACACATCCACCACCCAGTCACACACATACCCACTCACACACACATCTCCCACCCACCACACATCCCCCCCCCCACACAAACCCAGGCACACATGCATGCATCCACCCATACATCCCCCCACCTTCACACATTTCCCCACCCACACATCTTCCACCCATCCCATAACCTAACAATACTCACCCACCCACATATCCTCCACCACACACCCAACCATTCAGCCAAACACACATCCCCCAAACACATATCCAACACCCACACACACATATTCTCGCCAACTCACATATTCCGCACCTACCCACACATCCACACACACATCCCCCACCCACCCTCAACCTCCCATACATTCGACACCCACCCACTCGCCAACCACCCCCCTCCCCACCCCCGATCTCCAATCCCCAATCACACATCCCTTAACTACACATTTCACCACCCATACACTTACACACACATCCCCACACCCATACACACATCCCCACCCACCAACACATTCCACATCCAAAAACACACCTCCCTCCCACACACACATCCCCCAGCCATACACTCATCTCTTACACACATCCACCCACTCATGTACTCATCCATCACCCACTCACACCCACACATCACCCACCTACCCATCAACACATGCATCTCTCATCTACCTTCCTGCCCACACACCCCAACCACCCAGCCAAAAACACACATCCCCCATCCTCACATACATCCTTCATCCACCTGCACACCCCTCACACAGCTCCCCACCCATAAACACATTCACACACACACATCCCCCCACATGCATTCCGCATACACATCCCCGCTCACACATCTCTCACCCACACACAATCTTCCCACACATCCCCCACCTACAAACATCCTCACCACCAACACATATATCCTCCACCCACTCATATTTACCCCACCCACACTCACACATTCTCACCCATACAGACATATCCCATTCACAGACACACCTCCACACCCATTACACTCCCTTCCCCCAACCCACACACACATCTCCCACACACCCATTCACCCTCCCTACCCAATCCACCAACACCCACATACTTCCAACCATCCTCCCAAATATCCCCACCCACACACATCCCTCACATACATCCGGCACCGACCACACATCCCTTTACCCATCCACACATCCCCTCCACACATACATTCCCCACACACCCACACACACCCCACAGAGTGTAAAGGAGGTGGTGGGGTGGGTTTAGAGAGGGTAAAAAAGATTTAAATTTAAATAAAAGGTTAAAAGAAACATTCCATTTTTTATTGATTTACTCATGTGTCTGCATTCATTAAGACAGTATTAATTCTTTACTTTCATAACCATGTGCTATCTGTAATCAGATAGAAGAGACAAATACTGAGGTAGGTGTTGTACATCTTGTAAATGTCCCTTTTCCACGCCTTCAGATGTATGAAGTATTTGGTGCCAGCCCTGTAAATATGTATAGTCAGCACTCTGTGGATGATGTAGTCAATCTCACCAGCTGCCTTTACTTCCCAGAACATTTTCTGGTACCAATTTTAGGCTGGGTGAGCCTGGGAACAAAGGTGCATGTTGCCTGTAGGGGAAATCAAACACACGATCACCAAGTTGGTAAACAAGCTTGTAATAATAAGACCATTGATAAATGACGACAGTTTCAAACAATGATTGGAACACTGTGTTTTAGTATTTTGCCTTCTTGAATCAAACATGAAACCATTTTATTTTTGTTGCAGTGGGTTGCTGAAAATTGCAGAAGTTGTCAGCCGTTTTAGTGGCTTAAGCAGATTTGTAGAGGGCGTTTGCAGTTGTGGATTTCAGTTGCTAAATAAGGTAAGAACATACAAACAAAGGTCATGTTAATTCTTTTCCCTGTCTTTGTCAAGCATCATCATCAAGTGTTTCAGCTCATGGGATGGTATGTTTTTTGGTTTTATGTTCGCTCGCTTTCAACTCAAGCATAGTCCGTACACATGCTGATAACTCTAGTGCACTGGACTGAGTTTTGTGTGTGGATTAGCTTTCCCTTTGACTAGTGTCCCTTGCCATCAGGGGAAACCACTCTGACTTCAGAGGTAAGGGCTGGTTGTGAAGTCTGCCTTGTGCTGTTCTCTTTAATTCCATGTATGTCCGCATTGATAGATCTGTGCTTGCCTGTTTCTTCTTCAGCTGCGTTCATCCGGATTTTTTTTTCGGATGTGATTGCGTTGTGCCTGTTTACAGCAGAGCTGCGTTCTTGCGCCATTAGGCCGACACATCTGACTTCTGCGGGCATATGTTAACCGGGTTAACCTTCCCGGGCTTGCCTGTTTTATACATGTTTTTCCTGGTCTAGCTTTTCTCTTTGCCTACCAAAGTTTACCATTCTAGAGCATTTCTTAGTGTTTTGAGATGGTCTGCTTTTTCATCACATACATCTCTCTGTAGTACCTGGAAATGAAAGAGTGATCAACTAGTTAAGGAAAGACTAATAGAAATGATGGATAAAGTGGCTGTAGACAGTGAAAAAATGAACTTAGTTTGAATAATAGAAAGACAGAATCATGGTGATATCAAAGAAGCAGATTCTGCCTAAATGTGCAATTAAAGTAAATGACGTTATTCTGGAGCAAGTACAAAAGTTTGGATGTCTAGGCACATGGATAATATCAGATGAAAGATGCATCAATGAGATAAAGAACAGAAAAGGACAAGCAAAAACTACATTCTATCAAATGAAAAACATTTTGTGCAATAATAAGTCATTGTTCTTGAATGTTAGAATAAAATTCTTGCATGTTACATAGAACCAATTTTAACATACGGCAGTAAATCCTGGACAATTAGCAAACTGACGAAAGAATCCATGGAAACCTTGGAGATGTGATTTTATAGAAGAATGCAGCAAAGTAATTGGATAGCCAAAATGAGCAATCTGGGCGATTTGAGAGAAGCTGAAGCTCAAAGACAACTTGTCACAAACATCAGAAAGAGGCAGTCATCGTTTTTTGGCCACATGAGAAAACAAAAACTGGAACATGTTGTGACAACCGGAAAGATTTGCAGAAAGAGAGATAGAGGAAGGCAGCATGAGAAGATTCTTGTCAGTCTTGTGTCATGGCACGGAAGGGAGTCAACACACAAATTGATCCATGATGTCAGAGATCGCAATTTGTGGAGGCTTGATCGCCCACACCAACCGGCAAGGCACTGGATGATGATGATTCTGTGCCAAAACTTTGTTTAGTAGCAGAGAATAGTGGCATGACCTTGTCTAAGCCATATTTTTAAAAAATCTGACGATGACCATAGAAACCTGAGATAGGTCCCAGTGGAGATGGTATTTGATGCCAGGTGGCTAGGAAAGTTAGTTACTTAACAGATCATCCTCATTGCACATTGAACTATTAGTCCATAAATGTTCAGTATCTGCCTCAGCATATAGCGACTAATGAAACCAGCTGTGCATTGGCTGACTATTCTTCTTTGGCTTCCTACGTGGCGTTCTAGTCTTGTTTGACTTGGTATTGTTGCCGTGATTGAGAGGTAAGCCTTTATACCATGCTCATTCCAATAGCTATGAGCCCTTGTCGGGGCTCAGGTGCCTAAAGGTCATCACACTATGCTCAGGAGTTAAGATTTAAAACTTCATCTTTCGGAGGATTCACAACCAACCATACTTGCAATGCTGAATAGAATCCAATTACATTTTAAAAGCAAGAAACAAACTGTCTACCTTTTATTTCCACATAGACAACTGTATCTGCTGTACGGCAATTTATGAGTTAATAAAGGTTGTGAATAGTTGTAAATTGTTAATTGCAAGAGTAAGTAAACAGTCCCTTTTATACGGCTCAAGGGGCACATATGATGCCAGACTCATATATTTATAGACCAGTCAGCACTGTCTGTGTATCGCGTAGACCACCTTTACTTCCCAAATCATTTCTTGGTGTCCATTTAGGCTGGGTCAACCTGGGAGTCAAGGTCAGTTTTTAACATTTTGAATCTGTACGACTGGGTTGAACTCATGACCACCAGCCCAGCACGACGAGTGTCTAGCCACTACGCTACCGCTGCTTCCTCTACAAGAGTGAAGCACATCTAATTTGTACCATTACTTTTGCATTGCAGCGGGACACGGACCAAATGTTCTACTTGTTCGACTTCAAGAAGATAAAACCATTCAAGAAATCTGCATCTGTTGGTGAGATCAAGCTGAAGCCATGCATCTACAAAAGGAGATGACACACTTGACCAGTGTGAAACATAGAGACAGATGAATTGACCGCTGTTACTTGGTTTATGTAGGCCTTCTAATGTTAAACATGGTGTTGTGTGTGTGATTTTGTGAACAATTGTGTGGTGGTGGGGTGTATCAGAGGTTGCATCATCCACCTCTGACTCGAGCAGATCTAGTTCATCTTATGCTGTTGATTGTTTAGACTTTTACTTAATAAAAAAATGGATATCTCCTCCTCCTCCCAACCCTGACCCAAGATAGTGGATCATATGTATAGGTATGTATTTATAGGTCATTAATTCATTCAGTCCAAGCATCTGTACAAAGAAGACAATCGTGATAGCAACCCTTCTATTGCTATTACAGAATATGATGATATCTTGCTAACACTAGAAGATGTAGATGGTTAAGAAAGTGAGAAGCTCCATGCAGTGGTGCATGTACTTATGTATGTGAGTTAGAATGAATAACAGTATCCGCACATGTATATGAATGATAACAGGTAGAGAAATACTGCTGATTTGTGCATGTGGGGGGGGGGGGGGGGTGTGAGAGGAGATCCATGGCAAGGTTGCCAAGCCGCCTAATTCATGCTCTGAAGGTCATGGCTTCTTGTTCAGACTCATCCGTCAGACCACACATGCAATTTCTCCAGAGATCACCGCTAGAGTTAACTGGATTTGTGCAATGCTCTCAGCAGATGGTTTGGCTTGCCATTCTGCAGAGGGACTGAGCCAGATGGGATAAAACCTGCTGCAATTAAGATGATCCTTTGACCTTTATGTGTTTGTTTACAAATGAGAAACCGTACAGATGTACATGTTAGTGTGCTTGTGTATGGGCAAGCAAATGTACTGACATACAGTATGTATGTGTGTGGTAAAATATAACAGGATGATAATATCAGCATGGTTGCCTATATAATTCATGATTAACATTTTGTGTAATCTTGGGGTTCCAAAAGATTAAATATCTTTGGTGGCTGAAAAATAGCACATAATTTTATTTCAAATATGAAGTGTTTTGTCATGAATTCATTAAATGTGGTTTTCCCTTGCACTCATTGTTTCCTGTCAATTAATTGTATGAGTTTTTACAGGGCAGAATGGGTTCTGGCACAACTCTTTATACAGCTGTCTCATAGTCTGCTGTTGGATAGATATGTGGTGAATTATATAACATGGGCTTTAGAACAAGATTATATGGTCATTTTAAGGCTACCTCAATCTCTCACTGCCCTTATATTTGATGTCAATTGTTCTTTGCAGTTGATTGTTTTTGTTTTTTTATCTCAGTTACTGCAGACTTACTGCCCCTCTTGTCAGCTGGGGTCCTTGCCAAGCAGTTATACTTTTGCTGTCTTCTTTTTCCATCCGTCAGTGATGGCTCATTGCACATCTATTGAGACTTTTTGAGTGTGAGTCCTTAGAAGATTGCGACTAGTGAGTGTCTATATTGTCAGGTTTTCTCTGTGTGTCCTATGCAGCGCCATGGTATTTTCCTCACCACTTATGTCCACTTTTACAGTTACAAAATACAAGACTTGTATAATGTGGATATTATTCTCCCTCCTGGGCCGTGAACCAGATTGACAAATGTGCTTGGAGCTACATTACCCAGTACTCACTATTCTACAGTTGCAAAGTTTAAGACTTAAAATATAACTTGAGTTGTATGAGGTTTAGTGATCAGTTCCTTTTGAGTTTAGAGGCAAACATCTATATCTAAGCCATTTCTACCTCTTTGCTTATCAATCAATCAAGTGCCTTCTCCACAAATAAAGTTGATTTCAATGGATCTAAAACACAATCTTGTTCTTGTGGTACACTCGTTCATACTGTTGGTCATCAGTCTAGAAGTTTCTTCCCACCTTTGTTGTTACTTCCTTTAAGCATTTCATACCTGTCTTGTATGTGCTCTAGCATTGTTACTTATTCATCAATTATTCATATTGTCCCTACCAAAGCCTCTTTTATACCCATTCCTTTTCAGTTGTCTATATGGCTTTGGAGTTGAACACACTTGTGCTAAACTTCCTGCTGGAATAAACTCCTACATAAATCAGTTGGAGTTCAACATAGGCTTCTCAAGCAATGGCAAACTAATGTTTTGCGTATCCTTTTACAGGACTTAGCTGTCAACACCAGCATCTTTCAGCTGTATGTTGACCTCTTGGCAAGATTACGCTCAGTAGTTTGCCATTGCTTTCTGAGCGGCCGGCTCAGTATCCCGCAAGTCACGAGCGGGGGTCGAACCGCCTCAGCTCTCGCTCCGCTACGAGACTCTGCGTGATAAACGGGATTACAGAGAGAAAGTGTTGTAACCCCACAGCCAGAGAGACCGGCAATGGCAAACTATTGAACATAAAATTGCTTATAAGATCAACCAGAATTAAGGTTGATCACAATGTTTGCTTTTGTTTCCATGAAATGCAACAGATTCTTCTATATTTTCACTATTTTTAGATCCTCTATTCATTGATCGACATTAAAACTGACACATGTTGGTGAAATTCCAGCCAAGCTTTGCCACAGACATTTCCATTGGATGTAGCATCCTTAAACCACATGCAATACCTTACTTGTTACGCTGTTCATCCCAAAGGAACAATAAATATTACCAACAATTGTTTTGAAATGGAAACACCTATCGTCATACAATTATACTGATCTCCTTCCCTCTCTTTCTCTCTGATTCCACACAATTTATATTAGATCTGATAGCAAAATATGGAATAATTAATATAGTTTTATTGAATCGTTTACAATTAATATCCAGATAACCAAACTAGATGGTACAAATAGAGGAGCACAGCATATTATTATATATATAACACACACATATAATCTTATCAAATAACACGTCATAATTTATTCTTCATCTTCCTCACTCACACACACACCTCCACATTGATGTCTGTAATAGAAGCAGTTGTTAGTTTCAGGTTGACGATATCCCTGTACAGTTTTTGGTGGAATGAATTTGGCCAACGCATTAGTTTATTTATATTATTTATAATTTATTTACATACAGAGATAGCTATTGAGTATCTGTTAGCACACATTATAAGTAAACATTGCAAATATTCACAGCATAATTAATGTCAGCTTATGTAACAACAACAACACTGGCGGAAAACATCAACAGTTACAAAAGGTAAATGACAAAGTCAGGGCTATCATCATCATCACGTGCCCTGCCAGCTGGCATAGGCATTCATGTCTCTCCACAGATCTCGGTCCTTGATGTTCTGGACCAACTCCGCTGATGATACTCCTCCATGCCACCGTCACAGTCTGTCACCATCATTTCTCTTGATCTGCCTCTTCTCCAACTAATCTATTCAATCAAGATGTTTTCCGATGCCTCTCTTCTTATTATATGACCAAAGAATACTGTTTCTTTCTTTCTGATAGTTGTGTACAACATTCTACTTTCATTAGCCTTTTTCAGGCAATCATTGTTAGTTACTCTGGCAACCCAAGATATTTGCAACATTCGTTTCAGGAACCACAACTCCATTGCTTCCAAGCTTTTTTGTAATTTTAGAAGTGAGGCTAACACGTTTAAGAATGCTAACAATACCATCTCGAAGTCTCCCAACAGACATGTCAAAAGAATTCAGATATCATTCAAGATTGCCCAGCTTGTTCAGATTTCCACTGCCAGACAGAGCTGAGCTAAAGCAGACGGTATAGATATCTTGTATTGACTTGAAGAAGATGGCAGACTTCATCCCGGCAATAAGACTTCATTCAGATGTAGCCTGACTAAGGACCCGAACACTCAGAAAAATTATGTTCGCATGAGGCACTTTTATAAACGTTACATAAGAACATTTTTACATGCCATTAACTCATTCAGTGAGGAAACCCAGGAACTGATTCAATGGGGAAACCCAGTAACTGATTCAATGGGGAAACCCAGTTACTCATTCAGTGGGGAAACCCAGTAACTCATTCAGAGGGGAAACGCAGTAACTCATTCAGTGTGGAAACACAGTAACTCATTCAGAGGGGAAACCCAGTAATTCATTCAGTGGAGGGCCACAATTGCACAAGAATAATGAAGCCATGACAAATAAGAGCTGAATATCTAAGGCAGATAAGAGTTAAAAACCTTGGCACAATATGTTGACTATAAAAACAAGGGCACATGCTGACTGATGAAGCTACTGTATGCAGTTAATGACTTTCTCACTCAGCGACTTCTGACAGAAGAACCATTAACAGTTAACAATAACTTTCTCACTCAGTGACTTCTGACAGACCCATTAACAACAGTTAATAACTTTCTCACATAGTGACTTCTGACAGACCCATTAACAACAGTTAATAACTTTTTTTCTTTTTTTGCATATCCTATTTACAGGACACTGCAGTCAACACCAGCATTTTTCAGCTGCTGTTGATGTCTTGGCAATTTTACGTTCAGCAGTTTGCCACTGTTTTCTGAATGACCGGCTCACATACTTTCTGTAAGAAACCAACATGACGCGATCCGCTGCCAAATCTCGTGCAGCTGTGTTTCATATATGGGTATATGAGATTACAAACAGCGTCCTTAACACCTTCGCTGGGGAGACCGGCTAACAATAACTAAGTAGCTGTTTTTCATTCAGTAATTTCTCTAGAACCTTTATCAGCAAGAAAGAACAGCTTTCTCACTCACTGATTTCTTCAGACCTATTAACAAGTTAGCAATAGTTTTCTCCCTCAATAACTTCTCACAGATCCATCAACAGCAGTTAACAAAAGCTTTCTCAGTGACTTCTCATACACCCATTAACAACAGTTAACAATAAGATTCTCAGTGACTTCTCACACACCCATTAACAATAGCTTTCTCAGTAACTTCTCACACACCCATTAACAGCAGTTAACAATAGCTTTCTTAGTGACTTCTCATACACCCATTAACAAGTTAACAATAGCTTTCTCAGTGACTTCTCATACACCCATTAACACCAGTTAACAATAGCTTTCTTAGTGACTTCTCATACACCCATTAACAACAGCTTTCTCACTCAGTGATTTCTCCAGACCCGCTGAGTCACTGTAATTAGGACATTCCCATACATGCTCCACCATCTTCAACAGCCAGTGAAGAGTCCCAATACTAATGATAGCAATTTGATTATGTGTCCGTCTGGTCTTTCTTCAGAGTCCGGAGTATAACTCCCTGCAGCACCATTCTCTTCTAAAGGCTGTGATGATATAATCTATTCTTCTGCACTATACACTTATCCCAAAGGGCCCGGCCAAGTGTGCTTTACACACCAATACCCCACGAAGCGATGCAGACCCAGTCAATATGTTTGCCTGCTCAATGAAGCTGATGTTGTATATATAAATATTTGTTGCCTAATTGGTTAAACTTCCCCTGCCTATCTTACTAAGTAGTCTCCCACATAATGTTAATTTCTCTACTCCACCTCTTCTGTTGAATAAGTTTCATTGGCCACAAATAACTAACTGTCCTATTGTTCCCTTCACCGTAAACTGTCTAATAGGAATGTATTTGTCTTTTCTTGTATTCATTCTCAAGTAATGTCTGTCTCTCTTATAAAGTTGCTGGTCTTCTCAGGATTTTCATCACCATATACGAGAGCTGCCCAAACAGAAACCAGACTTTATAAACAGCATTGCAAGAAACCAGGTCAGCGAACTAGCTACATGTGTGTGTCAGGTCAGCATGGTCGAATGAATGCTTATTCTTAAACATCTGGTGTGCTGATGCCGATGTACCAGGTTCAACCCCTACACCGGTCAGTTGGACTAAAATGTTGACGTCTCGTCCTTGACTTGGGGACGTAAATTACAAGTACCACAGAAGTTGGAGTGGGTCCACCTGTTGCCATGGGATACTGGTAATTGGGGAAAGCTAATCCACAAGCAAAAATAAATCAGTCCAGTGCACTAGAAGTAGCAGCACGTGCATGGACTACGCTTGAGTTCAAAGCGTGCACACGCTAAACACAACAAACGCATATGTGTACCAGGGACATTTACTTGTAGGCAATTAATGGTTGGGGTCATGACCCAACATGACTTGATGTACTTCCAGTACAGTGAATGCATGTGTAGTGCACTTTTGAAAATGTCAGCAATGAAGAGTCTTGAAATCAAATCAAATCAACTTTATTAGGGTCACAAATTGGGCGCACAGGCCCGTCTTACATTCGGCCCTTCCAATCACTTGTCTTTCGTTCATCAAGAGCATTATACATTTACATAGGAAGAAAAATAAACATTGTGAAATGAATGTTGTAAACATAAACAAGGCAAATTACCATGTTATGAGGCCCATCCCCCACGTACCCATACATCACCCCACCCACACACACACACCCCCACCTACCCCCACACACGCACACCAAGGGACACATACATACCCCACCAACCGACCCATCCCCCACCCACACTCCCCTCACCTGTTCCCCCAACCAAAACACACTCGCCACCCACAAACATTCCCCCACCAACCCACATATCCCATGCCCACCCACATACACATCCTAACCCACACATCCTCTCCACATCCACACCTCAAACCACCCATCCCCCAGCCACATGTCCATTGACCACATATTTACCACCCACGCACACAATCCCCCCCCCCCCCCCACACACATCCCCAATCCACTCACACACACACCCCAACACCCACACATACATCCTCCACCCACCCATTGAAGAACCAATTAGCATGTGAAGTTCTGTTTAAAATTGGTAACACTTTTACTTCAACTTTTCAAAAGCTGCAACAACAACAAAACTTTATTTTCAAAGGGAAGAATTGGGCACGCAGGCCCATCTAACATTCTGCCTAACATGCTGCTCCAGCACTATGCACTTGTGAAATAAACCAACATTTATAGAGTAAACTATGCAGCATTTTGTACAGCCAGTAAAGTGTCCTGAAGGAGGAACACATTTTGTGAATCTGGATGAACGAAGTAGTAGTTGGCCAGTCTTTTCTTCTGTTGACGGACGATGAACACAGGCTTCAAACCCTGGTCGGCCACGCTGATAACATTATCAGCATACTCCTATCAACTTCATTAACATGCCCACCATGAAGAAAGATATACTTGACAATTAAACTCCTAGCAGTGTGGAACTAATGAGAAACTGCAGGCAACTTTTGAGTTTGTCTGAGAACTTGTCTGACAGTATAAATGTCGTCATGTGATCACAAGAAGAGAGACAACCCTGCAAGACAAAGCAGTCTACTACCACCATGACTTCATTGCTGATGTTTGCTCAGGGAATCTTTTTGCCAGCTGAGGTTTACAAACCACTTGCCCAGGCAGTCACCACTCAATATAAGATGATCTGTCTAGTCCCCATTAGAGCACACCAAGACATTCTATCCTTTTCTATCTTCTGCAGCTTCCTTCATGTCTTTCCAATAAACCTCTTTCTCTTTTCCAGGAATTTTAGGTGTCTCTCTATTTTGTTTGTCCTATGAGCTCCAGAGAAAGGATTTCCAGTTACACCATTATCAGGTTTATTCAATGTCTGTCCTATTCAGTGCTCTCCGTGGCGAAGGGGTTATGGACGCAATTCGTAATCCCATATATCCGGGTTCAAAACACAGCAGTACTGGTTTTTTCGAAAAAGGTATAGGTGCCAGTCGTTCAGAAAGCAACGGCAAACTACTGAACATAAAACTTGCCCAGGAATCATGAACAGCCAAAATGCTGGGGTTGACTGCTACATCCTGTGAAGGACATGCAACTAAATTTAAATAAATCTTTTCCCCACCTCTCGATTTGCTAGAATTGATCTAATTCTCTACTTAAGCTTGACTGGAGTGATTCTGCAATACCACTTTAATGCATGAATGTTTGTAGCTGAGTACTACGCCATCTAGTTTTCTTTAACAATTTTACAAAGACAATGGTGGCTCCACAGTAGATACTGCTTTTAGGGTGTGAAGCATTTAGTATTCACATATTCTAGTGTTTGCTTACCTCAAATAAAATATCTTGTATTATCAAGAATTAGTACTTGTCTTTTGTTGTGAGAAGTCATGGAGTATAGTAGTCACTGTACTCACCTTTCAGCACAGTGCATTGGGATTCAAACCCCATAGTGACAGGGTGGAAGTTGTTTCTCCACCAATACACATCTAAGGTGATGTATGCTCATAACCTTGGCACCGGACATTACTCAGATTAACTCAAGGCAGCCCTTGTAGTGCTAAACACATTAACACTGACCCCAGTATGTCTGAATGGCGTAAATCAGCCTACTTTGTTTTATTTAATTACTGTTAGATGATTACTACAGATGAAATTTTGGGTTTTTGAGCTTTAATGTGTAGAAAAATTCTTAGAATACCAAGGAGCAAGAAGAAGAAAAATACTGACAATGCAAGATCTGAACATCAAAGACAACTGACCCATAAGCAGCTATCATGTCTCAGGAACAAATACTTAAGCTATATTAAATGTCACAGTGGCTTGGGAAAACAGGATGGGAGGCATGGTTCTAGGACAAAGAGGCAGGGTCGACCAGCACGAAAATGGACATAGGACATTGCAGACAGCTTGGGCAAAAGTGTGCATAAGGCAGGAGATATGGCAAAAGATGTTTTGGCGGACCGTGATAAAAGTGATGTTTCACACCTGCTGCATGATGATAATGGCTTTCAGATGGGAGACCACTCTGCCACATTTTGTCAGCAGACCTTTAACTTGATGAAACTGGGATGTTTCATTCCTATTTACATCGACTAACAAACTGCACTTATGGTCTAACACAGCCTGAAAACGAATCCACAGTCCTCCAGTTGCAAGGCTGACAACTTTACCACTTCGCTACAGAGCCTCAAAAACCTTCCAAGCAGTTAATAAGCACCAAAGAGGGGTTACAAAATCCAACCTATCAAAAAATTCTTCAGAACTGGAAAGAAGAAAATTAGCAAGCAAAAATGGAAGGAGGCTGTAATTCGAGAGTATGGGAAAGACATAAAATTAACTACAAGAGACAGCAAAAGATAGGAAGGTTTAGAATAAGATTTTGAGGTTTCCATGAGGAGAGGGAGAGGAGTGGGTTAAATGACAGAAGGGAAAGATAAAGAAAAGAAGTAAAAACATAAACTGTTCTTTCACTTGTTTTTAAGTATGAGAAGCTTGTTCGCTTGGTTCAGCTGTGTAATAACTCATTGAGAGGCGACGAATCAGCAATGTCAAAGTAATGGGAGTTAAATGTTTGATCTATATGGACAGAATCTTGTAGTCAAAACTTTTTGTTAAGCATAAGGGAAAGTGGACATTTTCACTCTTGTAGTGAGTTTGTGTAGAATACCCCTGATTGTCTGAACTGTAGTAAGTTTGTGTTTTCTTCTTCTGCATTCGTTCTGAATGGTGTTATAAATGTAATTGCGTTGTGCCTATTTACAGCAGAGCTGCAATATTTGCACCTTTTGGCAGACGCATCTGACTTTTTCAGGCATTTCTTGACCGGATTATCTTCCCAGGAGTTTGTGTTGTATAACCCTGATTGTCTGAACTATAGGGAGTTTGTGTTGTATATCCCTGATTGCCTGAACTGGGGTGAGTTTGTGTTGTATACCCCTGATTGTCTGAACTGTGGTGAGTTTGTGTAGAATATCCCTGATTGTCTGAACTGTTGTGAGTTAGTGTAGAATATCCCTGATTGTCTGAACTATAGGGAGTTTGTGTTGTATATCCCTGATTGCCTGAACTGTGGTGAGTTTGTGTAGAATATCCCTGACTGTCTGAACTGTGGTGAGTTTGTGTAGAATATCCCTGATTGTCTGAACTGTAGTGAGTTTGTGTTGTATACCCCTGATTGTCTGAATTATAGGGAGTTTGTGTTGTATATCCCTGATTGCCTGAACTGTGGTGAGTTTGTGTAGAATATCCCCGATTGCCTGAACTGTGGTGAGTTTGTGTTGCATACCCATGATTGTCTGAACTGTGGTGAGTTTGTGTAGAATATCCCTGATTGTCTGAACTATAGGGAGTTTGTGTTGTATATCCCTGATTGCCTGAACTGTAGTGAGTTTGTGTAGAATATCCCTGACTGTCTGAACTGTGGTGAGTTTGTGTTGTATACCCCTGATTGTCTGAATTATAGGGAGTTTGTGTTGTATATCCCTGATTGCCTGAACTGTGGTGAGTTTGTGTTGTATATCCCTGATTGCCTGAACTGTGGTGAGTTTGTGTAGAATATCCCCGATTGCCTGAACTGTGGTGAGTTTGTGTAGAATATCCCCGATTGTCTGAACTGTAGTGAGTTTGTGTTGTATACCCCTGATTGTCTGAACTGTAGTGAGTTTGTGTTGTATACCCCTGATTGTCTGAATTATAGGGAGTTTGTGTTGTATATCCCTGATTGCCTGAACTGTGGTGAGTTTGTGTAGAATACCCCTGATTGTCTGAAATGTGGTGAGTTTGTGTTGTATACCCCTGATTGTCTGAACTATAGGGAGTTTGTGTTGTTTACCCCTGATTGTCTGAACAATAGGGAGTTTGTGTAGAATATCCCTGACTGTCTGAACTGTGGTGAGTTTGTGTAGAATATCCCTGATTGTCTGAACTGTAGTGAGTTTGTGTTGTATACCCCTGATTGTCTGAACTGTGGTGAGTTTGTGTAGAATATCCCCGATTGCCTGAACTGTGGTGAGTTTGTGTAGAATATCCCTGATTGCCTGAACTGTGGTGAGTTTGTGTAGAATATCCCCGATTGCCTGAACTGTGGTGAGTTTGTGTAGAATATCCCCGATTGCCTGAACTGTGGTGAGTTTGTGTAGAATATCCCTGATTGCCTGAACTGTGGTGAGTTTGTGTTGTATATCCCTGATTGCCTGAACTGTGGTGAGTTTGTGTAGAATACCCCTGAACATCTGAACTGTGGTGAGTTTGTGTAGAATATCCCTGATTGTCTGAACTATAGGGAGTTTGTGTTGTATATCCCTGATTGTCTGAACTATAGGGAGTTTGTGTTGTATATCCCTGAACTGTAATGAGTTTGTGTAGAATATCCCTGATTATCTGAACTGTAATGAGTTTTTGTAGAATATCCCCGATTATCTGAACTTTAGTGAGTATTCATGAGATGGTACTTGTGTGTACATGGAGACGGTACTTGGGTACACATGGAGATGGTACTTGAGGTACTCATGGAGACATTTGGGTACTCATGGAGACATTTGGGTACTCATAGAGATGGTACTTGGGGTACTCATGGAGGCATGGGTACTCATAGAGATGGTACTTGGGGTACTCATGGAGGCATGGGTACTCATGGAGACACTTGGGTACTCAGAGACGGTACTTGGGGAACTCATGGAGACATTTGGGTACTCATGGAGATGGCACTTGGGTACACATGGAGGCATGGGTACTCATGGAGACACTTGGGTACTCAGAGACGGTACTTGGGGTACTCATGGAGACATTTGGGTACTCATGGAGACACTTTGGTACTCATGGAGGCAGTACTTGGGGTACTCATGGAGATGGACTTAGGTACCGATCAGTAGGAAATTGTCTACAGCCGCCTCACCCTGATAGATGCAAGACCTATTCATGACTCAGAAGGTGCGATACCCAACACAGTGAAATCTTTGAGACCTTCCAACCAGCTAATCATCCATCTGATTCTTCATCGTAACATGAAGATCAACATATCCCAGAACTAAACAACAAAGATATGGAGATGACCAAGCCATAACATACATATCATATTAAAACTCCCAGAGTTCAATTATGTAGCTAGCCTTTGCACAGAACATTAGAGATTTGACAAAGAAATAGAAACAAGATGTCAAAAGGCAAACGATGACCTACAAACTCCAACAACCATATATTGGTGGTGAAGTTAAGTGACAAGTGATAATTAGGACACTGCTACCACCACCACTGCCATACATGACGTCTAAGTCACAAAGTTTTTGAAATAAAATCTATATTTACTCCTGTCAAGAGGTGTGAATGGGTGAAGTGCTAAGGGCTTAAAATATATTTGATTATAGTTTAATGACATGAGGTGACAAGTTCTTTGCCACCAGAGACCTATTTTATTACTTGGTGTAACAAAAACATTTCTTCAACATGGTTTTGAACCTATATAGGTTAATCGACTTGACCCGAGAGACTGAGGAATATGTATGATGGCCAGCCATGATCGTCTATGCTTACAATCACATCACACGATGATGATGATCCACTTGAAATAGCAGTGAAGTCCCTTCAGCTATTTGGACATTCAAACTTTGAAAAAAGAAAATACAGGAAGAGCAATTTAACAACAAATCACAATGCAGAATACACAGTGCAGCAGAGACAAAACAAATGGAAGTATTAATACACAGGCACAAGAAAAGATTACTTCACTGACAGATTGTTATAAACAAAATATAATTTATTTACAAACATTAATGAGCCCATTATCTGCCAGCATAATACAGCAAACTTAATGATAATGAACAATAAAAATTTACTTTGTTTTTAAAAATCTGTAAAATTTCCCTTAAAATATAGAACAGTCATCCTTACACTTACCACAGTTTAAGAACCACTGTACTGAGTTACAACAGAGTCATCCTTACACTTGCCACAAATTGAGAACCATTCTAATAAGTCACAATGAAGCCAGTTAATGGACAGGAAAGAGATTGCAACTTATAAAAACAACATTAAACAAGTATATATTGAATTTAGGAAACCCCACACTAGAGAAAGAATGACATCTGCTATTTGATATACAGCACCTGTTTCAGTTACAACACAACACACCAAACTTAGAAATAATTATAGCAAAATAACTTAAAAAGGCATATATGTTAACAGTAAAATTACAATAAAATAGAAATGATGCTCTCCTTTCTTTTCACTGCTTTCATACTTCTACTTTTTCTTTGCTTTCTTGTGTTTTCATGGCTTGTCTGTCTGCCTCCAGTTGATTATGAAAGACTGGTTAATGTTTCAATACATTATACACAGATTCTTCTTCTTCTTCGTTCATCCGGAGTTCTTTTTCCGGATGTGATTGCGTTGTGCCTGTTTACAGCAGAGCTGCGTTCTTGCGCCGTTAGGCCGACACATCCGACTTCTGCGGGCATTTGTTGACCGGGTTAACCTTCCCGGGATACACAGATTCAGTCACAAGAAAATAAATAATTGCTGCAAGCTGTATGACTATCCTAGTATGTGATGTACTAAATCATGACCTGACTATCCTAGTATGTGCTGTGCTAAATCATGATCTGACTATCCTAGTATGTGCTGTGCTAAATCATGACCTGACTATCCTAGTATGTGATGTACTAAATCATGACCTGACTATCCTAGTATGTGCTGTGCTAAATCATGACCTGACTATCCTAGTATGTGATGTACTAAATCATGACCTGACTATCCTAGTATGTGCTGTGCTAAATCATGACCTGAGTATCCTAGTATGTGATGTACTAAATCATGACCTGACTATCCTAGTACATGCTGTGCTAAATCATGACCGGACTATCCTAGTATGTGCTGTACTAAATCATGACCTGACTATCCTAGTATGTGATGTACTAAATCATGACCTGACTATCCTAGTATGTTATGTACTAAATCATGACCTGACTATCCTAGTATGTTATGTACTAAATCATGACCTGACTATCCTAGTACATGCTGTACTAAATCATGACCTGACTATCCTAGTATGTGATGTACTAAATCATGACCTGACTATCCTAGTATGTGATGTACTAAATCATGACCTGACTATCCTAGTATGTGATGTACTAAATCATGACCTGACTATCCTAGTATGTGCTGTGCTAAATCATGACCTGACTATCCTAGAATGTGATGTACTAAATCATGACCTGACTATCCTAGTACATGCTGTGCTAAATCATGACCTGACTATCCTAGTATGTGATGTACTAAATCATGACCTGACTATCCTAGTATGTGCTGTGCTAAATCATGACCTGAGTATCCTAGTATGTGCTGTGCTAAATCATGACCTGACTATCCTAGTACATGCTGTGCTAAATCATGACCGGACTGTCCTAGTATGTGATGTACTAAATCATGACCTGACTATCCTAGTATGTGCTGTGCTAAATCATGACCTGACTATCCTAGTACATGCTGTGCTAAATCATGACCTGACTATCCTAGTATGTGATGTGCTAAATCATGACCTGACTATCCTAGTATGTGATGTACTAAATCATGACCTGACTATCCTAGTATGTGATGTACTAAATCATGACCTGACTATCCTAGTATGTGCTGTGCTAAATCATGACCTGACTATCCTAGTATGTGATGTGCTAAATCATGACCTGACTATCCTAGTATGTGATGTACTAATATGACCTGTATCCTATATGCTGTGTAAATCTGACGTATCCAGTATGTCTGACTAATTACCTGACTATCCTAATGTGTGACTAAATCATGACCTGATATCCTAGTATTGATGTACAAATCATGACCTGACTATCCTAGTATGTGATGTGCAAATCATGACCTGACTATCCTAGTATGGTGCTGTAACTAAATCATGACCTGACTATCCTGATTATTGTATTACTAAATCTGACCTGACTTCCTAGTATGTGATTCTAAATCATGACCTGACTATCCTAGTATGTGTCAAATCATGACCTGATATCCTAGTATGTGTATACTAAATCATGACCTGACTATCCTAGAATGTGATGTACTAAATCATGACCTGACTATCCTAGTATGTGCTGTGCTAAATCATGACCTGACTATCCTAGTATGTGCTGTACTAAATCATGACCTGACTATCCTAGTATGTGATGTACTAAATCATGACCTGACTATCCTAGTATGTGATGTACTAAATCATGACCTGACTATCCTAGTATGTGCTGTACTAAATCATGACCTGACTATCCTAGTATGTGATGTACTAAATCATGACCTGACTATCCTAGTATGTGCCATGCTAAATCATGACCTGACTATCCTAGTATGTGATGTACTAAATCATGACCTGACTATCCTAGTATGTGATGTACTAAATCATGACCTGACTATCCTAGTATGTGCCGTGCTAAATCATGACCTGACTATCCTAGTATGTGATGTACTAAATCATGACCTGACTATCCTAGTATGTGCCGTGCTAAATCATAACCTGACTATCCTAGTATGTGATGTACTAAATCATGACCTGACTATCCTAGTATGTGATGTACTAAATCATGACCTGACTATCCTAGTATGTGATGTACTAAATCATGACCTGACTATCCTAGTATGTGCCGTGCTAAATCATGACCTGACTATCCTAGTATGTGATGTACTAAATCATGACCTGACTATCCTAGTATGTGCCGTGCTAAATCATGACCTGACTATCCTAGTATGTGATGTACTAAATCATGACCTGACTATCCTAGTATGTGATGTACTAAATCATGACCTGACTATCCTAGTATGTGCTGTGCTAAATCATGACCTGACTATCCTAGTATGTGATGTGCTAAATCATGACCTGACTATCCTAGTATGTGATGTACTAAATCATGACCTGACTATCCTAGTACATGCTGTACTAAATCATGACCTGACTATCCTAGTATGTGATGTACTAAATCATGACCTGACTATCCTAGTATGTGATGTACTAAATCATGACCTGACTATCCTAGTATGTGATGTGCTAAATCTTGACCGGACTATCCTAGTATGTGATGTACGAAATCATGACCTGACTATCCTAGTATGTGCTGCGCTAAATCATGACCGGACTATCCTAGTATGTGATGTACTAAATCATGACCAGACTATCCTAGTATGTGATGTACTTAATCATGACCGGACTATCCTAGTATGTGATGTACTTAATCATGACCGGACTATCCTAGTATGTGATGTACTTAATCATGACCTGACTATCCTAGTATGTGATGTACTTAATCATGACCGGACTATCCTAGTATGTGATGTACTAAATCATGACCTGACTATCCTAGTATGTGCTGTGCTAAATCATGATCTGACTATCCTAGTACGTGCTGTGCTAAATCATCTATGCGCCTCCTTCCTTCCCATTTGAGAGAGAGAGAGAGAGAGAGAGGGGGGGGGGGGGGGTGGAAGAGAGAATGTGTGTGTGTTTGTGTGTATATACTTATATGACTGAACATATATTTTCCATGAGACAGCTGTTAATTGTTAATTTTATTACGACCATGTATACATCATCAGTCTACCTATTTTCTGCTATTTTCAGAACTAACTTTCATGTCTTTCTTTGTTTTCATACATTACACTTATTTTCCCAGCATCTGCTCTGACATTTTTTTCTACTAGCCTGCTACTGCTGTTGCACCTAATACCTGTCTCCATAAAAATTGTTGCTCTCTGGCAAATACTGCCCCTGCAGTAGCCAGTACCCTTCCTTGTTGACTTTTCATCCCAAACAATTCCTAGAAAACTCTGAAAACTGCCTGGTGGCCATTTTTATGAAGCTGGCTGACCCACAGAGCTGTACTGGTCAGAAACAAATCATCTTGTTTCTGCTGGACCATTGCCTCAGCAGGCATAGGCACTAAGGATATCTCCCTTCTGTTAATGAACCATGCCACTGTCTTGTAACCTGTCAATATTATTGTTAAGGATGTCAAGGATGTTAAGCATGTGACATCATGGTGAAGATTAACACGGTAACATGAGTTTAAAGATGGCCGCCGCACTTTTGCCATGGACCAAAAATGAGCAGCGTTCTGTTGTATTTTTATCACTGAAGGAGTGAAACCTATAGAAATTCATCAATGAATAAAGGTCCAGTATGGTGATGCATGGCTGTCAGTCCAGCAAGTGTATGAGTGGAGTAGGAAGTTTCAAAACTTTTCGGCCAGATGAAGAGGTATCACAGGCGGGGCATGAGTTACACATGTGACCAAGAGAATTTTTTCTACAGGAATCCAAGCACTTTATCGGCGCTGGAGGACTTGCAATAAACATAGTGGTGACTACATCAAAAAAAGATAAATTTGTTCTTTACTTTTTCAGAATATATTCACACCAAAAAGAAAAATACATTTAAGGTTTTCATTAGAGGCCCTCCTCACACTTAATGTCTTCTGTTATTTTCAAAACTACCACTTACATTCCTGTCTTCTGCTGTTTTCATATGCGACACTTCTACTTAATCTTCTACTTAAACTTTCTACTTTGTCATATCTGCCTTCTATTGCCTAATTTTGTCCACAAACCTTTTGTTATATGTCTTCCTGCCTTTAGTTTCCAGTGGTTTATTTTTTTCTGTGGCAGAAAGCTGTTAGAACTGAAATATTAAAATGTGCATGTCCCTGTTTCTGCCAAATGCAAGATTTCCTAATCACATACCGGTCACATTCTCTCACTCAATTGCAACATCTAAATGCCGAATAATATATTCTCATATGCAATTGGTCCGTATACATAAGACAATGAATATATATATGGTAATGTTTATCGCTGACTATATTATAACAGAAAAACTATTATTTGTAATATAGAGCATTTGCATCATAGTATTATTTATATGGAAGGATAAAAAGTGGAAAGACCTGAAGCTAACAGCAAATAGTATACTGACATGCTCAAACATAAAACAGAACAAAAAAGAATTCAAGAATATAAATAATAAGCAAGTCATACGATGACAAATGCATACAGTTTTATGGAATCTTGTACTTATAACTGTACAATCTCATACAGAATACATTAAGAAGAATACAATATCAATATTTCACTGTGTTCTTGCAATAAAAGATCAGGAATACACATGATTGTGTTTACCAGATCAAAGTTCAGTTAAATACCTTTTTCTCCTCTTATTACTCATCATAAAAATTACTGAACTATATTTGTCTGTTTCTATTACCATTACACCACATTACAGAATAATCATCTAGTTTTATTTTGATTCTCTTGCAAACATGCTAAAATATAGCCAGCATTGTTTCTTTAAAAAATATGTAATGTTTGTTTCATATACTAGATTATAACACCAGACATATTTTACAAATATATGTTCTATTCTTATTTTGTTATGCCTCATGAGTCCAACATTAACAGATAAATAAATACACTAGCAAACTAAATACCACACCCTAAAACTTGGTCAGCAGCATGTCCTTTACCCAGAATACATTGCAGTGATCATACTAAAAAATGGTATAACATTTCATACACTTTGTACTTGCATGAACGAACAAGTCAATCTCTATACTAGGCTGAAGTAGATATGTTCATGGCTAACAGAAATATATAATACGTATATCAGGAATGAATAATTATGTTATATTTGCTAAACTCAGTTCTGGTCAAATTTCTTGTGTAACGATATAATTAATGATAATAACAGGTTATGTTGCACTCTAGCAAAGACGTATTTCTACCTCTTTCTGTCCCAGACAATTATTATATTAACAGATTCTGTCCTGGTTCCTGGACAAGTGTTACTTAACCTCACTCTGTCCCAAATGATTTTTAAAACTATAACTCCGCAAGTCTGTAAAAACAAAAAGACATGGTAATCAGTTTAATTTCTGCAAAAATGTGTGTGTTCTATATTTCAGATTAAAGGATTCATCGTTTGTTTTACGCTGAGTGACTGCTGCAGTATGCATCTGACAAGATTTGTCAGGCAATAAATTGTAAAACCTACTGTTTGTGTCTTCATTATTATAAACAACCCTTTACTTTTAAAAGTGCTTGGGGTAAAGAAAAGTTTAGACATGTACAGTGTTTTCCGTAACACACAAACTTATCATGAGGTGTTTGGTACAGAAAGAGTTAAAAAATAATTAATAAAACTATGCAAAATAAAAAGGTGCGCATCCTAAGCAGCAGTTTACTTGGCTTAATAACAGCACAGTTCATCTGAACATCTTAGAAATCAGGATGACCACTTAAATATTTCAAGCAACACTAATTATTTTAATTGACCACTTTAAATATAATATAAAAGCATTCATAATAAAAGCAGGTTTGCCAATGAAGTTGATAGGGAGCTCGTGCTAATAATGTCATAATCAAGGTCAGATGCCAGCGCTCATCATCTCGCTAAGTGAGGGAAAGACTGGCCATCTATTTCTCCGTGTAGTCAGGCCTACAAAATGTGACGGCCCTGTCACATCATAGACCCATAAAAGGAAACTGCTTTAGGATAAAATTTAAGAAAGACTCACACAAAAATCGTAAAATTGTTCCCCCTAGTATTTTAAATATTCTTGACATGCCAAGGATTTTCAACATTCAACTTGTAAAAGGTTCATGGTAAATGAACCAACATGCAACGGACAGGTAGAAAAAATAGGCAAGGAGTCGCTAAAACAAGTCATGGCACACAGGAACTTTATTACAAATATCATAAAGCAAAACAGCCCATCTTCACGCAGCATTTAATATAGACAAGAGAATCAGTTTTTGGTATAAACAACTGACAAATTTCATGGGTAAAGAAACAGAGAAAGACAGAATAAATAATATACAGCTGATATTACAACATGAATGAGTATCAAAAAAGAGTTAAAAACAAAACAGGAGACTCAAGACATAAAAATGGAATAGGGCCAACAATAGTCTATTTTTAAAAAGTCAACGACCCTTTTACACGCCTTGAGGAGTATTGGACATTTGGTGCTGGCCCCATTTTTTCATAGACCAAATAGTAAAAATGGGTGATGTGGTCGTGGTCAAAGTGGGCACCATTGCTTCCCAGGCCATGATCTTAGGCCATAAAGAATTATTTCTCTCGGTCTGCCTCTGCTTCTTTTACCAATTATCTTTGTAATCATCAAGATGTTTTTCAATGTCCCTCTTCTCATTACATGACAAAAGAACAATGTTTGTCTCTTTCTTATAGTTGTGTATAATGTTCTATTTCCGTTGGTCTCTTCCAGACAATGGTTAGTTACACTGGCCGTCCAAAGTATTTGCAACATTGGTCTCTGAAACCACATCTCCACTGCCACCAAGCCTTTCCTAATTTGTTCACATTCTAAGATTCACTAACAAACAGTAGAACAGGCACAATACAACATTTCACTACTCTCTTTCTGACATTCAATAAACATGATTTATTACATAAGATACTTTTCATCTTCTGAATTGCAGCTTTTGCTTGACCTTCTCTCCTCTATGAGACTGAAATAAGCCATGCTGACACACCATACAATCTTTAGCACATCCTCAAAGATCCCTTGAAGAGGTCTTGGAAAACCCTAGTTGTCTCCAGACTTCACTCAGAAATCTAAAACATTGTTACATATCTCTAAAGCATCACAACGTATATTTACACCCATCATTTAAAACTCGTGTATGGATGGAGTGAAGGCGGTCCCAGTAGATTTCAGCCATATAAAAATCTCCTGTCTATGTACCATGATATATCAATTCTTCTATGAAAGATTAGCACACGCTGAGTATATAAAAAGCATTAACAGAAGCATGTTATTGCCATAGCACTGCTTTCTTCTATCTCCACAACTGGCCTAGAGCCACAAACAAATAAGTCAGCTAACCATGTATTTAAGCCAGTAACTCTTAAAGAATAGGTCATACACTCTTAAAGAAAAGAAGGCCATATTTAAAGCTGATATATCCAAGCGTTCATGACGAACCAGCTAATACCTTTTCCATATTTGTCTCATTTTGTCTTGAGTATAATAGTTTAAATATTTAACATTTAATTTTCTATTTTTTTAAAACGAAGAGTCCGTGGCCAAGTGGTTTGGGTACGATGAGCTCAATCAGGAGACTCAAGTATAATCCTTGGTAAAGCAAGTAAATTTATAGACAAAATGAAATAAGAATCTTAGCATGTACACTATGTGACTGCTCTAGAACAAGCGATCTTCCATCCTCAATCCTTCCAACCTAGGCTTTCAAGTCTGTCTATCCACAGCTCTCGGTCCTTGGTGTTCAGGATCAACTCCACTGATGGCATTCCACCACATCAATGTCTTAGACAAGCATCATTCCTCTTGGTCTGCTGCTTCTCATGTCTCCGGATGTCATGATGTTCTAAAATGCCTCTCTTCTCATTTATCACCAAAGAACACGATTTTAATAGATAATTCTGAAAATTATCTGATGCCCTTTTTATGAGACTAGGTCAAACCCAGAGCCGTACTGATCAGGACAAAGAAATCAACAAATCCTGCCACTACCGAGAATTGACCCTAGATGATGTATGTCATACATCAATCCTTAGTCACTGTTCTAGTAATTTTTATATAACAACTCTTTAGTGTGGTTTTTTTGTATGTACTGTCTCATGAAATAATGCCCACTTAATGACTAAACCATCGTGAAAGATTTGTATTCTCCTGCCACTGAAAAACATATCCCCAAACTCTGAACCTGATTTTTGCGTTTTCAAGCAAAGAAAATGTAAAATTTAAGGTGAAGGATCTACTCCCACGTCTTAAGGCAGAATGAATACCTGGTGCTGGCTCGATATTTATATCGACCAATCGGCATTTGATGTGGTCAATATCACGTAAACCATCTTCACTTCTCAGAACAATTTCCTGGTGCCAATTTAGGCTGGGTCGATGTGAGAGCCCAGGTCAAATTTATTGTTTAAAAATCTCCTCGTTGGAGATTTCAATGCATGACCACTGGGGTGGCAGACAAGTATGCCAACTACTGAATTACCGCAGCTCCCCAAGGGAAAGCGTCAACAGAATAAAAGCAGTGTTAGAGCAACAACAGGTCTAGTATCATATACATAGCACACAAGAATGCTCACTAAAACAATCAGCAATCAAGCAGAACCACAATCATTCCCACTCAATCTTGCTTCTATCAATCACAAAGCTTTTAACTCTTCTAACAGTTTATCGGACTCAAGCGCATCATCAATGTTTCCCATGTTTTTAGCATTCTCCTGTTCGACTGTCCTCGAATCGTTAAAATCTATTTCTTTTACAGCAGTACCTTCCAGTAGATTCTGACGAGAACGGGACCTGGCTAGCTGGGCTCTCCTTTCGGCTGTAGAGAGAAAAATATTTTAAAATGCATTATAATTTGCTTTTACACTACCGATGACACTCATCAGTTAGAATAAATAAAACTTTACAGTATAACAAAGTATGACTGCATAAACACTGACAACTCTCAATTTGGCATCTTATTGTCATAGTTCATATTATATATTGTCAGTGTTTGTGTGTATCAGAGTTAATGTATTGTCAACACATGCCTATGAGTTAACATGACTAGTTACTGGATCTGAAACAAGCTATGACCAACATGAATGAAAACCAGTGTAATTCACATTGAATTCATGGCCAGCAGGAAAAAGTCAATGCTTTCATGTGTTTAACCAGTTTTCCTGAACGCAAGAGGCATGGTGTATAATCTCAACAGAGGATTTAGTGCATTCAGCATTTTACTTGCATAGGGATAGGACTTGTGCCTATCAGGTGTGAGTGGGTTTTTGACAAGTTATTTCTATAGTGATGAAGAGAAAGTGAGATAGAAAGAGCTCTTGTATCATTAATATTGGTGGGGGTCAAGATCCTTTTACCGATCTGTTACCGTGGCCATCATTATCCAGAGCCGACCCGCCTCCTATGACAACTCATTATCAAGAGTCGACCACCTTCTGCGATGACTTACATCAACTGACAAAGACAAATGGAACTTAATTAGCAGCCATCAGCAGCGTGCATTGTGTATAGCAGTTTTGTAGCCAGAACCCCAAAGATGGCCAGGAGCTGGTCTGGCTGCATTGGAAGGGACATCACAGCCTCGGATACTCTAAAGCTTTACATGTGTGGTCCAGGCCAAGAGCATTGTGGGACACTTCTGTGGCTAGTGGGTCAAATGTAGTATTAACTATGTCACAGCCAGATGCTGTCCAGCATTGTTATTTTCACTGCAGACTTGTACCTCTTTGACGAGTGGTAAACACAAAGTGCCTCCAACTATTATGGTTTATTTGCTAATAATTTGATTAACTAAAATCATTGTCATTGCTCTCTGGACACATGTATACATACACAGCCTCTCGCAACAGATGTCAAGAGTATATGGATGCTGATTGTTCCCATAATTCACTGATTAGGAATGCTACTATGTTGTCCTCATCTGTATCTTAGTTTGGTGGATTCATCAACCTCTGTGTCAGCCTATATCAACTTGTCACATTATCTCATTAATTGTCCTCTGTCCTTCCTCAGTAAAGTACAAGTCACTTGTCCACACCTTGAGACATACTGAGTATATGATACTAGCCCCATTTCTACAGACCCACCAGGACTCAATGTTATCACATTGCTCACTTTTACTTCCAATGACACTTCCTGGTACTCTCTGAGTCAACTTGGGAGCCCAGGTCAAATTTTACGTAAATATCCGCCTCCATGGGAATTCTAAAACTTGACCACCAGGCCAGAATGCTAGACATTGACTCCCTGCACACAGCCAAATTAATGTGGACCCTCACAGGGCCCGAGCAGAAGATCCACCTGAGATCATGTAAAGATATGTATAGATAAAATGACTATACCTATCACAGTCATTAAGATAATCACTAGGCATGACATCATCGGAAGCATTTAAGTTCAAAAGAATATGAGAAAAATAGACTACTGTAACGAGATGTATATTTTGTGTTTTGTTTGTGTGTGTTTGTGAGAGCCTAAAGGTGATAGGAGGGAACATTTCTTAATTGACTTGTTTAAATGTGGTTGTCTTATAGCATCATACTATACAAAGTATGTTCAAAACGTATCTGCAGGGAAAGATAATTATTCACTGGATGTCTGAAACCTTAATCCCCCTTCAAAGCACTCTTCTGGAGACTGTACAAATTTTGCCCTGTGGTTCCATCACTGTCGCAAGCATTTCAAGTAGGCCTCTTTGAGAATGGAGTACAGTGTGGCCATTGTGCCCTGAATAATATCTTCCCGTGACTTAAATCAGGTTGCTTTCAGCAGCACTTTCAGCTGGCCAAACATTGCAAGAGGTCATGTCAGGAGAGCAGGAAGCCTGACTAACCAGAAGAATATTGTGCTTGGCCAAGAGGGCTAGAATCAGATGAGAAAAATGCAAACAAACAGACCTGTGGGTAACAGAAACCTGGTGGGTCATTCATGACAATGCACATGCCCATTGTTAGAATCTGATGGCGGGACAGCTGTGAGAAGTGTGTACAGTCCCAAGTAGAGTGCTGTAAGAAGTGTGTACAGTCCCGAGTAGAGTACTGTAAGAAGTGTGTACAGTCCCGAGTAGAGTGCTGTAAGAAGTGTGTACAGTCCCAAGTAGAGTACTGTAAGAAGTGCGTAGTCCCGAGCAGAGTACTGTAAGAAGTGTGTACAGTCCCAAGTAGAGTATTGTAAGAAGTGCATAGTCCCAAGTAGAGTACTGTAAGAAGTGCGTAGTCCCAAGAAAAGTACTGTAAGAAGTGCGTACAGTCCCAAGTATATTACTGTAAGAAGTGAATACAGTCCCAAGTAGAGTACTAGTAAGGGGATTAGGTTTCAGACCAACTGAGTAAGTGTTTTTTCTCAGCAAAAAATCTGATACTTTTTTCAACAGACCTCATACATTTATTATCTTACTCATAATTGTTCTGTGTTCTTGATTGCTCTCATAAATATCTTCTTGTTTATTTCACTTCTACATTAGAGTGTGGAGTAAAGTTCACACCTTCCACCCTGACCTATCGACTTATTAAGCATAAACACAAGTGCTGTTCTAGTTTATCAGAGCCGGATCACCTAAAATATCTACATGCAATAAGGGTAATAACTGTAACATGGGTGTATAATCAAGGTGCAGCATACAAAATAAATAACTTGAAGGTTCATGCAAAAATAAATACAATATGCAGTATAATAATTCTCAGGTGCATTCCATAATGACATCCACACACAGATGAACAATAGTAAGGCCACATGTAGGCAGTGAACAGAAAGCAAAAAATTAACCGAAAATAAAAATAGCACAGAGAAGACTCATTTGAGCCAGCCAAACAAAAAACAACCACTACAAAATAAATAAAAATTATGATTGACTAAGTACAACAAACAACCTGATAATTAGAAGCTGTGGGGAATTCTCTAAATTAGAAGTTTCTACATGGTGCTGCTATAAAGAATGATAAACCCGAAAATTTAATGACAATTAGTAAAATTGATAGGGAAAACATGAAAATAAAAAAATAAAGCACAATGGCACCACTGGGACAAGACTTGATCCCAAACGCTGTTGATCAAATGAGATGAGAAGCTGACGTGGCCAATGGGGTTAATGTGCTCGACAAACTTTTTCTGGTGACTGAGGTAGGAGGTTTGTTCAGCACACAGGTCAGTTGACTTAGATGTAGGTTTCTGATCCTTGACTTTGGGACGTAAATTACAAGTACCTGAGAAGTCAGAGTGGGTTTGCCTGATGGTGGGGAACACTGGTAATAGGGAAAGCTAATCCACATGCAACAATCAGTAGTAGCAAGTAATAGAAGTGGACTACGATCGAGTTCAAGGTGAGCTCACAAAAAGAAATGAACCATAATCACTAACACTTTTTGGCACAGCACATACTGACGATAGTGATGAAAGAGTGTGGTAAAAGAGTAGTAGATGAGCCAGGAAACTACAAAAGCAATAAAGAATGTAGAGACTCCACTTAATCGTCTTGTACACATTTTGTGAGTGAATGATGTTTCTATGTAGGGACTCCACTCAATGATCTTGTACACATTTTGTGAGTGAATGATGTTTCTATGTAGGGACTCCACTCAATGATCTTGTACACATTTTGTGAGTGAATGATGTTTCTATGTAGGGACTCCACTCAATGATCTTGTACACATTTTGTGAGTTAATGATGTTTCTATGTAGGGACTCCACTCAATGATCTTGTACACATTTTGTGAGTGAATGATGTTTCTATGTAGAGACTCCACTCAATGATCTTGTACACATTTTGTGAGTGAATGATGTTTCTATGTAGAGACTCCACTCAATGATCTTGTACACATTTTGTGAGTGAATGATGTTTCTATGTAGCAGCACTAGCACTGATGTGCCCAGTATCAACTACTATATTGCTGAATATCTCTTCTCATTTCCTCGTGGAACATCCTGGAAACTGACATAAATGTAATTCTAGGTGTTACACACAAAGTGGGCATGTTGGTGTAATGGTTATGATATTAGGCTGACAAGGCATAAGAGCTTGGTATATGACACCATGACCTCAAGTCTGAGAACTGAGGCGGAGCCGGTAACTGCAGCTTTCCACTGGTTGCAGAACAAACAATATATGCATGTTGTGATTGTGACGGATTGGTATGCATCAATTCAGAGGTCGCAGGTTATGAACACTAACTGGATCTTTTCTCTTTTCTCTTTTCTCTTTCCAGACACTCTGGTATGGTTGGAAATTACCATTAAGGGGTGATTTGATGCACGATAAGGCAGATGTGGTGAAGGCCATCTGGAAGCACATGAATAATGCAGAAAAACAAATAGACTATCATGGTATAGAGAGAATGCAGCATCAGTGAGTGGTCAGAGGATCTGGCAGACAGGCATCACTCAGAGGTAAAGCAAGACGGACATAGATTATAACGGGCACCATTAGTATTGGAACTGTTTGCTGGCTGATGAAGATGACGACTGAGCACTTATGGGAATGCACCGAGTGCAAAGATGTCGGTTCTTGACTCAACCCAACTGGCATACATGCAGTCAGACGGGGGATCAATGTCAGCTCCTGACATTCACAGTGGGAGAAAAAGACTGGCCATGTATTCCTTCATGCACTCAGACATTAAGATGTGATGGTCCTAGCACTTCACGCACCCACAGCAGATTCTTGCTGCGGGACTTCTTTTGTTTTGTTTTGTCTGTTACACACAAGAAAATTATCCAGCAAACGTTTGTGATTAGCAATATCAACTTAATCAGTATACATGCTTTTTTAAAATGATATAAAATGGATTATACAGTTTGTTATGATTGCAAACTGTCACATACACATTCAATAAATAAGGGGTAAAAGAGATAAAAGAAATAGAAACTGCATAAATAAATCCAGGTAAAATAGAACAAAATATACTTCAAAAGTAAACAAGTAATCCCCTTGTATATAAGGCTATAAAGAAAAAGGAGTATAGATAACTCCATAGTAAATATTGCCGTAAGACTTGAGGAATTAGTTCTTAATATATATGTATAAGGTAAGGTGACAGGTTTGACTCAATGCTGAACGAGGCCATGTGCGTGCTGTACCGCTGAATATATACAACGGCAGTTGAGAGTATGGTAGCAAACTATTCACTGTAACTATATTAGCTGAGGGAGTGGGAAGGGGAGGGGAAGGGGGGAAGAAAGAAAGTAAAACAATGGAGAGAGTGCAGTACAGAGACAGAGACAAAGTCAAAGAGGGAGAGAAAAGAGAGAGAGAGAGAGAAAGAGAAGAGAGAGAGAGAGAGAGAGAGAGAGAGAGAGAGAGAGAGAGAGAGAGAGAGAGAGAGAGAGAGAGAGAGAGAGAGAGAGAGAGAGAGAGAGAGGATAACAGAAAGAGGAAGAGAAACAGAAAAAGATATAGAAACAGAGTGAAAGATAGACACACACACATGCACAGGCAGAGAGGAAGGAAGGAAGGAAGGAAGGAAGGAAGGAAGGAAGGAAGGAAGGAAGGAAGGAAGGAAGGAAGGAAGGAAGGAAGGAAGGAAGGAAGGAAGGAAGGAGTGGAGATAAAATGGAGAGACAAAAGAGAGAAAAACACAGCAAGTGAGAGAGACCACCAGAGAGGGGAAAAAACAGAACACTGATTATGAAATGTTCTGCAATACCTAAGACATTTCTTCTCAAACCTCTTCTAACTTCAAACTCAAAAGGCAGGAAACAAACAAAAAATAAAGCTTAGTGCAATGGCAATAAACAAAGAAACTATGGAACCCTTCTTCCAAAAAAAGATATCTGAGACAAAGATTACATGTCAACAAAAAACAGCAGCTCTGACTCTTTCTTCATCACCAAATGCCGAAGCTGCCATTGGTAAGCATTGGTTAAAAGAAACAAGAAACACATCAATATACACACTGATAAATAACAAAAGTCACAGAGATTTTTAAAAAGTATCACAAAATGCACTTAAGTCTGCATTCTTTTCCAGGAATTGGTACTCCTAAAGATTTCTGTAGCCAAATACCTTTGACTGGTAGAGTAACAAACAATTACTGCTTAGAAGAGACTAATATTTTTTGTGCTCACTCGCTTTGAGTTCAAACGTGGCCTCCTGAAGAGGCTAATGACAGCAGAACATGATATGCTACTGTCAGAAAGAGACAGTGCTCTTTGGTCATGTAATAAGAGGTGAGGTTTGGAGTGCATTGTGACAACTGGAAAGATAATCAGTAGAAGAGGCGGAGGCAGGCCAAGGGAAATTATGCTTGAATGTCTAAGATCACTGGTGGACCCAGGAAGGCTAACCCAGTCAACAAATGCCCGGGGGCATGTATGTGTGCCTGGGTGTGTGTGTGTGTGTGTGGGAGATGTGTGGGTGGGGGATGTGTGGTGGGTAGAGTGTGTGTGTGTGGGTGGTGGATGTTTGGTAGGGAATGTATGGGTGGGTGGAGGATGTCTTTCATAATATAGTAATATGCATTGTTTATGTTTACAACATTCATCTGACAATGTTTTTTTCCTATGTGAATGTATCACGCACTATTAATGAATGAAAGATGAGTTATTGGAAGGGCTGAATGTAAGACGGGCCTGTGTGCCCAATTTGTTACCCTTTGAAAATAAAGTTTGTTCATTCATTCGTTCCTTGTTCACTGGAATATATTCAGTTTTCTACATGACCTCTAGACTTTTGATTCCACAGAAGTATGCAAAGAAAAAAGATAGTGTGGACATTCTATTTATCTGTTTCTCTCCAGTTTTTGTTCATTTTGCCGTATACAGAAGTACAGAGCTCCCATATATTCTTAGCTCAATGTCTGAACCCTACTGGCAGGTCATTCAGAACAAGTCTTATATAACAGCTAATAACCCATACTATATTTCATTTAGCATACAGTAACAAATCATAAAAATAACTCATAACTACTAAAGAAAGAATACAAAAACAGGTAGTGAACAGTTAAACCATGTGTGAACACAGAACAGTTAACACCAACTACTATAAACAAACATATTACCATTCAACAACACTTCAACCAATAACAAGTGGCAAAAGAAACGTTGAGTTCTTTTGCGCAAATATGATGACTCAGTGGCATTGCTGCCTTGCACTCACTGTAAATTATCTGGGTTTAATCTCATCTAAAGTGTCCTACAGCCTGCGGATAATAAACAACACATCCTGGCAACCAACAGTAGCTATAAGAATAACAACCAGTTAAGAACACTTCAGTGCATAAAGAAGGGTGTCTGACGAGGATGTGTACTGTCCCGTTACTTATTATACACTGAGCATATAATGAGATCTATAGAAAGCATGCCAGGAATCATGGTTGGTGGTCATAATATAAACAACTTACGTTATGTTGATGACCCTGTCTTGATTGCAACAAGTCATAAAGAACGACAGAAAATGATAGTTGCAGAAAGTGAAGAATTAATCCCGGTTTGAATATAACAGGAAGACAGAAATAACAGTAATATCAAAGACAGTTAAATTCAATGGTATTAATTTTGAGCATAAAGTAAATTCAAGTATCAAGGCACATGGATAACATCAGATGGAAGATGTATGACTGGGATGAATAGAATAGGACAAGCAAATACTGAATTTTATAAAATGAAGAACAACTTATGCAATAAATCCTTATCTGCGGTTGGAAAAACTTACAGACCCAGTTTGAACATATGACCATGAATTGCAGACAATTAGTTTAAAAAAAAAAAAAATTCCTTTAGGTGTCAGAGATGTGGTTTTACAGAAGAATGCTTAAACAATCCTTGGACAGCCAGAATGAGTAATCTACAACAAGTGTTAAAAGAAGTTCATACACCTGAACAACTTATCACAAACATCAGAAAGAAGTAGCTCTCATAGTTTGGCCACATCGTGAGAAAAACCAGAATATGATAACTGGAAATATTTGTAGAAAGACAGACAGAAGAAGGCAGAGAGAGAAGATTCTTGACAGTCTGTCATGGCATAGAAAGGTTTCAGCACCCATACTGACATGTGCTGTTGGAGATCGCAAGATGTGAAGAAACATGATCACCCTAGGCAGACGGCAAAGCACTTAACCTGGCAAGTCCATCATTCTATATGTGGTATATGTGGTCTTGTCAAAATAAAAGATATGTTGTCTTACCTGTGTGAATTTACTATGTTTCTGCACACGTATTAAAGTGTGTCCATTTTGCTAGTAATTCTCATACTTACATAAAAAGTAACAATCACGTGACTTGCAGATCTTTCTATCACATAAGGCATATGTAAATAGGTGTTGAGTATTTCCCAGGCATAAAAGTAATGTGGACTTACATTTCAGACAGAGTATTCAGCACCCAAGGTTAACACATAACAGTGGCATCAAAGGGTGAAGCAACTTTGGTTGCTAGTGACCATATTTTGTTATAGTCTTGGAAAAGAAGCCCTGCTGCAAGAAGGCTGGCTCAAGTTTTCATGAGGAACCTCAGAAAGGCTAAGTCACGATTTAAAGGGAAGATGGCCAGGAAACAATATTCTGCATTCAGCAGGTGACTACTTACATACTGCATACACAGGTCATCACTTTAGAATTAGGAACAGTATCAATATCCCCATAATGTCAGGATGGATGATAGTTATAAACCCAAGAGTTTTGGTATTGTTCAGAAAGGTTCCATGCAAAATGATCATCAAGTGGCTCAGTTTTAAAGGGCTTAACATGAAGAGTTCTGTAGTCACAGTTCATCAAGAGGAGTGACTGGGCATAACGATTAATTATGGACAAGAAGAAGGTAGTATGACAGCATCATATAGGTCTCATCTTGCTATGCATTCCACAGCAAACAAACCTGGATATTGCCCTGAAGCACCAGTTATCAGTTATAATTACTTGCTATGTCCTACATTAATTGCCACATTTAGCAGCAACCTCAAGAGGTAGGTTTGTGTATGTATGTATATGTGAGTGTGTTCATATGTGTATGGAGAGAAAAAAGAAAGAAAGACATTACAATTACTAATCACAAATAAACTAGAAAAAGTGAGAAAGAAAGAGTGACGGAGAAAGAAAACAAAATGCACACAGATATACACCCATACACACAAGAGTTACATCACAATTACACCATGACCAGTTTTACATATATGGGCTGCTTACTGTGTCGAATGCAGAATATGAGAGGCAGACAATAAAATCTATTGATGTGTTATTGCAAATGCAACTCTAGGCTGTTTCATTCTTTTCAGTTTTCCTCATTCACTCAGTTGTTGTTAGCAGAATCAAAGCACACTACACATTTTTTCTGAACTTAACATTGAAAGGCAATTAGGGGTACAGAAATAGAAGGCGGGAGAGGAGGAGGAGAAGATAAAGATGAAAAAGAAGAAAGCAAGCTGATATTAAGTTAGTTGCATATCCTTTACAGGATGTCGTAGTCAACCCCATCATTTTTTAGCTGTTTGTGATCTCTTGGCAAGTTCACGATCAGTAGTTTGTCAATGCTATCTGAATGACCGGCACTCATAACATTATAAAAACAGGCGCAAGACGCTCTGCCGTCATCTCGCCCGCAACTGTGTTTCGAATGCGATGTGCAGGATTACGAACTGCGTATACAACCCCTTTGCCACAGAGTCAATAAGTTGATGTATAACTTTTTTAAAAATCTACAAAAACTGTAAAATCAAATCTATCTCACTCAAAAGACTATAAAATAGAATTCTAAAAAGTCAGTCAAGAATCCTGTTACCCTTCAGGAGCAATGGGTATATGGTGCTAAACCCATGTTTACAGACATAAGCACTCGGTGGGTGACGAGGTCAGTACCACTCAGATCACCTTCACTTCCCAAGTCATTTCCTGGTACCCAGTTAAGGCTGGGTCAGCCTGGGAGGCCAGGTCCATTTTAAACTTAAATCCACCTAAACACAAATACGATCAGGTAAATAAGTGACCTTCAGGGCTGGATGTCGTGAAAACTGCACCACATTGGGAACTGTGGTATTCTGCAAGCACGGACAGATACAACCCTAACAATGATCAATAGTAACTCTTTCTATCCTAAAGTTCAATATATAGTCATATTAACCGTTAACTCAACCATGATTTAAGGGTTGGTTGGTTCTTTGGTTGGCTGTGAATTATACATCTGGAATTGTGATATTCTGCAGGTACATTTACAACCCTATCAATGATAAATATGAACTTTCTATCCCAAGGTTCAACACACTCACAATAACCCATTACTCAACCATGATTCAGGGGTTTATTGACTGGTTGGTTGGTTGTGAATCTTGTGGATGACTCATTTTCAACCTTTAAATCCGATGTACTGGTGTTCAGGTTTTTGAGTCCTGACAAGTGCTTCCATCTACTGCAGTGAGGGTGATGTAGAGACACTTCTCCCAACCTGGTACTAAAGCACTATCTCCTTGGGAACTGTCGCAGAGCCCTCTTCCCCCTCTCCAAGTTCTGAAACCAGCAGGTGTGCAAGACTAGTTTCAGAACTTCACCTTTGTGAAGAGGCAGATCAGTATTAGTCAGGGCAGGATTCAGCAAAGCGTGTGCAGACTAGCTGGGGTTATGACCCTGGCTGGTCATGTTTTCTCTAGAGGCTTCAGATATTTCATGATCAAGAATTCAACCCAAATCCTAGAGGGAAATCATGAGCTGTAGGAGCACCAAGTTGGAAGGAACCAGCAATGCTCAATGTTTATCATATTTTACTGGGCAAGAAATCGACATGGCAATGTCCATCTTCCCCACCAAGCAGAAACTTTTCTTCTTCCGCTCTTTATCTCCCACTGAAGTAAAGGTCCTCAACCAACTCATGCCAAGCTGTCCTATCTTTTGCTACCTCCTTCAGCTCCCTCCATGTCCTCCTCATATTATTCATCTCGGTCTCTAATTCTCTGCTCCATGTGATGTGTCTCCTTTTATTGTTTGCCTTGTGGGTTTCAGAGGCAGGACTTTCCTAGTGACACTTACCTGGTTTCCTCATTGTGTCTTATCAGCATCTTTTCTTAACTTCTTGACTAGATTTAAGCAACAATTGTTTCAAGGTATAAATGTCTGGTTCTAAAGGTGTTATAATACAGTGTAGACCTGATACAGCTAACTCACCTGGGACCCAAGAAATAGTTCTTATCAGAAATTCCTCTTATAAGAGACAAGATACAAAGAAGAAAAATTGTCATCGATAAACAAATTGTTCTTCACAACAGAAATTCACCATATCCAAAATTGCCTTACTCGGTTTGCACTGTACTAATAATATTATCATTGAACAGGTCAAAATAACAACAGAGATAGACAATGTAATAACCACATGTGACAAAAGCAGTTAAGAAAAGTATATCTAGGAAATAACCAATAGATATATGGTGAGTACAGAATATATTAAACCAGGTCTGGTCTCTATGCAAAGTAAGAATGATATTTGTTAATTGAATTAATTCACTGGGTACACAGTGATAATAGGGAAGGTTATGGTAGTAGATAACTGATATCCATGCACTTTTATACTGTTATCAGAGTTAAAGAGTTAGCTGCATGTCTTTTACAAGATGTCGCAATCAACCCCATAATTTTTTTTACTGTGATTTACTAGTGGTGGTGATGATGGTGTCAACAGTATTGATGATAGCGATGATAGATGATAATGATGACAGAGATGATGGTAATAGTAATTATAATGGTAATTGTGATGACGACGACGATAGAGATGATGAATGCAACAAATACCATGAACGGAAAGAAAATCAAATTAGACAGTCCTTCAAGAGACAAATGAACAACAGATTGACTGGAGAAATAAGACGGAGACAGTCAAGATTGTTTGGACATATGAGAAGAAATGGACTTGAAAAATTTAGTGACAACGGGCAAGCTTGATGAAAAGACAAAGGGATAAATATCTTTGTTGGTTTGACAGCATGGCATGGTTGGGATAAGAACACAGACCTGATTTGAGAGTGGTGACCATGTAAGATGGCGAACCATGACCGTCCATGCCTTTCGGCATGACATTTAATGAAGATGAAGATAGGGATGGCAATGTTACTAATTATGAGGAAGGATTTTGTATTAGCAAAATTTAGAAGCCAACAAGATTTGACCATACCACCCCTCAATTACCGATTGTCTAGAAAAATATGAGTCTAGCACCATATACCTGGAGACGTTTTAGATGGTTCATTGTTAACAGATGTCAAACCCATTACCCAGAGGAATATATATATCTTGTTATCAGCATGACACTAGCTTAACACTGTGACCACTGACAATAAATTAAACTGACAATTAGACTGAAAAAATAAAGCCAGTAACAAAGTCAGTGGTGAAGCATTCTAAAGGCTGCAGTGTATATGTTTACTGCATCAAACACACAAACATAAACCATGACACTGAGTTTTCAAACCATGCAAAGTAAGACTATGCACGACAAAGCAGGAACACGATATAAAAGTTATACAGCATCACATGACATGCTTCATTACGCAGTCATGTGACCATGCTACTGTCTGTGTACAAAGGTCACCTCATTATCCACATTGTTTGTTTTCCAAACTCTAGAACGGGTCAGAAGTCGATCAGCTATTGCAAGGGAGAACAATGGCAGGCGTCACGGATATTCAGAAAAATCAACACATTTCACAAGAGATAAATAATATTTCTGTATTCATAAAGCAATGAAACTAAATGACTAAATATATCTAAATTCAAAGTGTGAAATTATATGTAAAGGTACACTGATAACATTATTAAAGTACTAAGTAAGTAAGTAAAGTAAATACATTTAAAAAGTACATAAAACAACATATCTGATTATGTTGCCAAACCAAAGGAGAGAGAATACACACAGTAATGAAATAAATGTTACAATATCTTAAGGTACGTAGTGATATATTTAAAGTTACATACACTGAATATTATAAATGTGTATAAACAAACACAATACTAAATCATATTATGTAAGCAAGTAGAACACTATATACAAAGAGACAAATAGTGTTCTTTAGTCATGTAATGAGGAGCTAGTTGCATATACTTTACAGGACGTCGCAGTCAACCTCAGAATTTTTGGCTGTTTGTGATTTTTTGGCAAGTTTATGTTCTGGCTTTCAGAAGTCTGCCATTGTTTTCTGAACGACCAGCACTTATACCATTGTGTGAAAACCAACTGAAGGCACCTGTAACCACTTCACCACAGAGCCGGCTAATGAGATGCGAGCTATTAGTAAACTGATGACTGAAACGACCAGTGGTAGTAGAGGCAGAGGTAACTCCAGAGAACTTGCTGGATGGACTGTGGAGCAATGGAGGAACTGATCTAGAACAAAAAGGACCAAGATCTCTGGAGAGATATGAATGCCTGGACCAGTTGGCAGGGCACATGATGATTTCTGAAAAAAGTTATAGCTGTGGTAGCGTAACAGTGCACTTTCTTACCAAGACTGTGGTGTGGGTTCAATCCCCAGCAGTTGTAAGAGTCTTTTCTGAACAACTTGGCTCTGGGGTTGACCCAGTCTCACAGAATGATCCAGTCTCATAAAGCGACAAAGTGCCAGAGTCTTACAAAATGATTTAGTCTTACAAAATGATCTAGTCTCACAGAATGACCCAGTCTCACAACACCGAGTCTCACAACAGTGACCCAGTCTCACAACAGTGACCCAGTCTCACAACAGTGACCCAGTCTCACATCAGCAACCCAGTCTCACATCAGCGACCCAGTCTCACAACAGTGACCCAGTCTCACAACAGTGACCCAGTCTCATAAAATGAATAATTTTAAGAAACGTTCTGGGAATTATGTGAAACGTAAAGTAGTCGAGAAAGAGGACTGTCCAGCCCACTTCAAACATCCAACCAGTCATGAGCAAGTCTACAAAGGGCTAGACATGAGTTGGCTGAGGGAAGATGCTCTTTGGGAGATGAAAGTGCAGCATCAGCAGCAGCAGAAGGTGGTACACTCTTGTGTTTCTTCGTCAATTATCAACTATTTCAAAATATGTACACACTAAGGGTAAATGACAGCTCAAATTGTTTTTTTAAACAAATGTATGTATGTTCAGATTAAAACAACTGAATAAATTATGGAGTAGGACAGATAGAACTATAAATATTAGATTTTTAAGAGCATGCATCTTTCCCATTGCAACATACGCCTGTGAGACCTGAACACTTACTAAACAAGCTGAACAGCGCATAAACGCCTTTGAATATAAATGTTATAGATGGGTTCTAAGAATATCTTGAGTAAAGAAAAGAACAAATACATCCATACTTCAAGAGCTGAATATTGAAAAAAGTTGACTATTAAAGATGATAAAACAAAGAAAATTGAAATATTTTGGTCAGTTGAAACGTCACGAAAGTTTGGAGAGAACAATAATGGAGGGGTATATGCCTGGGAAGAGAGGAAGAGGAAGGCCAAAGAGAAGATGGGTGCAGGATGTGGCGGATGATCTCCAGATGGGTGTATAGGATGCAGGACATCTTGCTTATGATTGAGAGGTTTTCCTGAAGTTGTTATGGGAGCGAGGTTCTGCAAAGGACATGCTTCTGAATGAATGAATGAATGAATTTATGTTCAGAAATACAAATTTATATATTTATGTACACCAACAGAGAGATGCGTGTGTTTATGTATGCCAACAGAGATGTGTGTGTTTATGTACATCAACAGAGAGATGTTTGTGTTTATGTACACCAACAGAGAGATGTTTGTGTTTATGTACACCAACAGAGATGTGTTTAATTACACAAATGTATGTATTTATGTATACAAATACAGATGTACGTATTTATGCATACAAACACAAATGTGTGTATTTATGTATACAAATACAGATTTATGTTTTTATGCATACAAACAGATAGATTGTATTTATGTACACCAGCACAGATATGTGTATTGATGTACACAACTAAAAATGTGTGTCTATATGTACACAAACGCAAATATTAAAACAATACCACAATACAACAGAATGTATAAAGTTGAATAACAATTGGCAGAAACTATTTTGTGATACTAAATAGAAAGTGATCAAACTTCCAAAGCTCAAATATGCCAGGATGTACATACCCCCTGCAGCTCGAGGTGTCCGCCGCTTGCCGTCCCTCTTCTCTCTGTTGACATTGAAAGCTGAACCTGTCTTCAGGGCTTCCAACAGGTTATCCATAACACCCTCCTGGTTATCATCTGCAAGCAATGGATGTTCACTTTATCCACAAAGATTCACATTTACAAGACTACACTTTATCCACAAAGCTTCACATTTACAGGTCTACACTTTAACTACAAATTTTCACATTTACTGGTCAACAATTTATCCACAAAGCTTCACTTTTACATGACTACACTTTATCCACAAAGCTTCACATTTACAGGACTACACTTTACCCACAAAGCTTCACATTTACAGGTCTACACTTTAACTACAAAGCTTCACAATTACAGGACTACACTTTATCCACAAAGCTTCAAATTTACAAGTCTACACTATCCACAAAGATTCACATTTGCAAATCTACTTTGAATTGTTACTAACATTTGCTATTATGAAATCTACCATCATCATAATCAATATCATTATTATCCCTATCATTATCATTCTTATGGCAATCACCATCACAAATATCGCTATCATCAACATTTCTTTCATTCGCTATCAACACTATCAAAAACCATAATGTTCTTGGTTTTTAAAAAAATACTAACTGGTTCAAGTGTCATAATTTGACAAAATTAATAAAATTTGTGTTTGCACTGATAATGTATAACCAATATGGACAGATGATACAAAAATTAGGTTCAGAAGGAACCAATCTACTATTCATATTTGTAACTGGCAATATTTTACATCTCTTTGAGGACATGTATCTTTCTTATGACAAAAAATGATGTGGCCCATGGACAATTTTGCAATCATTAAAGAATAAAATTTGAGCTTTTGAACTCAAATTCTGCAGAAAAGTTCTTAGAATATCATGGATCAAAAAGAAGAAAAATACAGAAATTCTACCAGATTTAACATCAGCTCATAGACAGTATCATGATTTGGAAACTGAACTACCTTGACCATATTAAACTTCACAGTGGCTTGGAAAGAACAGCGATGGAAGACATTGTTCCTGGTAGAAGAGGCACGAAGATGAACACAGGACATTGCAGAAACCTTGGGCATGAGGGTGTACCATGAAGCAGGATGAAATGGCAACAAGAGATCCAGAGGCTTTTTGGCATGCCATGATAAGATCAATGTTCTGTAATGGGCCTGTTATATTATGAAATCTCTTTTGCAATGCAAAACATCTGTAAAACTTTGGGTAACAACGACCTAAACAAGATATCTTTAAAACTTTGGGTAACAACATCCTAAACAAAATATCTTTAAAACTGTGGGTAACAACAACCTAAACAAGACATCTTTAAAACTTTGGATAACAACAACCTGAACAAAACTTTTTTAATACTCGTAACAACAACTTAAACCAAAAACACAATGGGATTACCTGTTGTCATATCCAATATGGCCGCCTGTCTGAGTTTCTTTTCTTTTTTCTCCCTTTCTGCTTTCTCCTTGGCTTCTTGTGCTCTTCTAATCTTTTCTTGGGTCTCCCTCATTTTAGCATTTTCTTTCAGTGCTTTCTGAATAAACAGCAACTAGTTAGCAAATGCAGTATAAAAACTAGACTAAGCTAATGATAAGAAAATACAGACAAGCAAAGAGACAAATAAAAACATTTCAGGAACAAGCTTAATCTCTTTGAGGCATGAACTAAACATTTATCTACATACTGAGAAAATGAACGAAAGCATTTTGCAAATATATGAGGGAGCTTCACACGAAAACCTTAAAACTGATATAAAATTACAACAACCATTGTCTTGTAACCTGTCAATATTGTTGTTAAGGATATCAAGAGGGTTGAGCACATTGCATCATGGTGCAGACGAACCACAGCAATGTCATATGGGCAGTTTAAAGATGGCCGCCACACACCAAAGAGGAGCAGCGTTCTGTTATCCATTTTTTGATCAGTGAATGGGTGAAATCTATAGAAATTCATCGGCGAATGAAGGTTCAGTAAGGAAATGCATTCCTCATAATACGTCGAATTTGACCACCACAGAACATTTGCTGATTAGCAATCATATAATTAATAAGTAAGCCGCATTTCTAATATTGTATTTGATGAACAACAATTGATTGCTCAAATTTACTGAAGCATTAAATATTGATTGATTCCAGCCATCAATATGTAAACAGAGAGACTTCCTGCTAAGTGTTAGACTTGGCGTGGATGTAACGCTCTACTAATTCACGCAATATCAGCAATGATGCACATCCTTCTTCTTTTTCTTCTTCTGCGTTCACCCAGAGTTTTTTTTTTCGGACGTGATTGCGCTGTGCCTGTTTACAGCAGAGCTGCGTTCTTGCGCCGTTAGGCCAACACATCCGACTTCTGTGGGCATTTGTTGACCAGGTTAACCTTCCCGGGGTGATGTACATCCTATTTCAGCCAAAGTATCATTCATTTTCTGTAACATAACATGATATATCACTCTTCAGTACGCACCTGACGAGGTGCAGGGAAATATGCTGGGCAGGATATCGTGCAATATTTCATTTATGGTGCCTGTGTTTATGTTATTGAATAAGTCTAACAAGGGCTCAGAGTGAGTTAGCTGAGGGCCTCTGTTCCATTGGGGGATGAAAGGTGGTAGAGTTAAGAGATTAGATCAAGCAAGCCTGTTTTCAAAAGATCACAAAAGTCAAAAATGTAAAGCTAACTCCATGGTATGCACTAAGATGTTAGGCCTTCATATAATAAGTCACTGCATAATGAGGTGGAGTGATCAATTCACTTCCTCGCTGCCCCTCACTTCTAAATGATTGTCCTGAAAAGAGGTTGTCTGGCTCCGAGAACAAACAGAGGAAACAAACTCAGTCCATACCCATGTGTTACCAGCGTTCATAAGTGAAGCTAAGAAAGGTAACACTAACATGGTTAAACTATGAGGAGTGTCATTAGAGGGTAACCAACAACAACAACAAAACTTTATTATCAAAGGGTTAAGAACTGGGCACGCAGGCCCATCTTACATTCTGCCCTTCCAAGAAGGGTTAGTGTGAGACTGACTATCATATCCCATAGAACACTTTAGCTGAAAAACCCAATCATGAACAAGTCTTACAACAGGCTTGGTGTGAGTTACTTCAGGACCTTTGCTACATTGGAAGTTTTGACAGACAGAAGAGGAAGAAGAAACAAACACCAAAGACTATGAACTAATATATGTACAAATGAGGTTGGCATGGCCGATTGGATCAGAGCGCTTGCTCTTAAACTTCAGGTGTGCTGATGCCGAGGTAGCGGGTTCAAATCCTACATTGGCCAGTTGGATTAAAATGTTGACTTATCCTTGACTTGGGGATGTAAATTACAAGTACATCAGAAGTTGGAAGGGGTTTGCCTGATGGTGAGGGACACTGGTAATAGGGAAAGCTAATCTACAGGCAATAACCAGTTCAATGCACTAGAAGTTGTACCACATGGATGGATTATGCTTGAGCTCAAAGCGAGCGAGCCCCCCCCCCAATGCAAATATTTACACTTTGTTGTAAATGAGTACAAATAAACTACTTTCATTTTCAATACATATGAGATATGATAAGAAGAAGAAACAGTAAAAAAGACACCCACAAATGCAGATATGAATGCTTACTTGTAAACCATCCTTGAAAGTTTTCATATCACCAAAGAATTCCTCCATTGTGTACTTCTTGGGATCAAAGGAAAAGTACTTGGCTGTACTCTCAAACAGTGTTTCCAGCTTCTTGTACATAGCACTCAGTAGTTCATGCTGCTGCTGCGCATCTTTCAAAAATACCTGGCAACTAGTTAAGGACTCTTGTGAACAAGGACTCTTTCGTGAACAGATTAGTTTAACTATCAAAATATCATCAATGAGTTGAGTTGAACTGAAATGAGTCAAGAACCGACATCACAGAACATGGGATATTCCCATATGTGCTCCGTTATCTTCAACAGCCAGCAAAGAATCCCAATACTAATCATACCTGTAACAGTCTGACTATATATCCATCAAGCTTTTCCTCGGAGTTCTGAGCGTCAGCCAGATTCTATGGCCACTCCCTGCAGCACCATTCTTTTCCTCAGAGTCCTGAGTGTCAGCCAGATTCTATGGCTACTCCCTGCAGCACCATTCTCTGTCAAGCTTTTCCTCGGAGTTCTGAGTGTCAGCCAGATTCTATGGCTATTCCCTGCAGCACCATTCTTTTCCTCAGAGTCCCGAGCGTCAGCCAGATTCTATGGCTACTCCCTGCAGCACCATTCTCTGTCAAGCTTTTCCTCGGAGTTCTGAGTGTCAGCCAGATTCTATGCCCACTCACTGCAGCACCATTCTTTTCCTCGGAGTCCTGAGTGTCAGCCAGATTATATGGCCACTCCCTGCAGCACCATTCTGTCAAGATTTTCCTCAGAGTCCTGAGTGTGAGCCAGATACTATGGCCACTCCCTGCAGCATCATTCTCTGTCAAGCTTTTCCTCAGAGTCCTGAGTGTGAGCCAGATTCTATGGCCACTCCCTGCAGCATCATTCTCTGTCAAGCTTTTCCTCGGAGTCCTGAGTGTGAGCCAGATACTATGGCCACTCCCTGCAGCATCATTCTCTGTCAAGCTTTTCCTCGGAGTCCTGAGTGTGAGCCAGATACTATGGCCACTCCCTGCAGCACCATTCTCTGTCAAGCTTTTCCTCGGAGTCCTGAGTGTGAGCCAGATACTATGGCCACTCCCTGCAGCACCATTCTCTGTCAAGCTTTTCCTCAGAGTCCTGAGTGTCAGCCAGATTCTATGGCCACTCCCTGCAGCACCATTCTCTGTCAAGCTTTTCCTCGGAGTCCTGAGTGTCGACCAGATTCTATGGCCACTCCCTGCAGCACCATTCTCTGTCAAGCTTTTCCTCAGAGTCCTGAGTGTCAGCCAGATTCTATGGCCACTCCCTGCAGCACCATTCTCTGTCAAGCTTTTCCTCGGAGTCCTGAGTGTGACCAGATTCTATGGCCACTCCCTGCAGCACCATTCTCTGTCAAGCTTTTCCTCAGAGTCCTAAGTGTCAGCCAGATTCTATGGCCACTCCCTGCAGCACCATTCTCTGTCAAGCTTTTCCTCAGAGTCCTGAGTGTCAGCCAGATTCTATGACCACTCCCTGCAGCACCATTCTCTGTCAAGCTTTTCCTCGGAGTCCTGAGTGTCGACCAGATTCAATGGCCACTCCCTGCAGCACCATTCTCTGTCAAGATTTTCCTCAGGAGTCCTGAGTGTCAGCCAGATTCTATGACCACTCCCTACAGCACCATTCTCTGTCAAGCTTTTCCTCGGAGTCCTGAGTGTCGACCAGATTCTATGACCACTCCCTGCAGCACCATTCTCTGTCAAGCTTTTCCTCGGAGTCCTGAGTGTCGACCAGATTCAATGGCCACTCCCTGCAGCACCATTCTCTGTCAAGATTTTCCTCGGAGTCCTGAGTGTCAGCCAGATTCTATGACCACTCCCTGCAGCACCATTCTCTGTCAAGCTTTTCCTCAGAGTCCTGAGTGTCGACCAGATTCAATGGCCACTCCCTGCAGCACCATTCTCTGTCAAGATTTTCCTCGGAGTCCTGAGTGTCAGCCAGATTCTATGACCACTCCCTGCAGCACCATTCTCTGTCAAGCTTTTCCTCGGAGTCCTGAGTGTCGACCAGATTCTATGACCACTCCCTGCAGCACCATTCTCTGTCAAGCTTTTCCTCGGAGTCCTGAGTGTCGACCAGATTCTATGACCACTCCCTGCAGCACCATTCTCTGTCAAGCTTTTCCTCGGAGTCCTGAGTGTCAGCTAGATTCTATGGCCACTCCCTGCAGCACCATTCTCTGTCAAGATTTTCCTCGGAGTCCTGAGTGTCAGCCAGATTCAATGGCCACTCCCTGCAGCACCATTCTCTGTCAAGCTTTTCCTCAGAGTCCTGAGTGTCGACCAGATTCTATGGCCACTCCCTGCAGCACCATTCTCTGTCAAGCTTTTCCTCAGAGTCCTGAGTGTCAGCCAGATTCTATGGCCACTCCCTGCAGCACCATTCTCTGTCAAGCTTTTCCTCGGAGTCCTGAGTGTCAGCCAGATTCAATGGCCACTCCCTGCAGCACCATTCTCTGTCAAGATTTTCCTCGGAGTCCTGAGTGTCAGCCAGATTCAATGGCCACTCCCTGCAGCACCATTCTCTGTCAAGCTTTTCCTCAGAGTCCTGAGTGTCGACCGGATTCTATGGCCACTCCCTGCAGCACCATTCTCTGTCAAGCTTTTCCTCAGAGTCCTGAGTGTCAGCCAGATTCAATGGCCACTCCCTGCAGCACCATTCTCTATCGGCCGTGATGATCTATCTGTTCTTCTGCACTATATACACAATCCCAAAAGGTCCCTACCATTTTTGCCTTATCAATGACAGAAATCAAGAGAGCTCAGGATCAATAAAGTGCAAATGTTAGACCTATACTCCATGAGACACTTTTTCTTTTGAGCCGAAGTAATTTCCTGCTATAGGTCTGTGATGTGATAGAGCTATCACATTTTGTCGGTCCGAGAGCATGGAGGAATAGGTGGCCAGTCTTTCCCTCACTTTGACAAGTGATGAGCCCAGGCACCAAACAAACATCCGATCGTGCTCTATGACATTACCATCATGAGATCCTACATGTATGATCATTATGATTAAATAAAGAATGGCGATAATCATGGTATTCTTCTTCTGTCTTTCATCTCCCAATCCAACACTGGCCCTTAACCAACTGATGCCAAATCCTTTATAGACTTGTTCATGATTGGTTGGGTTTTGCAGCTGAAGTTATTTTACAGGATGAGGCATCCAGCCTCAACCCCACCTTCCTTGGTCACTTTATAACACATGAATAGTAGCTTCTCTTAGTCCTCGGCAATATGTGGAAAGTGACCTTGTTACCAGATAAATATTTTCCAAATGCAAAGAAAAGACATCTTTTACAATACATAAACATGAAGGCAAGAAAGAAACATATTTGGTTTACTTGGTTGGTGAACCTTCTGGAAAACTAGTTTCAGCTCTTCAGTCCGATGCATTAGTGATCAGGCTGTTGTTTGAGCTGGCTTCTACCAAAGTGAGATTGGTGTAAAGATTTCCCTATACTAGGCATTGTGGGACACAGGCCCTCAATCATCTCACACCATGCTGTCATATCTTCTGCTACCTTCTGCAGCTCCATCCAAGTTCTCTGCACATTATTCATTTGTCTTAACTTTCTTCTGCATGTGTTATATTTCTTATTATATTAGGATTATTTGAAAAAGCTGCAGTGTATTTTTCCAATTTATTTTTTTCAACTGCACAAATTTTGATGATGTCAGCGGCTTTAAAAAAAAACATTGCATAGCCTTTACAGGACCTGACAGTCAACCTCAGGATTTTTTAAATTATGAATTCTTGGCAAGTTTACATTCAGTAGTATTTTTATTTTAAAAATTTAGTTAAGAATCAAACTGGAAATTACGCATACAAAACATAACACTGACTGTACCATATACGTACAGCAAAACCATAAAGGATACTTTCATAACTTCAGCAAACTTGTCGTCAGAATCATTAGACTTGCCCAGTGTCTTCATATCCAACTCCAAGTCCTTCAGCTGCTTGCCCATGGTGTTTATATTCTTCTGAATTGTTTCTGACGAGACTGTGGTCACAAGAGAAAACAGCATTGGAAAGTTGCTTATCAAACTTAACCCTACCAGACCGCTGTACCAATTTTTCGGTAATTTCCTAATCTGTCGCTATACCACTGTACCTAATTTTCGGTATTTTGCCTAGTACGTGAAAAAAATGCATCATAAACTAAGAATAACCAACCAATCGTGGTCTCAAACCTCATGGTTAGCCATTGCAAATGTCTTCCCCCATAGGTATGAATTGACTGAGGAACGCGAAAAAATTCTGAAAATTCACAATGAAACGAGCGGCTGATGAACCAAACACTTCAACAAGAAAGCAAAGTAGGTCTAGGCTTTTCACAGTCCAACAGGTGATCGATACTTTGGTTTATTCAGAATGGATTAGCACACAAATGAACATCGTAAACTGATTAGAGAAATTAGACGTAGACAGTCAACATTTTTTGGACATGTTATGAGAAGAAATGGATTGGAGAACTTAGTGACAACTGGCAAGATCAAAGGGAACAGACCAAGAGGAAGATCGAGAGGAAAATACCTGGATGGCTTGGCCACATGGCATGGACGAGACAGGAACACTGAGCTGATCCACGACACTAGTGATCGAGTGAAATGACGAGTCATGACAGCCCACGCTTTCCGGCATGGCACATGATTGATTGGCACACAAAGGTGGAATTTTGGCGCTAGATGAAAGGTAGACCTATTTTCTACAATGTCTCCAAGTTACATCTTATTCTAACCACTTAGTTAGTTAGTTAGTCGACAGATCATCCTCGTTGCACATCGGACCATTCAGTCCATAAGTGCTCGGATCCCCTCCTCAGCAAATCCCGCAGCGTTTAGCGGCTAACGACGCCAGTTCTGTGTTGGTTTATCAATCTTCTTTGGCTTCCTGCGTAGTGTTCTTGTTTGGCCACCCCTCTTTTAATTTGCTGCTCTCGCAGTCTGGCCATTGTTGTAGATTCACAGTCATCACTTGGTTCTCGCAAAAGTCTCACTTCTCGTAGAGCATTCAGAATGTCAGCCTGGTCCATGGCGCGTCCGCCCTACACAGTAGCCTCACCTGCGAGCTTGTCAGCCCGCTCATTCCCTTGTACTCCCGCATGCCCTGGCACGAAGATGAAACTAATCTTTGCCAGCCGAGACCGCTTCAGAGGCAGCAACCATTCTCTTCGGATCGACCCCTCCTCTATCCTCTTGATCATGTTCATTGAGTCGCTAAGGAAACAAGCCCTAGTGAATGTCTGTGTCTCGAGCCATGTTATTGCTTTACTTACTGCCATGACTTCCATGGTCAGGCTACTTGTGGTTTCAGTTTCAGGAAAAAAACACCTCCTTCACAATTCTCCCTCCGGCCCGAGCTGTAAAGGCCCATGAGCTTCTCACATGTCGGACGACCGACCCATCTGTGTAGATGACCGCGTCACCGTCTAGCGAATTCTCGAAAATCAACGCTTGTACTTCAGCCTCAACAGCAGCCGGATTTTCTTGTCTGCATTTTCTATCTAGTTGGATGCAAACTGAAAAGGATGTGCAGAAGTCTATTGGCACTTGCACCCACTCCTCGCCAGGTTCTAAGTCCTCAAGTGAACACACCTGTTGAAGAATGTCTTCGGCTTGACCCATCCACGACCGTCCTCTTTTTAACCTGCTGCCCTTCACCTTCCTAATTTCACTATGCAGTGGATGTTGTGTGTTTGCGTTAATTCTGAGGTAGGCGCGTGCCCTGCAAACTTGTATTCTCTCTTCAATGGTTGGAAAATCAAGAAGGTAGCGCATCGCCCTGCATGCTGTATCTCTTGTACATCCAAGAATAATGCGCATAGCTTCATTCTGTATCCTTTCCATCCTTTCTATCTGCTTATGGCTGAGAGTCAGGATTGCCATTGCATACTCCAAAACAGACATGACCAGCCCCTCGTACAGAAGACATAGATGGCACTGCTCACAGTTTGCTGCAGCCATCACCCGCATCGCTGCCAAACCCCGCTTGGCCTTTGTTATCACGTGGTCTATGTGCACATTATAAGCAAGGCTTCGATCAAACCGTATCCCCAGGTAATTCATTGCCTGCGTTCTTTCCACCGTCTCTGAACACAGCATTACAGTTGGTGTTGGATTGTTGACAATATGATTATTCAACGAGAACCAAGTCACTGTTGCCTTTGTTGGGTTGACCATTGCCCCAGCTTCATCACACCAAGTACTTATGCGATTGAGTTTGGTTTGTAGTTCCACAGCAACCTCCTCTCTATCCTTACCCTGGCGATACACTAACACATCATCGGCATATGACAATGTCCTGCCAGGTCCAGTGATCTGCTCACTGGTGATTCTCACTGTGTAGGCGTTGAACAGTACCGGAGATAATGGTGATCCCTGTGGTAGGCCAGGATATATTGTTGTTGGTTCCGAAGTCCAACTGCCACATCTAAAAACTACTTTCCGTTGAAATAGGGCTAACCACATAAAAAAACCACATTCTAACCACTTGTTTGCATGTAACTAACATTTGTCTATATCATGTTGGTTTTTTCTATTTAATGCTCAGGAGCCCAGGTAATAGGGACAGTTAGGTTCAGGGCCTCAGGTCTGGTAGGGTTAATACACTCAGTACCAAGCAACTCACCCTACATTCTTCTTCTTCTTCTTCTTTTTCTTCTGCGTTCATCTAGTTTTTTTTTCCGGACGTGATTGCGTTGTGCCTGTTTACAGCAGAGCTGCGTTCTTGCGCCGTTAGGCCGACACATCCGACTTCTGCGGGCATTTGTTGACCGGGTTAACCTTCCCAGACCCTACATTCAATAGTTACTGCACAGTAAAATGACTAAATGACTATTCTTAACTCATATCAATATTTCTTTGGCCACATCATTCATTCATCATGTGCCATGCCTGTAAGCGTGGGCGGTCATGTTTCGCCATCTCACTCGATCACCAGAGTCGTGGATCACCTGAGTGTTCTTGTCTCGGCCATGCCACGTGGTCAAGCCATCCATGTATTTACTTCTCTGCCTACCCCTTGTTCTCTTCTCCTCGATTTTGCCAGTTGTCACATCATGGCGCAGTAAAACTTTGGCCAAAGCATCAGACAGTCAAACTCTTGTGTTACATTACACTTGTGTTGCGACAGGCAAATTTGTTTAGTGACATAACGAAGTGACTTTTTTTTGGTCACATTATGAGCCAGTCACATGCTTTTGGTCACATTCTGAGACAGTCACTTATTTATGTTACAATATGAGGCAGCTACATGTTTTGGTCATGTTGTAGTGACTGACGTACACCAGTTCTGTGTGGTAGTGATTGACAAACACCAGTTCTGTGTTGGTTAACTCTTCTTTGGCGTCCCATCTAGAACTAGTCTAGCTTGACGTTCTCGCAGTCTGGTCAAAGTTCATCACATCCATCCCCTAAGCCATTTACATGTCCTGCTCCTGGAGGGCATTCATTATGTCTGTCTGATCCAATGTTCATCCGCTCCCCACAGTTGCCAAGCCCGCAAGCCAGTCTGCTAGCTGGTTCTAAAAAGTTAGTTGCATATCCTTTACAGGATGCTGCGTCAACCCCAGCATTTATTTTGGCTGTTTGTGATCTCTTGGCAAGTTTACATTCAATAGTTTGCCATTTGCTTTCTGAACGACCAGTACCCATACCATTTTTATTTTTTAAAAACCAATGCAAGATGGTCTGCTACTAAACTGCCTGCAGCTGTTGATATGTATGCTAAATGGCTCCACCGCATACTGACTGCCTACAGATTTATGCTTTTCTCTCATATGCTCTTACAGAGTCCTGCAATAATGTAGTATTCATGTGATGCTTTTTATTCACCTGCTTCAGAGTCTGTCTTTTGCCGTAACCCTAGACCTTCTATTAGTGGCAACTTATCAGGCTTTATTCTCACAAATTAGTTGGACCACTTCACTCTCTGAATTTCTATGCACTTGACCATGCTGCAGTTCCTAAATATATTTTCAAAATTTTCAACAACTAAATAGAGATAACCTGAACAAGTGCCATGCCAACAAGCATGAGCAGAAATTGCCCCATCTCACCCTTTCACCTGAGTCTTGGATCAGCTGTGTTCTTGACACACTTATCCCATATGGCCAAGCCATCATATTTATCTCCCTGCCTTCCCCTTCCTATTTTCCCCTCAATCTTGTCAGCTGTCTAAGTTTTTCAGTCTATTTCTCCTCATAATGTGCCTCCAAAAAATCTAACTGTATACCCGATTTCTCGAATCAATTTACAATTCTCATTTGTTTCTTATAGAATTCGCTTACTGGTTTTTCTGTCCATTCATGGTATTCCTTTCACAGAAACATGTCCACTGCTATTAGACATTTCTCGGCTTGTCTGCTTATTGTCGATGCTTCACATGTATACAACAGAAAAGTTTTATAAAGCACTTCATTACTGCTACATTTGACATGGTGATTTTTGTTCTAATCCCTTCAAAGCACCTTCAACAGGTGTTATGACTGTTCCAAGATAGTTGTACTGACTAACTTGTTTAAGAATTTTCCCATTTATTTGGATGTTACGTGGTATTTCTTTTTTTTCTTCTTGTAGACGACCATAAACATTAAAAATGAAAATTGTTAAATATATTCACACCATAAAATGACATAGAAACCTGGACAATGAACACGAAATTGAAGCCGTTAAAATCTGGATATACACAGAAATAGGTCATATTTTACAGAATAAAAAGCAATCCTATACAGAGGTTCTAGAGGATGAGGATGAAATAAAACTGACAGAAATTAAAAAGAGAAAAGTTAAATATTCAGAACATTACAAAACACAGCATTTTTCTGAAAATCATACAGGTGAGAAGAGTTGAAAGCAGGAAAGCAAGAGGTAGACAGTGATACTAGTGGGGAAAATAACAACAAGAGATGGATAAACAACATCGTCAGTGTGTAGAACATGGGCTGAAGAAAGAGTGTATCAGAACTCCATTACAGCCAACCTTCATTGTGGAGAAGGCACCCGACAGATTGCAGTTCCTGCTCAGATAGCTTTTATCATAGAATTTCAAGCCTGTCTTACAAGGGCAAGAGACAGAGTGTGTTGGAACTCCATTACAGTCAATCTTCATTGTGGAGAAGGCACCTGACTGACAGATTGCGGTTCCTACAAAGACATGAATAGCTTTTATTGTGGAATTTCAAGCCTAACTCACCTCGAGCTGCTTTATCCACATGTATTGTCTCGTCCAGGAAGCCCAGCATGTCTGGATACTTCTCTTCTAAGATTTGTGCCAGGAAGTGAAGCATAGTCAAGTTGCCATCTTGGCTTTTAGTGCCCTCAAGCTAAAAATGAAAAAAAGTCAATGGAGATCATACAGCAACAAAACTACATGGAGGTTGTCACCTAATTGACTTCTATTGTGAAAGTAAGCATGATGACCTGCATTACAATTTGCTTGTCACTGAAGGGTTATTCCGTCCCAAGACTTGTATCCAGTGATAAAAACGCCACCGTGGAGCAAGCAAAACAGGGGGGCTTCTGATCACCAGAAGGTGTTCCCCTTCACTGAATGTTTTAGTCTATCCTCTTAACAATCTTCAGGGGTGGGGCCCACCCGGATCATGACTCTGTGTCTTTCTCCTGCCGTGTTCGCACCCTGCTTTCCCATTCTGAGACATTCAAACTATTTGTTTTTCCCCCTCACTTAATCCCGCATATTCGCAGTATGCCTGCCCACAAGCAATCCCGGAGATGAATACTGTGCACTCGATGCTTACTAACATGTCACTCTCTTCTTCTTGTGATGGCATCTGTGATGATTACACTGCCAGGTGAGTTCTTATGATGAACTTGACCATGTGACTAATTCCATGCAACATGTCCCAAAGTAGGAACTTTCTATGAATCTGTGGCGTGCTAGGTCATCAGGTGAGTTCTTATGATGAACTTACTATGTGACTCTGCTTGCTTGCTTGTGTTCGTTGGCTTGAGCTCCAACTCGAAGTCCTGTATGTCGAATGAAGGCATCCTGTTGTCCAACATCAGTGTGATGTCATACAGGACCTGAGTTTTGCGTGAGTATCCGTTGTCCCATGTCTGGCTTATTGGTGTGCAGACTGGTGGTTCCTCGCCATACAGGCAGACACTCTCCGACTTCGGAGGAAACTATGTGACTAATTCCATGCAACAAGTCCCAAAGTAGGAACTTTCTATAAATCTGTGGCATGCTAGGTCATCACATTCTCTTGGTCTAAGTTCATGGAGGAATAGGTGGCCAGCGAGTGGCGAGCCCAGGATTTGTACCCTCACCCAAGTTCATGCGACTATCAGTGCAACTTTTTAGTTCCATACAGCTTAGAATATAATCTCTATAAAGCACACACAAAGCTAGATTTTATTTTATGGCATTGATTGAAATAGCTGTACCATAAATCTAGCTCTGTGACTGGGTAAACATTCTTGGAAATGAATGTGGTAGTTCCCCATACCTTCCATTTCCATAAAAGACATTTATATGTTATAAATATTCTTTTGTGAGGAGCTTTGCTAATATATGGAAGTTTTCCAATGAAACTGAATAAAGTTAAAAGTAAAGCTATTAAATTTGCTATTCATTTTCAACTTGTCCTCTTTTTATATAAATAAAGACATATTAAGAAACACAAAATAATAATATTTCAACAAAATGATTACAATGTATACCTTGGTTAAAAAGCTGATATCAAAACCAAATGATTCAGCATTGCGAGAACCAGCATTCAAGTAGTTACCCATCAAAAGTAACAGCTCCAGAAGTCTGGCAAACTTTCGGCTGTTCTTAATTTCATCAAGAGCTTCTGTGGCAGCCACCAAATCCTGGACAGAAATAACTTTCATAATGAACAAAACATAAGACATATCTACAGAAGACATACTGATCTACTTTCACAATGAACAGAAGACATACCTATCATCTTTCACAATGAACAGAAGAAAAGACATACCTATCAACTTTCACAATGAACAGAACAGAAGACTGTAAATTACAACTACCTTGGAAGACAGAGTGAGTTTGCCTGATGGCAAGGAACACAGGTAATAGGGAAAGCTAATCCACATGCAATAATCAGTCTAGTGCATTAGAAGTAGTAGCATATGTATGGACTAAGCTTGAGTTCAAAGCAAAACAGTTGAACGCCCAACAAAATCTATCCAACAAGAAAACAATATTGAAAAAGATTGGTTATTAAAACAAACAAAAATAAGAAAAATGTAATATTCTGGAGATTAAAACGGCATGAAAGTCTATAAAAGATAATTATGGAAGAAAAAGTATGATGGGAAGGCAGACAAGAGGAAAACCAGACCACAGGTGGATTTAAGATGTGAGATAATTTACACATAACAATAACACCGGCAGGTTATCTAGCTTATGACAGAGAGAAACTTTAATGGACTGTCATGAGGGTAAAATAATGCACAGCATTAAAGTTTATGCAGTGAATGTCAGTATTGATTTTACACTAGAAATGATGTTAGTGTATCAGAGTTCATTGTCTATCTGTAGTCTATGACTTGTCTTTATTAATAAAATGCTCCTTTCAGTCTGCATTGCTATGGGATAGAGAAGAAGAAATTCTATTATGACTTTCATCACTGGGAAGTGCTTGTCGGTTAAGATAAGAAGTCAATAGCCACAGAAAAATGCATACTTCAGTGTATCCTGGTCTAATCCGTAGCAAATATGCTAATCTGTCCATTGTTAGATTATTTAAATTATTTTTCATAGCTGGATCAAAGTAACTTAAAATGTTTAACTCCAATGATAAATTAGTTCAGCTAAATGGATCAGAAACAGAGACTGACTTCAAGAACTACTAATAAACTCAGTCTTTCATTAATTGGTGCCTGCACAGAATAGTGGGACTAAAGTGATTTGACAGACACACAAATGTGAAGCTCATGGAGAGAACCAAACAAATGCCAGTGAATCAAGAGGTGAGCAAAAAATGCTGGCGCTGGATAGGACACATATTGAGAACACGAGCTGGCAGTATAACTAGACACTCCCTTGTCTGGAACCCACAGGCAGAACGAAACAGTGGGAGACCTAAAAACACACGGGGAAGAGAATTAAAGGCCAAGATGAATAATACTGGAATAACACAGAGAGCTGCAGGAGATAGGAAAAGACAGGACATCTTAGTGTTGGTTGCTTGAGAACCAATACCCCAATGGGGAGATAAAGGACGATAAGGGTCAAATTCCATCAGATCCTGACGCAACTTATTGTCAAATGGATATTCTGACAGAAAGTTTCTGACTACTGCAAAATAAATAAAAATGTTGCACATCCTTACAAAATGACTAATAAAGGAGACAAGTTACATCTCCTCTGAAAATGCTCTGTTAGGTAGTCCAACACACCTGATACCATCATGCTACAAATTAAGATATGTACATGCCTAAAGTCTTATTAATTGACATTTTTAAATATATCTAATTTAAACAAACTTCAATAAGAACTTTTGCAATAATCTAATAGTTTCTGCCATCAATAGCACTAATTTTAACAAACTTCACAAAGAATTGTTATAAAAATCTATCCATTTATGCCATCAAACAGCCAATTTGAGTCTCAGTTTGAAAATCTGTTAAAGGCAGCAAACAGGGAAACTTTATAACTATGTTGGTAATGAATTCAATAATTCATGTATATCTGTTTACTCTCCCTAGTTTCTCAATGTCTTCAAGGCGCTCAAAATAAGATATCAATTCAGGAAAGTAGGTGAATATTCTACTGAACACTTTCTGCAGAAAAAAAACTTGGCAAAACAACTAACACTGGCGATAACGGCAACAGCTGCAAAAAAACAACCTTACAAAGTAAAGCTAAACCTTACAAACTGGCATATGAAGACAATAATCTGAAAAGCTTGAGGTTCAGAAAAACATCCTTTTATCTCTATAACAAATGTATCTTTCACTTTGAGTATGTCATGGAGTGAATGAAGGACAGAAGTTAACGTGGATATGTGATGGTTGTTGTTATAAACATGTCAAAAATTCTGCCGAACTATGGGTGTTCATGGTGAGAAGATGAAACAAAACAAGAACAATTGTAAGCAATATTTGTTTAATGTACACATAGAACATTCCAGTTCTGTGGTGAAGGAGTTCAAAACACAGCTGCAGACAATCTGAAAGCACACCGCCTTGCAATGATTTTATACAATGCTGTGTGTGCCAGTAGTTCAGAAAGCAGTAGTAAACTACAGAATATAAACTTGCCAATAAATCACAAACAGCCAAAAAATACTGGGGTTGACTACCACGTCCTGTAAATGATATGTAACTAACACAAAGAACAGTCACATTTACTCATGCATGCAGACACACACACATGTGTGCATGCATGCACACACATAGACAACTTACAGGTTTTATGTCGGACACCAGTTCTGGGAATCTCATCTTAAACAAGATGGAATTGAGGCGAGGTACAAGTCGCTTGATCCCTGACATCTGAAAAATAAAAATGTGATAATTTTTAAAAGACCATGTAAAGGGAGCAGGATAATTATGAAATAAGTTCTAGCCCACAGATATTTGAGAGAGAGAGAATGAACGAACAAACTATTTTCAAAGAGAGAGCAGGAGAGTGAGCGAGCGTGCATGCGTATGAGAGAGAGAGACAGAAAGAGAGAGACACTCTCTTTCTCTTTCTCTCTCTCTATATATATATATATATATATATATATATATATATATATATATATATATATATATATATATATATATATATATATATATTCAATTGCCATGCCAAATGGCATGGGCGATCATACGACTTCACATCCTGGCCAAAAAAAAATCAGTACTCAGGAAATCAGGAAAGGCCAGACGGACACATAATCAGGCTAAAACTGGTACCATTAGTATTAGGACTCTCCTGGCTTAAAAAAATCACTTAAAAGTCGACAGGGTCGACTTCATTGCACCGGGTTTTATTCCATATGGTTCGGTCTCTTTCCGCAGCACGGAAAGTGTCACACAAAGCACGAACTCCATAGCTCTAGCGACGACCCACAGGAGTCTCCGAAAAATTTAACTCGTGAACTGAAGGACATGGCCCGGAATCGAATCCACAACCTTCGGAGCCCGAGTTAAACAGCTTGACCACTTCACCACGAAGACTCTACTGGCTGTTGAAGATGAGGAGGAGCACGTATGGGAATGTCCCAAGTGCTAATATTTGGTTCTTGACACACTCATCTCAACCATTCTGCAATTTTTAAAAAATCTACGTACTGTGACAGCAAACTGCTCTGGTTCTGCCAACTCTGCGTATATGTCTTTGAGTTCTGCCAGTTTCTTCATATCGTCTGGCTCTGGAATGCCTTTGATCAGCTGCTCCAACATATTGGTTGTCAGATTCTCCTCATCAACTGCCAATATTCTGCGTCTGATTTCATCAAACGGAAGTTTCATGGAACTCAGTAGGATAGCTGTGAAAACACAAGAGAATCAATAAATGATAAGCAAGCATTGCAAAGGTATTCTAAACATTCGTCTCAGTAACCACATTTCCATTGTCTCTGAGCTCTTCCTAATTTCTTCATTCATGCTCCATGATTCACTGCCATACAGAAAAACAGGTTGTATATAACATTTTAGTATGCATAGTACACATTTCAGTACTCTCAGTACTCAGAGCTCTGCAACCAGTGCCTATATGTCTATAACCGCAATGTTTGCAGCAATGGATGCTGTCTAAATATAAGAGGAAACAAGCAAGATGAAATGCTTGAGAAAAGCTGCTGGCTACAGACTAGACCTCCTGTTCCTCCTTCTTCCTCTTCCTCCTCCTTGCTCCTTCTTCTTCCTCCTCCTCCTTCTTCTTCCTCCTCCTTCCTTCTTCTTCTTCCTCCTCCTTCTTCCTTCCTTCTTCTTCCTCCTCTTCTTCTTCCTTCCTCTTTCCTCTTCCTTCTTCTTCCTCCTTCTCTTCTTCCTTCTTCTTCTTCTTCCTCCTCCTTCTTCTTCCTCCTCCTTCTTCCTCCTCCTTCTTCCTCCTCCTTCTTCTTCTTCTTCCTCTTCTTCCTCCTTCTTCTTCTTCTTTCGTTCACCTGAAATATGTCTATAACTGCAATGTTGTCTCTTGTATGAATCTAACAGTCTTTTTTTAGTTTACTCAGCGGTCCATAGAGTTTATCTTCCACTGTTGTCTCTCTAGGTCAGAAGGTTCGCCTGGATATGTTATATTTTGGGCAGTCCTGGAGTATGTGCTCTGCTGTCTGCGACGCCAATCCACATGTGTACATTGTGTATACATGTGGTTGCGTAATCTATTGTGTCACGTTCTGAGGCACAGAATAATGACCTGTTCTGGTCTGTCCATAACATGGTAGTCATCTTGAGTAGGGTTTGGTGGCCTTCTGACTGATTTGATCATTCTTTTCTTTTGGTGGTATGTAATGGGTGCATCAGGTTCTTCTTTTGCTCCATCCTTAGCCAAGCTTGCCGTGTCCCTAGTATTATTTGGGTATTCTATGTACACTCACGCTCCTCCATTTCGAACAACATTTTTGTTGACCCATCTGTGTAGAGTGGCTGTTCTGCGCTGTACACTGTTCTGTTCTACCTTGTCAAATATTCATCTCACTTTTGTCTGAATTTATAGTGATAGTCTATGTTCATCTTTGCATGGGGTTCGCTCTGGGATAGTTGTCAGGGGGATACCAACTGTGGGAAGATCGGTGGTTTCTGTGCAGAGTTGTTTGGCCTGGTGGATAAAACTACTTCTTTTAAATTGGGGTCAAAACCGCCCAATTTGAAGCACAACCTGACACACACACTGCCAACCGGTCCACAACAATGGCTACCAGCACGCCAGAATGAGAGATTATGACACTAAATATTACAAGTACCAATTCTTCATCTTATAGTCCAAGCCGCATGACATTGGTCATGTCTGCCCAAGGCCTCGTCTCATGTACTGTCAATGATTTCTGATACCACAATGTTCCCCCCATGACATGATGCCAAACTATCTAGCACCCTCTCTTGGTCTCCCCCTGCCTCTCTTCCCCTTTATTTTGTCACCACAATGTACTCCAGAGTTCCCCTTCTCATGATGTGCCCAAAGAATGCAAACTGGTTTTTCAATCAATGCAAGCAACAAGTTCTCTTTGTAAGTTAACTTCTTTCAAGGTACCACTACCTGCACAGAATGTGTAAAGAGGCAACAAATAGAGTTGTTCAGATATCTTGTAAGTTTGAAGTCAAATCAGATACCACATTGTACCTGCAGCTGAAGGTGATCTAGTTATAAAGATAAAAGGAGACAAAGAAACAGAGATATAATCAGGCTATACCATAAAAACAAACTGAAATCAGCTTAGGCATCAAATTTGGCTTTAAAAAGAAAAACCTATTCCAATATCATAATCCTGTAGCAGGTCTTATGCAGTCTGTCGGTCTCACCATGGCGTGCAGAAGTCTTGTCTCTTGCCATCCCTCCTGCCCCACACACCCTCATGCCCAAGATGTCTGCAATGTCCTGTGTCCATCTTCGTGCTAGTTGTCCTCTGCCTGTTCTTCCAGGACCCATGCTTTTCATGACCGTTCTCTCCCAGCCACTGTGACCTTTAACTTGGCCAAAGTATTTCAGTTTCTGAGACATCATACTGTTTATGAGCATTTCTCTGATGTTTAGATCTTGTAGAATTTCAGTATTTTTCTTCTTCTTGATTCACAATATTCTCAGAATTTTTCTGTAAACTTTTGAGCTCAAGAGCCCCAATTTTCTTCTTTCATGATTCTGAAATGGTCTATGATTCAGTTCCATATGTAGTGACAGGAAAGATGCATGTTCTCGAAAATCCAATAATTATTTTATCAATGAGTGTAGACCAAAATAGTGGCTCCAAGTGGCTAGAATGCCTGATTCTCTTTCAGGAGAACCCAGGTTCGAATCCTCAGTAAGGTGTGGATTTTTTTCTATCGGGGGCAAAAAGAAAATCCTAACCTGCACAGTTTGTGGCGACTGCACTAGTCAAGTGGCCTTAATTCCTCAGGCTCAAGACCCTCCTGCAATACACTACAAGGTACTATACTGGCAGTAAATGACAGTTTAAATGACAGTAGATGAACATACAAAGTACTAGACAAAAACTTACATAAATTCTGGCCTGACTTCATGTCCAGCACCTTCAGCTCTTTCCCTTTCTTTGCTGGCTTTTTCTCTGCTGTTTCAGAGACTTCCTTCTTTGCTGAGAACAGACGATTAAATACCACAGCTATAACAGTATGAAGATCCAGCTTTTACAATTGATGAAATTGCTTCTATTTCATTTGAAAAGATGAAAAAGCTGAATATCTACAATATTGAATGGTATAGACTTTTACCCTAAACAAGACTTAAACCATGCTGCAGATTGGTGTATATTCTTCTTCTTTTTTTTGTACACCACCAGATGTCAATATGAATCAATTCAAAGAATGCAGCAGTCAACTTGAGCTTGTTAGCATCTTTATAGAGTCATCTTCAAATGGTGTATGTGTAGTCCAAATAGTTTTCTGTTCTGCACATGTTGGACACTTGCAATAAATAAAAACATCTGTAGTTTGTTACATGTGGTATTTGAGTCTGTTGTGACCTTGTGGAATCTGAAGATTGTTACTTATTTTGTTTAAATGGGGTTGGTAATAGGAATTATCTTTCTGGTGGCCTGGCTACTCTGGTATCCATTTGGTTCTATAATTTATTCTTATAAATCTCTTGGACTCTTTATAGATTATGTCTATATCAGCCTGGGGGGTCTTCTACTTTCATTTACCAATTTGTCTGCCTCTTCATTTCCAGGTATATTGCAGTGTGAAGGGATGCACTGTATTATTATATTTGGTTAATAATTAACAGTTTCTAAAACATTAAATGTATCATGTCTTTGGGTTCATAACACGGATTGCCCATGTACAAAATGTTTCGGGGGGGGGGGGGGGGGGGGGGGGGGGGGGGGGGGGGGGGGGAAAGACGCAATCTAAAGGCTGGATGCAATAAACAAACTTACAGCTGCAGAGAGGTGCCTAACAATAGACGCACTAATAAAAGTAGACAAGTTAAGACAGAGAGCATCGCCTAGGGCAGAAATGAGAGAGAGAAGGGCAGAGAAAAAGACAGACAGACAGGGAGGGAGGGGAGGGAGGAGGAGAGAGAGCGACAAAAAGAGAGACAGTGGAGGGAGGGAGGAGAAGAGAGAGAAAGAGACAGAAGGGGTGGGAGGAAGAAAGAGTAACAGATGAGGGCGGTAAAGAGAGAGAGGCAGAGACAGAGAGATTAACATGGATTTCAGGGAAGAACTAAAGAAGTCTGGTCCAGAGGCCAGTCAGAACCACTGCTTCTTGTTTTTATCTAACACGTCAAATCCTGTTTGTGAAGAGGAAAGGGGCCGCCACCAAGCAGATCCGCTGCCCCTATAAATACTATGGTTAGTTTACACTGAATGTTGATGCTTCTATCATGGTACCTCTACATCCCAATGAGTGGTTTATTTGATTTTTATTATATTCTGTTCACCCCTGCTGATTTTTATTATATTCTGTTCAACCCTGCTGATGTTTTTGATATTTTGTTCAATCCTTCTGGTTTTTTATTATATTCAGTTCAACCCAGCTGATGTTTTTTTAATTTTCTGTTCCACTTGTGACATGCACCAAAGAGAAGCAGCGTTCTGTTATCCATTTCATTATCAGTGAAGCGGTGAAACCTATAAAAATTCATCAGCGAATGAAAGTCCAGAATGGTGATGCATGCCTATCAGTACAGCAAGTGTATGAGGGGAGTAGGAAGTTTCAAAACTGTTTCAGTCTTAATGAAGAGGTACGGCAGGTGGTGCATGGGTAGTTACACACGTGACCAAGAAAATTTTTTTTCTACAGGAATCCAAGCACTTCATCTGCGCTGGAGGACTTACCTTGAATGCAGTGGTGTTTACATCGAAAAATAATACATTTGTTCTTTATTTTTTCAGAATATATTCACCCAAATCATTTGATGCCCCGTCGTGTGATAAAGGAAAAGGCCTTCCAAGCCCTGAAACATTGATACCAGCCCCCATATTTATACAGATCAATCGGCACTGAATGAGTGATGGAATCAATATAATACTGGTTGACTGAACTTTCTAGAAAAGGTCCTAGTACCCATTTTAGGAAGTCGCTATAGTGTCATAGCTAGATGCCCACCTGTTGGCCTGTGGTCATGGGTTCGAACAGCATCCGGTGGATTTGAATTGTTAAAATTGACCCAGGCTCCCAGAGTCTAAAATGGGTACCAGGAAATGCCTTTGAAAGCAATGGCAAGTGCTGATTGGTCTATTCAAATATGGGTCTTGCACCATATATGTCTTAAGGTGTGTGTGTAAAAGGGGTCCTTGACTTTAGGCGGGGTCAACTTGGGACCCCAGTTCAATTTTTGTTTAATCTCTGCTTGAATAGGGATTCAACCAAGTGATCAACAGGCTGGCAGGCAATTGTGCTAGCCACTGTACTGCCAGTTCCCATGATGATATTATGCGAGTCAAAATCTACACAACACATTTAAATCTCAACATACGAGGTGCTTTGGTGGAAAATAACAACTCCAAGTTGCTGAAAATATCCGGGCTCTCAAACTGGGTTTCATGCAGATTTACCCATATGGAATCTTTCTCCAGAGTTTTGGGGTTCACCTGAAATAGACAATGAGCATTTAAACATATAGGCATATACAGACAAGCCTCATAAATCTTATTCTGTGATGTACACAAAATTCCCGACAGGGGGACAGCACTGCTTTGCTGACCCAGCAGCTTCTGCAGCTTGTCTTGTTCCACATGTATTGGTGTTACCTTTCCTCTGGAGTAAACTAGGCAGGCTGAGAGAGGGATCATGCTGCATGGGCAACACCATCCATCACGGTGTCTAAATTTTGCCAAGGCTTTGTGCTATGGAGAGGTTATGCATTTTTGCAAAGCACAATTTAACAAACTATCTCTGTCAAGTTGACAAGGTGCCAATACAGTACAGTAGTACACAAAATGATTTCATTTGGACTATTTTAATTAAAATATTTTGAAAATTTAGAAACACATGCCAAAGTATTTAGGACACCAACATGACTGGAGGTCCTTCTCAGATGTCCTGTGGAGCCAGGGGACATGAGAATATAGCATCTGGCCACACCACAAAGACTCATACTAGAGACAATATTGCAGTTATAGACAAATTTCAAATGAACAAAATAAGATACTCAACTTGTACAGGAAAGTTATGTTCATGGAATTTTAAAACCACACTTATTTGTGTAAAGGAATATGAGCATTGTTATGGTTGGAAAAGTTGTGTTTTTGTTACTAATTAAGTTTTTAAAAACACAAGCACTTGCATGTACAAATTTTGTATAATACGCTCTCTAAAAAAGGGGAAACACCTTCAATCATCGATATGCATGTTGCAAAATGATATCAGTCTTTCCTGATACAATTAGAATCACATATGAATCACATAAATGCAATCCACACCTGGCAGTTAGTGGTAATAATAATAATGTTCTTTTCTTAGTGCACACCGTATGGTATTGGTGATCATATGTCCCCAACCTTCTGTCTTGTGTGCTGGCAATCATTTCTGATACCGATCTTCCTCCATGCCGTGGTGTCCAACTGTCCAGCATCTTCTCTCTTCACCCTGCCTCTCATCCTCTCAAACTTTTCCGTTGTAACAACATACTCCGGCTTTCCCCTTCTCATGACATGCTCAGCCCCCTGGGGGGGCTGTGTGGTCTCAAGGTAGGTGTCCACCTCGAGTGCTGGAGGTCCCGGGTTCAAGTCCTGGTGATGACTGGGATTTTTTCTTGTGGACTTCTAGTAATAAAATTTCCCCTGGTCTCTGGGTAGTGAGATCGGACGCCCGTGTGTATTGTTGCGCACGTAAAAAATCCCTTGGCAGTTGAAAATCGAAAAAGAGTAGCTTAATGGCGCTGCCCAGGCAAAATTTTGAGTTAAAAATCTACCCAAAGTATTTCAGGATCCTCGCCGGTGCTACGGAGTTCGTGCACCGAGCTGAGTTTCTCCAGACTCAGGTTTGAGTTAGGTGGAGAATGGAGCACTTATGGGTTGCGCCCGTGTGCCGTGATGTTGATCCATCGACTAAACTAAACTAAACTAAACTAAACTAATGACATGCTCAAAGAATGTCAGCTGTCAACTTCTGAAGTGAGTAACCAGTTCTGTTTTTGAGATAACGTCTTTCAAGATATCTTCACTGTTATTTCTATCCATCCACAATCATTTTTCAATAAAACCACATCTCTACAGCTTTCACATAATCCCTCACTTGTTTGCTATCATCCAAGATTCACATAGCACATAACAGTGATAACCATTAAAACAATGTGTCTATGGTTTCTTTACTGACTTAGTTTTCATCTGTATGGCATACAGATTTACAATTTGGGAGGGTGATAGTTGTTGAGAATACCCTTGGCATATAACAAGTGCAATGAAGATATCTAGAAAGAAGTTAACTCACCAACAGAACTGGTTACTTGTATCAGACTTTTTTTTCTATTTGCTCGCTTTGAACTCAAGCGTAGTCCATACACGTGCTACTGCTTCTAGGTCACAACTAATTTTTGCGTGTGGATTAGCTTTCCCTATTACCAGTGTCCCTCGCCGTCAGGCGTACACACTCTGACTTCAGAGGTACTTGTAATTTACACCACCAAGTCAAGGACGAGAGGTCAACGTTTTAGTCGAACTGTTCGGTGTAGGGGATGAACCTGCTACCTCGACATCAGCACACAGGATATGTAAGAACGAGCGTGCTTGTCCATTCAGCCATTCTGGCTCCCACTTGTATCAGATGAAGACAGTACATTATGTACACATGAGTAAGGGGAAAGCTAGAGTACATGACAAGAGGAAAGTTAGAGGGAAAGAGAGGTAGGGGGAGACAAAGAGAAAATGCTTGATTGTTTATTCCACATTTGACTAAGCATGACTACTTGTGTTGCACAGTCAATGAGCTAGTACTTTTCATGCACATAATGAGTCACTGCACATGAGGGATCAACAATGAGGGTATACAAGATACGTCAACCTCTATGAATGCCACACAGTCGGTCACAATCAGTAAAAAACTATAGACAACCGTCATTTGTGATACTTCAACATTCATTAACACAATTGAAAGTTTGGTATTGCTCTGTTGTTCTGTCACAGTGATTACTGACATTTTGTTATCAAACTTATTGGTGCCAAATTGATATATTTGTGAGTGGATCTGTGATCGTGTCAATGGTTGTATACCTACTACTTTTTTGCTCGTTCTGGCTGCTATCTGCACCGCTGAAGCCTGAGCCGCTCTTACCATCCTCCTCTTGGTTCCTACTTTTACCTACCTCCTGTTGTCTTGTCACCCATCAACCCCTCGTGTTTTAAGTACCCTTACAATGGAATATTGTTTGCACAATTCGTTTCTAGATTGTTCCAGACTAGCAATGCATTCTGGAATCTGTTATCTTTCAGTTATGTTCAGAAATAAATTTTTGACTGTTTGCCAAGTGTGACAGTTTGACCTCCTGTACTTTCTACCAATTTTAGGTTATTAATGCTTTGACCTGACTCTAAAGTACTGATTGACTTAGGTGAGTCAACGATTTTTACCCTCCCATCTTGAGAATTTACAGTTAAGTCTCGAACAAAAAAATCTGGTCTCCAAGCTCATAGATCAATTTGGCACTTACAGCATCACGATTGTTGCCAGTTTGTCATTTCAAAATCTTCACAGGACACTGAACCTCAATTATGACAAACATCAACAACATATATAATGTAATTGTTTTTCAAAACCAATTCAAAGTAATTCAATTTTATTAAGAAATCAATCATGGTTAATAAAATAAAATCATCATGGAATTCATCACATATATATGGAATAATGTAATATTATTAATGTTCATTAGTTACTCATCACCCTCCTTTACATTCAATTAATTTTCTAATCATGTACGTTATTAGTGAACACCAATTCTAACTGTTCATCAGTTCTCTCTTTATTATGAGTCATTACTTGAGATAATGTTCACACTTTGGCTTGTTCCTGTTTTGTGGAAGCTCTAAAGCTGTGTCACATGTTCACACAACAAACAACCAAACTGTCATTTCTATCTTAACCACAATACATCACCGACTTGTTAGTTAGCTTACCTTGCCCTTTGTAAATAAAGTTCATTCACTGTCAGCACAGTGGCAAAAGATGTGAGCTACCATGAAACCAGTGGAAGACTATTTCTTCCTTAAACTCTTAAAACCATTAGTTGGGATTGCAACCACTATCCTTCCAAATCCGTGTGCATCACATGGTAGGTTATGTGGGGTATGTAGGGTAACATACAGACACTAACATGCTCTAAGATGCAATGGACAAAATGTGCCAGAGCCACCTTCTCTTCTCAAACAACTGTCTCTTGGTGGGTGCTGGGGTCAGTCCTATGCCGAACATGTTTACTTCATGACATTTTCCTGGTACCTATTTTAGCTGGGTCAGTTCAACATTAGACCTCCATCATAACGTGGACCTGAACCCATACTACCAGGTTAGAAAGCTAGTGTTTAGCCATGACGTTACTGTATTATACAATCACCTGATACTGCTGATAATGGCCTACACACTAAATTGTCTTGTAAATGTTCAGGGTATCTCTGTCTCAAAAGTTGGGTACTCAAATTTGGACTCAAAACCCGCTCTAACAGGTTGAAAAATAGCACTTTGCTATTACACAACTGTGTATCCACATACAGTGTCACTATATCATATTGCCAGCAATAGTCTATACACACTTGATGTTGGCTTGTTGATGCCCAAAGCAAAAATTAGACAAATCTCCTATACTCTCCCTGCTGTGAGTGCAATTAATACCGATGTACGTTTTACTTAGTTCGCAAGGAACAACTCTGCACAAATACATGAATATGCACGTTTCCAAAAATGTCATTTTACAATGCACAACCATCATTACAAAAATCAAAAGTGGTGGAGAGCATCATCGCCCAAGCCAGCAGTACTGCATGCAGCATATCTATGAAATGAGAAAAAGAGTGTTGAGATGCTACATAGAACCTGTACTTTTATATGGATGTGAAGCTTGGACAATGAGCAGTCAGGCTGAAAAACATCTGATGGCTGTAGAAATGTGGTTTCTGAGGAAAATACAAAGAATACCATGGACAGCCAGAAAGACCAATGAACAAGTCCTTCAAGAAATAAATGAAGTCGTAAACTGATTAGAGACATTAGACGTAGACAGTCACAATTTTTTGGGCATGTTATGAGAAGAAATGATTTGGAGAACTTGGTGACAACTGGTAAGATCGAGGGGAACAGACCAAGGGGAAGACCTAGAAGCAAGTACCTGGATGGCTTGGCCTTGTGGCATGGTCGAGACAGAAACACGGAGCTGATCCATGACTCTGGTGATCGAGTGAGATGGCAGAACATGACCGCCCACTCTTACCGGCATGGCACATGATGGATGGATATCTTAGTTATAGGTGTTCTAAATGTACTCAATCCGGGGTTATACCTGCAGCTGTCTAGCAGATTTAGAATTTTGTTAGCATGAGGTTTTTCTTTACTCCACAACTACGTACTATACAAAACATCAATCAAATTTTATTAACTGCTGCTATGTTGAAGTCAAAATAAGGTACAGAAATAAAATTAGGCACCATCAGCACTTTCCAATGAATTCCCATGACAATAATTATGGAAACTAACAAAAATAAGTAACAAAGAAGTCACAGTAGATCTATGAGTTTTTAATAATGGTTCTCAAAATAAATATTGTAATGGGGCTTATTTTGTTAATAGCATCTATCATCGCTTCAGAGGTCACAGATTTTGAGAATGGATATTTTGCCCTGGCCATGCCAGAGTGCGGGGGAATGAACAGGCCGATAGGCTGGCAGGGAATTAACAGGCTGATAGGCTGGCAGGAAATGCACCTCTTGGTGGTAGATTACGTATGGACAAGGAAGAGGTGGTCGTGCGCCTGTGAAACTAGAGGGAGAAGGCGGGGGAACAAATTGAGAACCCGTATGTGGAAAGAATTAGATTGCGGGGGATCAACAGGGATTATGGAAGATTCTCAAAACAGAGGAAAGACCTGGAGAACTTTCAATCAGACAGCGGTGGGGACAATTTGTATTTCACTTCACAGCACTGCGCCTCAAAACAGTTAGCTCTAAAAACATGATTACACTGTTTGTCACGTCACTGACATTAACTAATTACCCTCTATTCCTCTTTGAAACTTGTTTAAGCTGTAGTACTGCTTATTAATTCTACATGTTGCATATCTAACATTTGATTGTTCAGTTTGTCAACTAAATTTGAAACTTTACTACCACTTTTAAGTTATCTAGCAACATTGTCATAAACCTTAGGTCTCTTTGTACCTTACTCATTGTAATATATGTTCTTACCATAATTCACATTTGGTAATACTATAATAATTAACATAACACTTCAACGTTTATCTAATTAACTACTTATCTAAAGTAGATTCATCTTGACTTGATCTGTAAGTTGAACTTGTCTCACAAATTTGTTGCTGCAGGACTCGTGTTGTGCTGTTGTAATTCATGTTGGAGGAGTAGACCTAGTTGTTGACTCTGTAGTTATGTTCGTCATGCTCAGAACTGCTGGATCTCTCTACTTGATGAATTGATTGAACAAACACCTTGTAAATATACCACAGTTCATAAACAGTTCACAAAGACTGTCTAGCATTGCTGGACCACAACAAAGTGTGGGATTATCTAGTTCCTTCATGTCCACAGTTTGTATGTAGAAATGTTTGCTACACTAACTCTTATAGTCTGTATAATATACTGTCCTTTCATTGGTTTCTCGATTACCCAATGAAGAACATAGAATATATTACTAACTAACTATGAGCTGTCACTTCCATGGAATCAACAACTGCAGTTGCTTGCAACCCCAGCTTCAATGTAATTGATCTCTTCCTGGATAGCTGTGTGTGTGAATGACTCATAATGTGTGAGACAGTTTGTGACTAACTGCACTTTGCAAATGAAAGTCCCTCTTCAGCTCCAGAAGATTAGTGTCAGTCTTCATCTCACTGCCTGGAGTCATAGAATCAAGCAAGCTCAAGCAGTAGTGTGTCTATTTGTTAAAATTTGTTCTTTCTTCTTGTAAAGTTGTCTTGAAAAATGTTGCTGTTATGCTATTGTTGACTTACTTCTCCATGCCTGTGTTGTGGCAATAGCCTTCTTGTGTCTGTTGTTCCTAGATGTGGTTTAAAATCCTGCGGAGTGCCACCAGATCTGTCTGTCTCACCTGTTGCACAGCCAATGCGCTAGTACTGTTCATGCACACAATGAGTCAGTGCACATGGGACATCAACAGTGTCATGATGCAAGTTACATCGACCTCTATAAGGCCACATGGTCGATCAGTTAGTAAAAATATAGACACCATTGTTTGTTAAGCTTCAACGTTTATTAATACAACTGAAAATTTGGTACCGTCCTTAACACAACTGAAAGTTTGTTACCATCGTGTAGTTCTGCCACAAAGATTACTGACATCTGTTATCAAGCTTATAAGTGCCACACTGACATGCTTGTGAGTGGATCTCAGCTGTACCTGGTCCCCTCTGTTGTTTTCTTATCCCAATGAAAGCAAATGTGCTTTATTTATACCACATATTCATATAAGAATCTAAATTTGACCATTTTTCTATCACAAGAAATAATGTGCTTTATTTATAACATACAAGCAAAGCAATCAAACAATTTAAAACAACAGCAACAGCTGCAGCCCTAGAAACTTACCTTTGTCCAGTTTAACCTCTTCGTCTGGGTGCTGGTGGTGTATTTCTTCTTTGGTGCCATTCCAAAGGGCAGCTGATTGGAAGGTGCTGCTGGAGCGAACAGTCCAGGCGGAGGTGGTGGACCCATTCCTGGTGGAGGGGGAGGACCCATACCTGGAGGCGGAGGTGGAGGAGGGGGTCCGCCTCCTGGTGGAGGTGGAGGAGGTGGTGGTGGTGGTGGGCCAAAACCTGGCGGAGGAGGTGGAGGAGGCGGAGGAGGTGGACCACCACCAGGCAAAGGAGGTGGTGGCGGGGGTGGAGGAGGAGGAGGGAGTCCACCAGGTGGAGGCGGTGGCGGTGGGGGTGGCGGTGGTCCATCACCACCACCAGTTTTGTTCAGGACCTTGCTGATGTTATCACCAATGCCTTGTTTTATCTGAGAATGAAGATTGACAGCAACAAATTGAGTCTCACTGGGCAGCAATAATTAAACAACAGTTCCAACTAGAAATTAGAAATAAATTCACAAGCATGGGGAACCACGGTAGAGCAGGCAGCAGCAAGCACACATGCCTCAAGGCATGCAAAAGGTCTTTTACTTACTTTTTACACAGGCACAGGAAAGAAACAGAAATAACACACACTTACACATGCACAGGAAAGAAATAGAAATTATATAACACTTACTTGTACACAGGCACAGGAAAGAAACAGAATTTATAAGACACACTAACTTTTACACAGGCACAGGAAAGAAATAGAAATTATAAAACACTTACTTGTACACAGGCACAGGAAAGAAACAGACATTATAAGACACACTTACTTACTGTTACACATGCACAGGAAAGAAACAGAAATTATAAGACACACTTACTTACTGTTACACATGCACAGGACAGAAATAGAAATTATAAAACACTTACTTGTACACAGGCACAGGAAAGAAACTATAATTATAAGACACACTGTTACACAGGCACAGGAAAGAAACAGAAATTATAAGACACACTTACTTACTGGTACACAGGCACAGGAAAGAAATAGAAATTATAAAACACTTACTTGTACACAGGCACAGGAAAGAAACAGAAATTATAAGACGCATTTACTTACTGTTACACAGGCACAGGAAAGAAACAGAAATTATAAGACACATTTACTTACTGGTACACAGGCACAGGAAAGAAACAGAAATTATAAGACACACTTACTTACTGGTACACAGGCAGAGGAAAGAAATAGAAATTATAAAACACACTTATTTACTTTTACACAGCCACAGCACAGAAATAGAAATAAGCCACACTTACGCATGCACAGGAAAGAAATGGAAATCATAAGACACACTTACTTTTACACAGGCACAGGAAAGAAATAGAAATTAGAAGACACTTTTACTTTCACAGAGGCACAGGAAAGAAATATAAATTAGACGACACACTAGACAACAGAGAAATTGAAAGCTATGCACACACTGGAACTCAATCTGGCCAAAGAACACTGCTGCATGACCAATTAGCTAAAACAATAAAGGTAATCAAATGGGAGAAACTATCATTGGTGTGTGAAGTGTTAGGCCCTTACATATTCTACGCCAGGACATAATATGCTTCGTCGTTCCTCATTCGAGGGAATTATGTCACACCTAGCAGTAGTGTTATAATATGGGGGTTCAGGCCACCTACTTTTTAAAAAAAATAAAATAATTTTCAAAACGCTATTATCACTCTATTTTTTGTAGAAACAACATCTTTTAAGTAACTTTTGCCTAAAATAATCCATATTTGAAAAAAAAAAAACCTACTTTTTAAAAAAATAAAATAATTTTCAAAACGCTATTATCACCCTATTTTTTTGTAGAAACAACATCTTTTAAGTAACTTTTGCCTAAAATAATCCATATTTGAAAAAAAAAATATTTAGAAAAAATAATAAAATCAAAACACCTACTTTTTAAAAAAATAAAATAATTTTCAAAACACTATTATCAACCTATTTTTTTTTTTGTAGAAACAACATCTTATAAGTAACTTTTATCTAAAATAATCCATAGTTGAAAAAAATAAATTATTGGAAAAATAAACTATTTGGAAATATCAAAATATTTGGAAAAATAAAATATCTGAAAAAAAACATAATATATTTAGAAAAAATAATAAAATCAAAACATACTTTTTTAAAAAATATATATATTTTTTTCTCTTAACCTCAGTACCCTTCGGTTTAATCATGCAATATTTGTTTTATCAATAAACCTCTTCATTTCTTTGCTAGAGAAAAAACATGTCCAGATGGTCATAGAGGAAGATGTAAAGAATGTGACAAAATCAGAAAACAAAATAATAAAGAAAAATATAAAGAAGCATATGATGAATTTTTTAAAAGAAATCCTGATTATCAGAAAAAATATTATAAAAGAAAAATAAGTATATTAAAAAAGTTCTCTTAAAAAATGACAAGTAAAAAAGTAGTAAAAAAATATATTATTGATAATATTCAAGATAATGATATATACAAATATTTTAATCGTATTTTTAATATTGTAAGAGATAAAGTTGAAGAATCTGATAAACCTATTAAATTAAATTTTGTGATAACATTAAAATTTAACACCCCATCAGTTTATAAAACAGAATACTACAAAGGGCCGTACAATATTAGACATAAGATATAAGGATGAGTTTCATGACGTTTATGATTATGTTACAAACAATTTTAAAGAATGGGTATGTGATATTGAACATGGGGGAAGTGACTATGTATTTAATCAAATAATTAAAACAAAAATATTAATTTATTAAATTTAAAAATAATTTAAAAAATATTTTTAAAAAATACTAATATAATAATATGAAATAATAATAATCATGAACTCCCCCAAACACAATCGGAAATTCCCGAAATGATTTTGTTTACATGTTGCTATGTGTAACTAAGGAGAGGTCTTTAAGGACCGCTGTTAATGATATTTTGAAGAATAAAGGTGCGAGCTATTCAATGTAATTTTGTGTGCGTCAGAGTGTGAAAGGAATGTTTCTACCATTTACTTTGTGTGTGTGTGTTTGGTTTCATTTATTAAATTATTAAATAACAGTATTTTACATCTTGTAACATTTTTTGTTTGTTTGTTTGTTACCATATTATTTAATAGATTTAATTCATCTGCATAATAATAAAATTGTTAATATGTATCAGTGTTTTTTTTTTTCTTTTTTGCTAGAAATCTATATTGTAGGATTATTTGTATACAAAATCAGCGGTTCTAAATTTATTCATTTTAAAAATGAGTATTGAAGAATTCTCATGGAATGAAAATACATCAAACAGAAATAATAATTATCTACTACCTAGAAGTATAAGGGGGCTAATTGTTGGTAAATCAGGTTGTGGAAAAACTAATTTACTTTTAGATCTACTTCTAAAAGATTTCTTAGATTATGATAATCTTCAAGTCTTTGGAAAATCTCTTTTTCAACCAGAATATAAAATAATTAAAACAGGCTTTGAACAAAGATTACCGAAAGAAATTTTACATCAATTATTTAAAAATAAAGATTATATAATTGGTAAAGGTGTATCACCACATCAATTATTGCAAGAAGCAGGTAAACTATCTTCTTACCAATGTTCCTCCAAAACACCAATAAAATGTTTTTATGAAAATGCTAATGATGTTCCTGACCCAAAAGATCTCAAATCCACAGATAAAAATCTTATGATACTTGATGATCTTTTATTAGAAAAACAGAATAAATATAAGATTATTATGTCAGAGGCAGACACAGCAATGTAGATTGTTTTTATTTGGCTCAAAATTATTTCAAACTACCAAGGCAAACTGTCACAGTCTCACATGAGGGCGGTATTAACAGAAAGATAATAGAGAGTGGAGAAGGGATAGAACTCCAGCTAAAGGGAAAGAACCGAGTCACTCGAAGGCTCGAATAACCCAGAGCCTTCTCGAAGAACCGGTCAGCGTGTCCACAGCCCCACGGACACCGATGGAGCCTGCCGATTGCGGGGTCCCCGAGAAACTCAGAGAGAGTTACCACCCGTGTCGGATTGCGACACGTGTGGAAAGGCAGACATGGACTGGACATCGAAGAAGCAACAGGGCTTACCTTAAGGGGGACTTGATAGATTGAAACCCAAGTGTCTTTAGGGGTCTTACGCATACGTTAGATAGCTGATAGAGTTGTTGTAGTGATCATGTATTATTGCTTTATTGTAAACTCCTGTGATACGCTTAATGTAACATAATATAAATAAATGATGTCAGATTGTATCTGAACGGAGTTTGTTGCCTGTATGAGCCCGAGTTTCATTCCCCTAGGTATCTAGGACGGTGACAGGCTATTTGGGGGCTCGAAGCCGGTTTTGGCAAGCACAAGCTTTACTTTCCAGACAGCTCTTGGTTTTGCCAAGTAAAATATATCAACTTTCATACATAACAAAGTCTAGAACTTTGCAGCTACTATCGTATCATCTGCTAATGAGCTATTGTAGTCCCTCTAGAAAAGTAATTACATTGTGATGTTAATGAAATGTGACATTGACATGACTGGACAATTACATTGACAATTACTAATTTTTTTTTTTATTCCAACATCAGATTGTTCCGCGAAAGATCGTGTGTATGTAAACTGTCCTCCAGCAGTGGCGAGAAAACAGGAGATCCAAACAACACTACAGTCAAGAAACCAGGAGTCCCATTTCATGCTCATTAGATCCCTAAGCGATACTCATGCATGTTCATTGATGTAACATTTTTCTGTGCATTGCTTTTCATATATATGCTAATCTCATAACCAAGTGAACGTGCTCATGCAAATTTGAATGTAAACATTAAGGGAGATAACCAATTTTTGTACACCCAGACTAATTTCAAAGGGATTTAATTTCGATAAAGTAAACACTAGCTAAAATACAAGATGTCAACATTAGAACAGTGCATTGAATTAGGAATTAAGTTAGGGTATACTGCCGAGAAACTTTCAGAATGGGCACAAAAGGCGCATTCAGAAAATATTGCACGAGAAGACAGAGCAGTAGAAAGGGAAGAGAAAAAGATGCAAGCGGAAAGAGAAGAGAAAAAGATGCAAGCGGAAAGAGAAGAGAAAAAGATGCAGATGCAAATGGAGGCTGAAGAAAAGAAAATGCAAATGGAGGCTGAAGAAAAGAAAATGCAAATGGAGGCTGAAGAAAAGAAAATGCAAATGAAGGCTCAAGAAAAGAAAATGCAACTGGAGGCTCAAGAGAAGAAGATGCAAATGGAGCTCAAAGCTGCGACCAAGCAAGCCCAATTAAATGCAGAAACACAGATAAAACTGAAACAAATGGAAATTGACTCCAACTTAGAAATTTCAGTAAATAAAATCAGAAGTAAGGAAGAGGAACAAAAATACAACAAATATAAAGGCTTAGTCAAGCCCTTTTGTTCAGGAGATTCAATAAGCGCATATTTAGAGAACTTTGAGTGTTTAATGACTTACCATAACGTTGCAAAAGTCGACTGGGCATTTATTCTGATGAGAAATTTAGCATTAGAGCCCTTAAAAGTGATAGAGACAATTCCACAAGACATGAGGAAAGACTACAACTATTTAAAACAAAGAATACTCCAACATTTTTCACTAGACACAGCAGGCTATCAACTACAGTTCTCAAAATTAGCCCCTTCACCTAACCAAACGTTCATAGACTACGTGTCTACAGTCCAAGATATTTGTACAAAATGGATAACCTCAGCAAAAACAAATAACAGCTATGATAAACTAAAGGAGCTAATTATAACTGATAAAGTCATTAACACAATACCAACCCCTTTCTCTAAATTTTTGAGGCAAAATGATTGTAAGACTATCCAAGAAATAGAAAATAAGGGGAGCGCATATTTTACAGCTAATTGCGATATTTTTCAGTTAAATATGAGCCAAAATGAAACAGCAGCGGTTACAAACACCAAATATTCAAAACCAAATGAAAATAGGTTCAAACAACGCTCTAAGTTCACAAAACCAGTCCTGTGGCAGTATTGTCATCTAACACACGAACAGTACGCGATGTGTGATAAATCACCGAATTATCCACATCATCTCCAAATGATGGTGGAAACACAAAAAACAAAACAAAAGGAACGCATATCAGAGAGCAGTTAAATGTTTTTTTTTGCACCAATTATGGGCATTTCTCAGGACGTTGTGAAGGGCGAAAGATGATGAAGCAGGCCAATGCCGCATTAATAGATACATCTTCGGATGAAGAAACTGAACAACAGAACGAATGCGACATCCAAAATGAAAGTGCGAATGAGTTAGGTAATGTGGTAGAGATCATTAACACCATCACTGATAACACATGTAACACCTGCAGAAAATTTCAGCTTGATACCACTTTGTTATGCGGCCACACAATCCCAGTGTCTAACGAAATGGCCAACAAAGCCTTAACATCAACAGGCAAGTTAAAATTTGCGACAGGTTTTGTTAACAACAAACAATGTACACTAATATGGGATAGCGGAGCGACTCTTTGTGGAATTAAAAGAACATTAATTAATGACAAAGACTACATACACAAATACGTAACATGTCGCACATTCGCAGGCACCATCGAAAGATACCCCCTAGCACTGGCCGAAATTCAGACACCTTTTCTGTCAAGACAAGTGCTATGCGCAGTATTAGAATATCCTTGCGCTGAAATTATTCTGGGAAATTTTCCTAATATAAGATCCTGCTCTGAAGAAGAAATCAGAGAATGGGAACAGAAAAACTGCATCCAGAAAGCAAACAGTGAGTCCAGAACTAAAGAACACAGTTGCATGTCTCAAACTGCCAAAAGCACAAGGGAGACCACCGATGACGGAATTCGAAATGAATTCACAGAGGTGCATAACACAGGGGCGATCGAATCTTGCAATGACAACATCAGCATAATACCTCGAATTGAGGATGCAACCGAAACACAAAAGTGCGAACCTGTAAATGTGCAACAACAAACAAAAGACGCCAATATAGTGACAAAACAAATGACTCACATAACCCACATGAACAACTCAACAGGAAACACTAACGAGACTAACAGAAACGACATTGACAAGAACAACGAGGACAATTCTACTTTAACCACACTTTCTCTTAATAACGGAAACGGAGAAGTCAACGACACAATGACAACAACTCTTCTTAATCATGACAAACATCTTGACGAATCATTACAAACCGACTCGACTTCTTTAAATTACTCCCAACCGAAACCAGATTATGCCAGGAACAACAACAGAAGCAAAGCAACGACAGTACGTCTTAACGACACTACTACACAAGACAATGAAGACAACTTCACATTACAGACAGTTTCTCGTGAAGACAAAACCTCAGTTACCAAACCAACAACTGAGAGAACTCATAACTTCCAACTTTATGAGTCGAAACAATTTGTTTCTCTGAGAACTAGAAACAATTACGGCATGAATTCCAAGAAACATAACCAAGGAAGACAAAGATATCCAAGGGACACTACTATTGACAAAGAAGCATTATTAGTAAACGAGTGTCATCATATGTGTTCCTCGCAAATTGATCATCGATCAAGGACACATAAATCTAAAACAGAAACAACACATACATCTGCAAAGAGTTATGCAGATACAGAAATATCATCAAGCAACAATCATGCAAGCAAACAGTATGCAAATAAACAAACACAAACAATTAACTTCACGCAAAATCAAAGTCAGAAACGTTTGCATACAAACAAACTGCTTTATTGCATGAATAAAAACACCAAACGATGCGGATCTATATACATCAGTACAAAGACTACCATTTTTAACTCACCATCCACCAATTTACCAGATAAATACAGCAATTTCTTCGAAACACACACCTCAACCAACACAAGTAAACAATCACATTCACCAAGCAGTAGAATGAACAGAGACAAATCACTGACACTCTTCCTACTTTTGCTGTTAACGCAACTTCAAACATTACCTACCTCTCAAAATGAATCTTTCACCACTATCCGGATAACAAACAAATTGTTCATCATATTTACCATCTCATTCATATACCAATCAACTTTGCGCCAAATTGAAAGAGCAAAAACCATGCTACAGTTCATTAACTCCTGTTGGTGCAAAATTTTTCATATTCTTCTTCTTCTTCTTCAGCATTCCGAGCCATTGAGGTTCTTTGCTGCAAATACAATCTGTCTCCATTCATCTCTCTGGTGGACCTTCTCTTGCCAGTCGTTGATTCCAAGTGCTTGTAGGTCTGTATGTATATTATCTCTCCACCGCCTTCTTGGTCTACCTCGGGGTCTACGGTCATTTATTTCCTGAGTGTAAGCGAGTTTTGTTTCCCTATTATCTTCCATTCTTTCTATATGCCCCAGCCATTGTAGTCTATTAGCCTTCATGATACCAGTGATTAGCGGGGACTTAAACAAATCATAAATGTCTTTGTTACTTCTTCTTTTCCACTCTCCACTTTGTGTATCCCTAATGGGTCCAAAGATGCGTCTTAAAATTTTGTTCTCAAAGGTTTGTAACAAGGCTTCGTCTCCTTTCGTTGTACTCCAGGTTTCAGAGCCATACAGCACAACTGGTCTGATCAGTGTTTTGTATATTGTGATTTTGGTGTTACGAGATAGCGCCTTTGATTTTAGTAGATGTTGTAGTGCATAGTATATCTTATTTCCAGAGTTGATTCTAGGTTGTATTTCTTCCCTTATGATGTTGGAGCAGTTGAAGATTGTACCCAGGTATTTGTATGTTTCCGTTCTTTTAATGGTCATATTATCTATTTGTATGTGGCCAGAGTTTTTAGCCATTCCGTCTCTTGAAATTACCATATATTCTGTCTTATCTTGGTTGATAACCAGCCCCATCTGTTGGGCTTTTTCCTTTAAGTGAGTCAATATTTCTAATGTCTTTTGTTCACTTTGCCCTATAATATCTATATCATCTGCATAACCAAGCAGCTTGGATGTTCCTCCAATATCACATTCCTCCTTTACCTTCCTTACAACTTTCTCTAGAGCCAGATTGAAGAGTAGCGGCGATAGTGCATCACCCTGTTTCAAGCCAGATGTTATTTGGAAGTGGTCTGATTTCCTGCCTTTATATGGTACTATATTATAAGTATCTTCCATGCATAGTTTGGACATGTTAATTAACTTCCTTGGTATTCCAAATTCCTGCATAACATTCCATAGACTATTCCTATGGACACTATCATAAGCCTTTTTAAAATCCACAAAAATGTTATGGAGATCTCTTTTATATTCCCAATGTTTCTCGGCTATTTGTCGTAAGATAAATATCTGATCTATTGTTGATCTGTTTTGTCTAAAACCCGCCTGGTAGTCACCTAATATGTCTTCTGAATATGGTTTTAGTCTATTTAGTAATACTGCGGATAGTATCTTATAGCTTGTGGACAGTAGTGATATTCCTCTATAATTTCCACATTGGAACTTGTCTCCTTTCTTAAAGATAGGTATCAATAATGACTCTTTCCAGTCATGGGGTAATTCTTCTGTCCTCCAGATTTTTATTATTAGTTCGTATAGCTTTAGATGTAATGCATGGCCACCTGCCTTTATAAATTCAGCAGCAATTCCATCAGTCCCAGTTGCCTTATTGTTTTTAAGTCGTGTGATTACATATAGGATTTCTTCAAATGTAGGTTCTTCAATTTGTGGTTCGCATGTTAGAACCTCTTCCTGTGGGAAAATGTTACTTGGAGCTTCACAATTTAGTAATTCAATAAAATATTCTTTCCATGTGTTGCACATTTCTTCATTGGTATTTATCATATTCCCATTTATGTCTTTTAAACCATATGTGTTTTGTTGGTGCCCTCGTTTCATTGACTTCAGTACTTTAAAAAACTTTCTGGATTCATATGGCTTTGATATATGCCTATAGTAAATTTATTTTCACTCTTACGTTATTGAGACTTATTTTTACATCAATACCTATACAATTATGTAATATATGCAATTGTAAGAGTATCCGCTTAGAGGATGTAATGTGCAAATTGAAATCAATTTTTTCTAACCCACCCGTATTGAGATTACCAAACATAGATATACCTTTTATTCTGACCACAGATTCGAGTGCTATCGCAATTGGAGGATGCCTGATGCAGGAATATCAAGGTGTGAGACACCCAATACTTTATGTCAGCCGCAAGCTTAAAAAGGCAGAAACCCGTTACTCTACAGTTGAGTTGGAGGCATTAAGTCTACTTTTTTGTATGCGTCGTTTATCTAAGTTCCTCTTAGGTTCCCATTTTGTTGTTTTGACCGATAATGCGCCACTGCTGGTATTTAAACAAGGCACTCCAAACAATCATTGATTAGCAAGATGGTGCCTTCTACTTCAGGATTTCGACTTTGAAATCCGACTCAGATAATATCATTGCTGACCTATTATCACGACAGACCAATGCCCCAGCAGACTAACACTAGTCACATTAATTAGTGGCCATATAATATGCTGTGATATTTTAGTCTGTTGCATAAAACAGTGTACCTTTACACTTACTGTAGAACTGTGATTCAGAAGTATCAACTGCTAAGTGAATAATCTACTTATAACATTCACGGACATGAAACTTTGAGAACCCTACTGTGTATGAAGACATATCAGCAATTGGCAATGCTTTAAAAACAATCCGAACGATATATAATATCTGTGAAGTTATGTTATCAACCAAGGAACTTAAAGTCATCGTGTAAAGATGAAGAACTCTGCATACTCGCTATTTCAAGAAACTTTGCAAACTACCGGAATAGAACTACGACTATTACAACATACAAAAGACAGCTATACGAACTGTTAACATTGATGGAACAACACACGGACAACAGGAGGACAACACACACATCGTCGTTGGAGTTAAATAATTTACTATTAGTTAATATGTATTACACTTGTATTTGATTATATATATACAGTATGTCAACACGTAACTTGCATAGTTTCTACCATAATATATTACGAACATTTTCACTCATAGTTAAAATATTCTTCCAATACAATTTTTCTATTTAACTTATAAACCATTTTTTGATCACAAGTACAAAAAGTACTTGCTACCGTAAAGGGAACATATCGCCTAATCTGTTTTTCTAAGGGCAATAAGAATTACCTCAACTTTATTTGTATATTTTAACAAAATACTATTTTGAATGAAAGATGTACGAATGAGAGAGCGAATGAATTAAATGAGAGAGCGATATACTGAGCGGACAAATTGTACGCAAAACGTATTTATTTTAATTTGTCTGCGTTTTTCATGTAAAAATGTACCACCTGTCTGAATTGTTGATACATGTTTAGTATTAAATACAATGTCTAAGAATCACTGTTTGAATGCCCTGAACATGCGTTACACAGATTGGGTAATTCATGACAAAGGATATTCCAACTCGTGACACTTAGAAGTAAACCACACATCACATACACGCATTGAGCACACACTTTATACATGAGCTAACACATACTCAAAACTGAACACTAACAATTAAAACACAGTCAGTTTATTATAGAAAACAACATACCAGTCAATACACTAACAAGCAAACAAGAACATACGTAGTCAGATGTGATAAAACAACAGTATAAATATATATTCAGCATTATACAACATACGGAAGTAAAAATGTATCGAAATACACATGCAGGACAAGATTTGCAAGTGTGCTTAAATAAGCCAAGACAATTTGTCTTGTTAAAACTCTCTTACACAGAGTTTTATATCTTGGTATGGTATCATATGGATACTTGAGAAGGGCGCGGTTGCAAAAACAACTGGAAGCGTCAGGGAACTTCGGTCGGATAAGCATGTTTAAGGACATAGAAGAGAGAGGAGACCTCTTCAGCAATCATCTTGAAGTGCTGTATGGGAGAATACATGAGTTGATGCAGATATATAGGATGCCAAGTTACTATCCACCAAACTACAAACACCTACTTCATGTGATCCTGTGACAGAATTAGTACAAAACTAATTACCATATAATAACCCATCAAAGCAGGGGGGCGGGGAGGGGAACTCTGTCACAGTCTCACATGAGGGCGGTATTAACAGAAAGATAATAGAGAGTGGAGAAGGGATAGAACTCCAGCTAAAGGGAAAGAACCGAGTCACTCGAAGGCTCGAATAACCCAGAGCCTTCTCGAAGAACCGGTCAGTGTGTCCACAGCCCCGTGGACACCGATGGAGCCCGCCGATTGCGGGGTCCCCGAGAAACTCGGAGAGAGTTAGCACCCGTGTCGGATTGCAACACGTGTGGAAAGGCAGACATGGACTGGACATCGAAGAAGCAACAGGGCTTACCTTAAGGGGGACTTGATAGATTGAAACCCAAGTGTCTTTAGGGGTCTTACGCATACGTTAGATAGCTGATAGAGTTGTTGTAGCTGATCATGTATTATTGCTTTATTGTAAACTCCTGTGATATGCTTAATGTAACATAATATAAATAAATGATGTCAAATTGTATCTGAACGAGTTTCATTCCCCTAGGTATCTAGGACGGTGACACAAACTATCAGAGAAAATACAAACTTCATATGTTTATTCAAACAGGATGCAAAAAATTTAAATCATATTTACAACGATCATGTAAGTACTGATATGCCAATAGAAGAGTTTAAGAAACTGTGTAAAATATGCTGGGAAAAACCTTATGGTTTTATCGTTATAGATAATTCTAGTCATAAATATAATGGAAAATATAGATATAAATTAGACACCTTTTACTATCCAGAGGATAATTCCCGAGAACTATAATCTTTATCTCTTAAAATGGAAGAAATTTTAAATAAAATAGAAAAGAATACAAGACATAAATGGTCTACACAAATCATTGTATCCAGTAATAAAACAGACTAATACTATATTTGATCCTCCGTTAGAACTTCATAGAGATAAGAATTATGAGATTGCATTAATTAATTTAGAAACATATTATTCTTTCCCTAATATTAGTAAAAGATAATCATCTATTTGAATATTCAAAAGACAATGGTAAAACATGGTTGAGAATAGTAATACCAGAAGGTGCTTATGAAATAAATGCTTTAAATGCATCCATCCAAAAATTTATAGGAGATACTGAAAATCCTCCAATAACAATAACCCCAAATAATAATACTTTAAAATCTATTTTAATTATTAAACCCAATTATAAAGTAAGTTTTAGAAAGAAAATTACACTAGCTAGTTTACTTGGTTTTAATCCTAAGGAGTACAGTGCAGGTACTCATGAATCAGAACATATAATAAACATTCTTAGTGTTAACAGTATTTTAATTCATTTGAATATAATCACAGGAAGCATAATAAATGGTCAAATGTATCCTGTAATTTATAGTTTCTTTCCTAATGTATCTCCTGGATATAAAATAATTAAGAACCCAGCAAACCCAATATATCTTCCTGTTTCTAATAAAACTATTAAAGATTTTAAAATAACAATTACAGATCAAAATAATGATGCTGTTCCTTCTATAGCAAAATCTTTAGGTATTGGTGCTTTAACAGGATTAGCTTCTAGTGGAGTTCAAAAACTAATAGGGAACGGACTTCGTCCTACCATAGGGAATGGTTTATATTTAAACAGAGGAGGATGTGTTTGTCAAATTGAATCTCATGGAAAAGGACTTTATTTATCACCAATGCAAGGTAGTGGATTAGAATCATACGGAAATGGTTTATATTTAGCAAGAGAAGGAAAAATGTATGATGGTAGTGGGTTTCTAGGTGATTTAGTTAAAAATATACCATTACTTAATATAGTGTTCTAGGGAACACACATTTTAATCTATTAAAAATGGAGAAAAGACTTTACCCTCCGATTCCAACAGCACCACCAGAAAACACAATAGAAGCCAACAGTTATAGAATTCAAAAAATATTAGATATACAAAATTGTTTTGAAAAAAATAAAGAAGATAGAAGAAAGACATTCAAAAAATATACAAACGTATTATCTGCTACAAATGCTACTGATACAATTTTAACCACTGCTTCAATAGGTCTTGGTGTTACAGGAGTTGGATTATTAACAACAATTGTTGCTGCTCCAATAGTTTTAGGAATGGAAATTGCTGCATTAGGGTTAGGAACAGGAAGTATTATTTTAAAATTTATAAATAAAAAATTACAACAGAAAGCTGATAAACATAGACAGATATTAATTTTATCAGAAGCAAAACTTAATACAATTCATAATCATATTTCTAAATCACATGAAGATGGAAATATATCTGAAGAAGAATTTAAACTTATTCTGGAAGAAGAAACTAAATTTAGAGGTATGAAAGAAGCAATAAAACATCATGATCGCATAACTACAGCAAAAAATCTTGAGAATCATACAAATGAAAAACAAGATTTAATAAATAAATTAAAAAATTTTTTAGAATCAAAAAACTAGAATTAAGTATAAAATTAAAAATTAAAATTAGTTATTAAAAATGTTCTAAAATATTACAGATCCTATAAAAATAGAACAAATGTTTAATGAGTAAAAAGAAATATTCAATTGAATAATATGAGTGAAAGACTTGGAGATATTGAAATGAAAAGAGAGTTTTCCAAAGTGTTTTCTCCTATAACAGAAAGTCAAAAAAAAGCAGCTGAAGTTGCTGAAAAAGGTTTTGCAACTACTCAAAAAGCAACATCTGAAATTACTAGAATAACTCCAAAACAATTAGCATTAGAAGCTCCACAAACATTATCGTTAGCAACAAAAGGACCAAAAATGGGTGATACAGCTTTTGGATTGCATGATTTCGAAGGTAAATGGGTTATAGGAAATAAAGAAGTTAAAAATGATGTTAATGGTGATTATATAATAGATGGGAAGAGATACATGGCAACTCCAGGTTTAACACAATTATTAACTAGTAAAGAACCACAAAATTATACAGAAGAAGACAGAAATATATATAAAGAAATCCTAATTACAACTAGAGCTTTATGGGTTCAAAATGATCCAAGTACCAAAAAAGCAAAATCAGGTAAAGGTGCTAAATATCATAATATCATAGTACCAATAAGGAGAGAAATGCTTGATGAAAACAATTACTTAATGAAAAGATTTGATCTCTTAAAATCAAGTAAAGAAGATGGTGATAGTAGCGTTGTTACTGAGATGAATGATATAGCAGATAAACTTTTTCAAAGAGGAGGTGTTGATGAAGAACAATATGAAGAATATAAGAAACAAAATTAAATATTAAAAATGCCTTTAATAATAAGGAAAAATAATAGGAAAAATTATTTTAAAGGCGAAGGATTCTTTGATAGTTTATTATCTACTATTACTTCTAAAGTTGTACAAGATGCTGCAAAGGAAGTAGTTGTAAATGTTGGTTAAAAAAACCGCAACAGAATTAGGTAATAAAGCTAGTGAGAAAGTTATAAATAAAATATTTCCTCCATCCAATCCTTCTAATATAAATAACACACTAGAATGACGGAGAGTTAGTGAAAAAATTAAAGAAAATAAACTTTTGGCAGAACAATTATTTCCAAGAGGAAGTGGGTTACAAACTCCTTCTATTAAAAGAGTCTGAAAATAAAATATTAAATTTAGTAGTCAATTTGTCGACTTTTAAGTAGTTCAAAAATTTCACTATAATTTTTAATAATTTTTCTATATGTTAAATTACAAAATAAAATTTGCTCATACTGTTTACAAGCATTATAAAAACGTATATAATCTTTCAAAGTTGTTAAACTTCTATCAAATTCTTTTTTTAGCATATGCAAGAAACTCTTTTTCTGTTTCAAATTTTGATTTAAGAATAGTATAATAAGAACCAACAATATAATAAAATCTTTTATTTCTTTTCTTATTAATATCCAAATAATTTAAAATGTTTTTACATACATCAACTATTTCTTCAACAGAATTATTACTATTAATATTTTTAATTTCTTTTTCAAGTTTGTTTCTGTCATCATATAATTCTTCATTACTAATATAATTAATAGTTTCAAATAGTCTTTTTTCTAAATCAACCGGAATCTTTTTTTCTTTTTTTTACAAAAGGTCTATATATTTCATTCATATTCATATCAATATTTAATTTTATTTGATTATTTTTCTCAAATTGTTTTACTGTTTTCTTAAAGTCACTTAATTTATCTTCATGTATAAAATATTTAATTTCATTCAACATTTGAGCAATTTCATTCAGAATTTGTTCTTCCATTTTTATAATAAAAAATAATATCTTTTTAACCCATTCCCAATGCCACTTTAGCTTTAATAATATTACTAACAATTCCTTTATCTATTCTTTCTCTTAAAGTAGGATTTAAAATATTAAGATCTTGTAACATCTTTTTATCACAAACTTCATTTCTAGTTTTCTTATCTTCATTTTGTAAGTAACAAATGTCATTATGCATAGCAGCTTCATCTACTCTATTAATTGGTTTACTCCATGATTGAGGTGTAAAATCTGGAGGATTTCCATAAGGAAATCTTTTAATCTTTTCTTTAAATTAGTTCCTGGTCCTGTAAAATTATGTCCTGGTAAATGAAGTTCAATTGGAAGTTTATTTATTAGACTATTTAAGTTACCACCAGTCAATTCAGAAGCTTTAATAAATTTATTTTTTACAGTACATACTACACATTTTCCTTTTAACATATCTCTATTATTTTTACTTTTAGTTTGTATTAAATCTAAAGTATCTGTTTTCTTTTTACATTTTACACAAAATATCTCAGCCATATTTTAAATCTTACTTTGTCTATTTTATATAGTTTAAAATGACAGAACAAAGTTCTGGCCAGGTTATGCAAATAAAAAACATATCTTTACCTAATGAACCTCTTTCTAACTTTCAATTATTAGACGCTGTTAAGAAGTTAAAAATACCTAATTTTAGAGGAGTTTTCATAAGAACAGAACTTCCTAAGAAACCAAGAAAAAAAGAATGTGGAATAATGAATTTAGATGGTGATCTTACTGATGAAACAAAAGGAACACATTGGGTTGCTTGAGCATGTATAAATAATAATGATAAGATATATTTTGATAGTTTTGGAATTCAACCTCCATTGGAAATGATTGATTATCTTAGAGAAAAATCAGGAGATATAGAATATTCTACTGATCAAATACAACATTTTAATACAGTAATTTGTGGACATTTATGCTTATATGTTTTAAAAGAACTTGATGGTAGAAGTTTTCAAGAGATAATTTTTTCTCCATTAAAATGTCTGTAGATAATACATCTGGAGATGAAATAATTCAACCCATACATCATTATGCTTTAAATCTAGATGATTTAGAAAATGTAGAAGGATTTGATGATATTGGAAAAAAGGATAGTGTGTATGGTTTTAAACTTTCAGATAATGGAACATATATTAGACATGAAATATCATCAACTAGTGGTGTTTTAGATAATAGGGGTATGGAAAACCAACCTTTAACATTTTTGTTTTCAAAAAGAAAATGGATTCCTTTACCTCTAAAATATGATTGGGATATAGATTTTTAAATTAACAGCTAGTAGATTTATAAAAAATGGGGATATTAAGATTATAATTAATTCAGGAACAATACTAGGAAGTTTAGTTTCTCTACCTCCAAGAGGATTAATAGGCCCAGCACTTTTAATGAGAAGATCTGACAAAGGTTATTGTATTTCTTCACAGGAAAAAAAGGAAGTGCATCTTAAAATTGATACTGAGCATTCAACAGATACAAATACTATTAATAAAATACCTGTTGGTTCAACAATTATAATTGAAGGCAAAATTCGTAATATAGGTCAACAAAAAGAAATACTACCCGGAATACTAATCACAAGTCTCCAAAAATCTAATTATGACTTTCAAATCATACTAATGAAAGAACGGAGGGATGAAAATGCAAAATATACAATTAGATTTGTTACATCTGGAATAAATCTAACTCAAGTAGAAAACAAAACTTTAGGTTTAAGTCCAATTAAAATTCATGATTTTTATTATATTTGTCATATAAGATTAACAACCCAACCTGTAAGTGATAATGAAATTAAATATTTATAAAACTATTTTCTTACCAGTAAAAATGCCTGTAGATAAATTTGGTTTAATGGATGATGATCCTTCTACGCATATAACCAATATACAACCCCTAAGAAATTATGCCGTAAATCTGGATGATTTAGAAAATGTGGAAGGATTTGATGAGGAAGGTGGAAAAGATAAATTTTATTGCTTTCAGTTAAATGAAAAGGGAGTGTATAATAGAGCTGAAGTGCCATCTAATGGTTCTCCTTTAGATAGTATTGGATGGATAGAAAATAAACCGTTAACATTTATGCATCATCCGGTGTTGAAATGGATTCCTTTACCTAAAAAATATGATTGGGATATCGATATTCAAATAAAACCAACAATTTCTACTAAAGGAACTGATCACACAGTATTAAAAATATTTAATTCTGGAACAATGATTGGAAGTTTGATTCCTGTAACTTTGCAAAGTCCAGTATTTTTGGTAAGAGAAAACAAACATTATTACCTTAATTGTCATGCTACTGTAGGAGGTAATCTTTTTTTTAATACTGAATTTGAGGAAGATAAGAAAATTATTAATGAACCTCCCTTAGGATCTACACTAATAATTGAAGGAAGAATAATTAGTGAAAACCCCTGCTCCAGTCGAAATCTTACCCGGTTTACAAATACAATATACTCATCAACCACCAAGAGAAGGATTATTTCCAAGTCTTCCGTTTGATTTTAGAATTGTTATAGAAAAAGGAGAAGGTCAAGAATATTGTCTTAGAGAAATTACAGAAGGTGTACAAATAACAAAACAAAAAGATGAAACTATTAATTATAATCCTATTAAAATTTATAAGTTTTATTATATTAGTCGGATACGGTTAACGACTCAACCAGGAGTATAAAATGACTGAAGAAAATTTGCAAATCAATGAAAAATTTACAATTGATGAAAGTATAGAAGAATATGAAGTAAATGAGTATACTCCAGTATCAGGAACAACAGATTTGAATAAAGGAGGAGAAATAAGAATAGTTATACAACATCAAGATGAATGGGTTCTTATCAGTGAAAGCTATTTGCTTATTGAAGGAAAGGTGACAAAGAAAGATAATACTACATTTTCTGATACTGATAAAATTGCTTTTTGTAATAATGGTTTAATGCATATGTTTGAACATATATCATATAGATTATCTGGAACAGAAATTGAAAATATTAATTATACAGGACAGGCGACTACGATGTTTGGATTGTTAACATATTCAGATGATTATCAAAAATCATATGGTTTAAATATGATGTTCTATAGTGATCATGATACTACTGGTTTCTCAATTAGAAATAAACGTTTGATTATCAAACCTGATCCTAAAGGATATTTTAGTTGTGTAGTTCCATTAAAACATATCTTTGGATTTGCTGATAATTATAATAAAGTGATATGGGGGTTTACACATCAGATGACCCTAAAAAGAAAATCGGAAGATAGTGATGCTTTATTTAAAGATAATCCAACCGCAGAAGGTAACATTACTTTAGATAAATTATCATGGTTTGTTCCTCATGTAAGAGCTAGTGATGAACAAAGACATCAATTGTATAAAATTATAGAAAACAAATCATCTTATCTTATTGGATTTCGAGTAAGAGAATGTGATTCAAAGTCTGTAGAAGAAACTAAACAATTTTCATGGAGATTGTCAACAAAAGCTTCAGCAGAAAAACCAAGATATATTATAGTGGGTTTTCAAACAGATAAAATTTCTGATCAAGATAAAAATACTTCAATATTTGATAATTTAGATTTAAAAATATTTATGTAACTTTAAACAGCAGAAGATATCCTAAAGTAGATTATGATTTATCTTTTACTCAAAATCAGTTTTCTAAAGCATATTTAGATGCTGCAAGTTTTAAATCTAAATTTTATGGAAGAGAAGATGATTTTCCAGTACTTCATGAAGATACTTATAGAGACATATCCATTGTTTGTTTTTGATGTAAGTAAACAAAGTGAAAACATTAAATATAGTATAAGTGATATTAGTGTTAAAGCATTTTTTCATAAAAATGTTCCTGCAGGAACACAAGCTTATGCTTTGGTTATTTCAGATAAAATATTAAAATTTCTATCAGATGGACAAAAGTTGAGTGTTATGATTGGTTAACTATTAAAAATATATTTTTTTATAAATTAAAATGAATTCAGAAGATATCTGGCAACTATGTTGGCGAAGTATTTATAATCCACATATTTTTGGAAAAGGGATTAAGAAATCTATTTTATGGAGTAATTATTTAGCTGATGAATTACATAAACCAGTTATTAAAAAATTTCAAAAGAGAAGTGTTATTGTAAAAGGAATAGATCAAATATGGGCAGCAGATTTAGTTGACATGTCTTCTTATTCTAAAGAAAATAAAGGATATAAATTTATTCTTGCTGTTATTGATGTTTTTAGTAAATATGGATGGATGATTCCATTAAAAAATAAAAGTGGAATAACTGTTGCTGAAGGATTTAAAAAGATATTTTCTAGAGACAATAGAAAACCAGAAAAACTATTGGTTGATAAGGGAAAAGAATTTTATAACAAAGATATTAAAGATCTTTTAAAAACTAATAATATTGAAATGTATTCTACAGAGAATGAAGAGAAAAGTTCTGTTGTAGAAAGATGGAACAGAACTATGAAAGAAAGAATGTATAAATATTTTACTGCTAATAGTGTAACAAAATACTATAACATATTGGATGAATTAGTTACTGATTATAATACATTGGCACCTTGCCGTCTTGACAGACGATAGTTTGTGCTTTAAAAAGGCATAATAACTTTTAACTATGGCGGTAGCGAGTGTGACTGATAAGGCCAATTTGCGCTGTAAATGTCCGTTCACAGTGGGTGCATGTGAACACGTGGTCATTTCCACCATCATGCACCATCTTACGTCTCAAACGCTTGGTGTGTGACTTTTCTGCAATAATTTTCTCCTTTGACTTTATTCCATTTCTGATATTTGCCCTCCATGCAACACGTTCAGCGGCGACTTGCTCCCAATGTGCATTATCAATGCCTGTATCAATCATGTCCCGCTTACACACATCTTTGTATCGTAGTAGAGGCCGACCCTGAGATCTCTTATCCATCTGTAATTCACCAAAAAAGATATCCTTTGGTATTCTACCATCATCCATCCTCCTAAGATGTCCTATCCATCTAAGTCTACGAAGACTGAGCATGGAATAAACTGTCACACAACCTGATCTTTCCAATACTTCAGTATTTGTGATTTTGTCTTGCCACTTAATACCAAGAATTCTTCGCAGACACCGCATATGAAAGCTGTTTAAGTTGTTCTCTTGGTGTGAGTAAGTTGTCCAGGTTTCACTGCCATAGAGAAGAGTACTAAGGACACAGGCTTGATAGACAAGGACTTTTGTTTTGGCAGTAAGCTTCCTGTTCTCCCAGACTCTTTTTCTTAACCTGTTCATTGTTGTTGCTGCCTTACCAATCCGGATGTTGATTTCCTGATCTAGGGATAATTTGCTATTTACCACTGATCCTAGATATGTAAAATGGTCTACTATCTCTAGTTCGGCGTCGTCAATAAAGATTGATGGTACCCCATGTGCACCTTGTGACATAATCTGTGTCTTCTTTTTGCTAATTGTTAAACCAAATTCAGAACAAGCATTGGAGAATGCAGATAGTAGACATTGCAATTCTTCCTCAGAGTGGGTCGTAACTGCAGCATCATCTGCAAAAAGCAACTCTCTGATCAGTACCCTCCTAATTTTGGTCTTAGCCTTCAATCTCTGAGCATTGTAGAGGCCGCCATCTGAGCGTGAGTGAATGTATATACCACCATCCTGATCATGAAATGCATATTTCAGTAGAAGTGAAAAGTATATTCCAAAGAGGGTGGGAGCTAGTACACAACCTTGCTTAACTCCACTCTTGATTTCAAATTCTTCAGAAGTTGCACCATCAAACTTGATTATACCCTTCATGCCTGTGTGGAACGATTCCACAATGGACAGAAGAGTTGGTGGGCAGCCAATCTTCTTCAGTGCCTTGAACAGACCCTCACGACTGACCAAATCAAATGCCTTTGTGAGGTCGATGAAGGCAATAAACAGTGGTTGATTCTGTTCACGGCATTTTTCTTGCATTTGTCGCAATGAGAATATCATATCAGTGGTAGACCGGTTCTGTCGAAAGCCACACTGTGATTCGGGGTAGACTTGATCTCCTAGGACTTGAAGTCTGTGCAGAACAATTCTGGCAAATACTTTTCCAACAATACACAGAAGTGAGATACCCCTATAGTTGTTGCAGTCGCTCCGATCGCCCTTGTTCTTGTACAGTGTTATGATGCTTGAATCTTTTAAATCCTGTGGGACTTGTCCTTCACGCCAGCATAGCTCTATTAGCTGGTGGATCTGTATAGTGAGTGTGTCTTGCCCACTCCTGATAACCTCTATTGGAATCCCATCCTTACCTGGAGCCTTGCCAGATGCAAGTTCATTTATAGCACACTTAACTTCTGTTATGGTGGGAAGTGTGTCCAGGTGGTCAAGAGTTGGCAGAGCCTCTATGGCGTTGAGGGCATCATCCGCTAGTTTGGTCTCACTTGAGTAAAGCTCCAAATAGTGCTCTACCCATCTGTCCATCTGCTGTTTCTTATCAGTGATGATTTCTCCAGTCAAGGTTTTCAATGGTGCACTTCTTTTGATCAGTGGAAAATCCTGGACACATGGTTCTCACGTTCCAGGTTGCAAGCCGTAGCTTGAGGTTTCTATTTTTATTTTTGTTTGTACCTGGTGCATTGGTTTTACAGCCTGCGATTCAGATTTTGTCCTAGCCCCAAGCACCCATTAAAGCAGGCAGGCTGTGGCGGATCAGCACCCAATTGACTGGGGGCTGCCCAGCTTGAGGCGGGCGGTAGCTGATCAGTGACACCTATAGGTGTCTCCCACCGTCAGAGGCAACGTGTGGCGCCCCATGTCTACGCCAACTGACAAGGACTTATAACCCGTAACAGTTGCCTCTCGCTTTGATTCCGAGATCAGTTAAGACCAGGGATGGAGTTATTGCCTCTCCATAGCACAAAGCCTGGGCTAAAATATAGAGATCATGTGTTGCCCATGCAGCATGATCCCTCTCTCGGCCTGCCTAGTTTACTCCAGAGGAAAGGTAACACCCCTACATCTGGAACAAGACAAGCTGCAGAAGCTGCCGGATCAGCAAAGCAATGCTCTAACTGTCCGCCTGTCGGAGCTTCGATCCTAGACCAGTCGCCAACCAAGGCTTAGGGCCTGGTCTGCCCTGCCATGACATTTTGTCTTTAGCTTGCATTTCCTCGCACCAGGGTAAGGCTTGTACCCTCCCAATTGCGCTCTTCCGCCCGAAGCCGTTGGCACAATGTGGGGTGTCGGGTTTGGTAAGCGCCGCCCAACGTTCAGCGCTAACAGAAACCAGGTAGTACCGTCTACTGTTATACGGTAGCTCAGTCATATCTGACTAAGACCTGATTATAATAATACATATCACAATTCTATAAAAATGACTCCTGTTGATGGTAGTAAAAAGTCTAATGATAATTTAGTAAGACAAAACTTATATGGAGTAGATAATTATGAAGAAGAAACTAAACGCAAGTTTAAAATAGGCGATAGAGTTAGAATAACAAAAAAGAAAAAGTTTTTTGAAAAAGGATACACACCAAAATGGACAACAGAAATATTTATTATTAGTGAAGTTTTATATACAAATCCTATTACTTATAAAATAAAAGATTTAGAAGGTGAAGAAATAATTGATAGTTTTTATGAAAAAGAATTACAAAAAACTATGTTCTAATTTATGAAACCATGTGGTAATGTTCTTATTCCATCAGCATAAATATATCTTTTATCATCAAAAGCTGATAATGATTTTTTATTTAATTCTTTTATAAACATTTCGTGTTTATCTGAATTTAATGTAAACATTTTATGATAGCTTTCATTTCCTGAAAATAAACAATTTTTATAATATTTATATGTAATTTCTTTTTCCAAAGTATTTCTACCTATTCCTTTTAATCTTTTCTTATCTTTTTCACCTTTAGTTTTAAAACTATATGCTTTACTTCTTAAACAAACTATCTCAGTTATAATCTTTCCATTTAATTCATCTTTAAATTTTCCTATTACTTTTTTATTTTTATCTGAATATCGAAAGTGTTCTTTCGGATAATCACTAGTATCTAATTCATCTTGAATAACTTCTAATTCTTTATATAAATCATTAGTAAAAACATTTATAAATACAGAATCAGTATCAGAATATAGTATTTCATTATCAGGAAAATGTTTATTAAAAGTGTTATAATAAAAGTCATACATTAATAATTTACTATAATCTAAAACACACATGCCTGTATAAATTGGTTTATTAAATTTTACTGTGGGTTTACTCATCTGTATTCCAATTAAATTTTTATTAAAATAAATAACATCTTTGAATGAAGGTTTAGAAAAATATTTTTTAGCTTCTTCTTTTGGTGTAACTAATTTTAAATTAACTCTTCCTCTTATATTTTCTAAAGTTTTACCATAGAATGCATTGTTCATTAATTTCCATAAATCTTTTTCAAAATCTGATTCTGCTTTTGTTCTTTGATTAGTATTAAAATCAATATATGGTTTTAGCCAATCATCTTCTTTAAATGAAATAGTTCTATGAACTTTAGTAACTTTCATTCCTTGAGATAAATAAAATTGTAATATTTTATGATGAATAACATATTTTTCTTTATCCTTTAAATTTAAAACTAATTTAGGAACTTCTCCTAATTTCTGAGAATTCATTCCGTTCTTATCTCCCAATAAATTTAATTGATATCGACTTAATTCTTCTTTTTTTATAACTAAACTTTCAGGAGCTAATGGATATTTATATGTTTTCAATTGTGCTTCTTTAATATATTCTAAATCACATTCTATTATACAACCTCTTCCTGTTGGAATATGTTTATAATATTTTGGGTTTGTTTCCCATTTAAAATCACCTGTTGGAAGTTTTTGAGACATTGACCAACCATATAAATTATTTGCATCTAAGTATAAAAGATAATTTAATCTCAGAAATTTATTAATATCTAATTTTTCTCCTTTTCTTTTTGTTTCTTTAAGAGTTTTAATATTTCATCTCTTTCGAAGTTATTAATTTTTTTATTTCCATCACCATGATAATTTGGTGTTTGCTTATTAAATGCTTTAGCATATCTACTTCCTAAAACCCCAGAAAATCCTCCTCTAATTCATTTTTCAAATATAAGTAACATATCATAATCTGTTAATAATTCTAATTCTACACCAGTATATTTTAATCCACATTCCCAAGTCAATCCAGAAGCTGAAAAACAATAACATGGATCAATTTCATGATGTTTTAAAAAGAATTCTCTAAACTTTTCAACTGCATCTGCCAATATTAATACATCTGTTTGTAAATAAATAAATATGATAATCTTGAAGTGTTTTACAATTAAATGTTTTCCAAGTATTTTGAGCATGTTCATATTCTTCTTGTGTAATTCCTTCTTGTCTTAAAGTTGAATAGAATTTTTCAATAGGAGGCAAACTAGTTTCTTCAAATCTTTCTAAAGAATCCATGTATTCATATGGATAAACACCTTTGAATGTTCTTTTACCATCCATAATATATTTTAATGTTTTAAATTTATCTTTTTTAAAATATTGTTGAAAATGTTTAAAATCTTTATCTAATAATCCTTTTGAAACATTATCAAGAGAAGCAGATAAGAATCTATAACTATTTAAAAATCTAAGTTTACCAAATTCAATTGCAATATAATCTTCTGAATTTGCAGCTAATACTGTTACTTTATTATATTTAGTTTCATATTTCATTAATTCTGTAATTATGAACTTAAAATCATATTTACTAACATTATGAAAAAATACTGGAATAATTTTAGAATCTTTTCCTTCTTTTGTATTACAAGATTGACAAGCAGCTCCTCTATAATTTTCATTAAAATGATTATGTTCTCTTACTTTTGTATCATCATCAAACTCTTTTTTACACATATAACAATTAGTAGCATTTTCAAAATCTATTTCTTCTTGATAAGTAAGTTTATGTTGTGATTTTTTATAATAATCTAATTTTTTATGTATAAAATAAAATTCCTTTACAATATCATTAACAAATCTTTCTTTTGCATCTAATCCTGTATAACTATAATAAGGACAAGAACATAAATCTGGATAATCAGATACAGCATATAAACCAAATGAACATACTTCTTGTTTAGATTTTTTCTCTGTATAAGATTCATTAGGATTTGCTTGACAAGAAGACATTGGGATATTTAATGATTCAAAATCTGCATAGAAAGCAATAGGTAATCTAGATTTATATTGATGATTTATAAATTTTAAAATATTATTTTCTTCAGTGGGAAGAATAGGTTTTGCTAAAGGTTGATTTCCACAATCTTTTTGATGGTTTTTTAATGCTTGAGAAGAGGAATAAGATTGAAAATATCTTCTACATAAATGTCTTTATGATGGTCAATAGATAAAATAGCTTCAAGATTTTTAATTAAACAATAATGTGTTATTCCATCATTTTCAACATATAATAAATCAATATGTTCTCTATCTGAATAGATTGTAGTATATATTGGATATAAGGATTTTACATTTTTTGGGTCTTTAAAGAGTGTAAACATATATACTTACATTATTATTATTTTCAAACTTATGAATATCTTTTATTTTAACAGGGTATTCAATTCCTTTCATATTAATTTTATCTTCATATTTTTTATAATGTGATACCCTTTCTGGATGAGATTTAATTTTTTTGTCAGCAGCTATAATACACCATAGAAAACATTTATCATCTTTGTTTTGTATATTTAGTATCTTATTATTTACAAAAGGAAGTTCAAAATAAGATGATCCTGTTAATGGTTTTACTTTTACTATGGTTAATTCTGTTAGATTAATATGATCAAAAATATATCCGCTTCCTTTTTGTTGAAAACGGTGACCCAAGCGATAAATTTTTGTTCTATTCTCTTAAATTTTTCATCAAATTGATTCATTGCATTTAAATTAAAATAACCTGAATTAAAATATACTGTTATATTATTATATTTTATTGGATGAGTGAAAACACAATCAATAGTGAACTTAAATTTAATTGAAGTATACTTGTCAAGAATTCTTTCTACATGAGAATATATTTTATCAAAATATGTATTTATATTTGTTCCTCTTTTTGGAATTGTGTAAGTTATTAAAACATTCTTGAATTTCTTTTTTGATTTAGAAATTATGTTTCTCAATTCATTCTTTTTGTGTGTTTTTGATTTTTCATGTTGTGTTAGTTCGTTTATAGTATTAAATGTTTTATTACAAATTTGACAATATAATTTTGCAAATTTACTTGTCATTTTTTAAGGGATTTCTTTTTAAAAATTCATCATATGCTTCTTTATATTTTTCTTTATTATTTATATAGTGATTTTGTTTTCTGATTTTGTCACATTCTTTACATCTTCCTCTATGACCATCTGGACATGTTTTTTCTCTAGCAAAGAAATGAAGAGGTTTATTGATAAAACAAATATTGCATGATTAAACCGAAGGGTACTGAGGTTAAGAGAAAAAAAATATATATTTTTTTTTAAAAAGTATGTGTTTTGATTTTATTATTTTTTCTAAATATATTATTTTTTTTTTTCAGATATTTTATTTTTCCAAATATTTTGATATTTCCAAATAGTTTATTTTTCCAATAATTTATTTTTTTCAACTATGGATTATTTTAGATAAAAGTTACTTAAAAGATGTTGTTTCTACCAAAAAAAATAGGTTAATAGTGTTTTGAAAATTATTTTATTTTTTTAAAAAGTAGGTGTTTTGATTTTATTATTTTTTCTAAATATTTTTTTTTTCAAATATGGATTATTTTAGGCAAAAGTTACTTAAAAGATTGTTTCTACAAAAAAATAGGGTGATAATTAGCGTTTTGAAAATTATTTTATTTTTTTAAAAAGTAGGTTTTTTTTTTTTTCAAATATGGATTATTTTAGGCAAAAGTTACTTAAAAGATGTTTCTACAAAAAATAGGGTGATAATAGCGTTTTGAAAATTATTTTATTTTTTTTTTAAACAGTAGGTGGCCTGAACCCCCATATTATAACACTACTCCTAGCCATGCACCTCAAATATCAGTGTGTCTGACTCAGCATGCATTTGTGTAAAAGTTGCTTCCTCTACTAGACAGCTTCCATCAACCATAATGGGTACTGTATTATCTACCCATGGGTAGGTTTCATTTTCTAACGATTTTGTCAGGGCAACGGCCTTAATGCTTATTCTTAGCGATTTCCAACTGCCATGGGAATTTTAGAGTGCACAACTTGCAAATGGCACTTCCTGATTTTCGCCCTTATCTGAAGAGGCTAGATATCTGACCTCACTACGCAAGAAATCAGAGGAACGCGTGATATTAAATAATGGTTCTTGGAAAAATGCCCAGCCCTATATTGGATCCAACCTGGTATCTTTTGCCCTGAGAATGATACCAGAACCTATCAGCCACAGCTCCCCCAGCCAGGACATAATGAAGTGGGATAGCCAGTTCATTTTTTTTTCTCTTCCTTCTTCACAAACAAATCCTTGAATTGTGAAAAATATCCGTTCCCCATTTTATGAGACTGGGTCAACCCCAGAGACACTCATTGGAATCAATAATCCTGTCCCTGCAGGGAAATTAGGTCGGACCACTGTCATGGCATGCAAGTGAAATAACTGCTATGCCAAAATGGCTACAAGTTGTCATAATTATGTGTCCTGCAAATTGGCATATGCTTTTTTGCATCTCCACGAGTCTCAGTTCTTGTCTTCAGGTAGACACCCTTTTAAAGGTGTCATCACTAGTCAGGTCTATCATCCAGCTGAATTATGGAATATGGACAAAATATCTGTGAGATAGCGGCTGGTTGAGTGGCTACAATGTTGGGTTCTCCTTCAAGAGACCCAGGTTTGAATCCTTGGTAAGGTGTGGATTTATTAGAAGGCAAAAACTGGAACATGTGACAACTGGAAAGATTTGTGAAAATTGATAAAGGCAGACAGAGAGAAAATTCTTGACAGTCTTGTGTCAAGGCACAGAAGGGAGTCAGCACACGAACTGATACATGCTGTTGGAGATCACAAGACATGGAGAAGCATGATCACCTATGCCAGCCAGCTAAGCACTTAATGATGACAGTCAGTCAGAACAGTAGAGGTGTAACATCATTCCTAATCTTCAAAGGAGATTCCCAAGAAGAATACTCAATGTATCAAGAAGAAAGAAAATAAGAAAATATGAAATCATGACTAAAGTGAGGATTATAACAATGCTAGATTTAATTAGAAAGCAAGTTAAAACGTTCGGCCATATAACTAGGCTACCAACTAACAGTATACCACAATGAGCAATGATGTAGTAGACCAAATGGATCCAGAAGCCAGGAATGCAAACCTGGTCAAAAATGCACGCTAAAAGCCGGATGTGTTTACCTAAGGGTTTCGATCCAAGGGTGCCTAACCAGACAACGCAATCACATCTGAAAAAACACTCCGGATGAACGCAAAGAAGAAGAAGAACCAGAAGAAGAAGCCAACCATGTAAACGACGGACAGAGGGAATAAGAAAGTCTATGGGAATCTTGATATATGAAGGCAATAAATGGGCACTCTCCCGCTGTTTATGCTTCACCTCGACACCGCTAGATACAAGAGAAACAAAACGGGATGAGATATGAGATGAGATTAATGGATTGTATTGACCACAAAAATCAACCGACTCACCCCCTCTTTAAGCTGCTGTAGCTCACTCTCATACTGCTGCAGTTTGCTCTCTAGGCTAGTGGCTTTAGCTTCAGCCTCCTGTTTGGCTGTTAAGGCAGTGTCTAATTTGATTGAAATGTCCGCCATGCTCACATCAGCTCCTGAGTCTTCAAACTTGGAGCTTCCGGCCAGGCTGCCTGTTAAAATGACAAGGAATCATAAGCAAAAAGTAACGTGACAAAGAATCGTAAGTAAACAGCAGTTTTATGCAAACAGTGTGAGTGCATAGGAAATTTATATAAAACTTTGTATTAAATTTGAAATCACAGTAAGGATAACAGAAGCTCCACATTTGAACAATACCTGTGACTGTTTTAATTGTTTCAGATAAAGTATTATTATGATACAGTAATGCTATCCACAATACAGACTGGTATAGAAAACCTAATAGCCTCAACTCAATTGAATAGTGAAAATCACAACTTATATCTTAACATAGCAAAAACAAAGATAATGCATACAGATAAATCTACTATGGAGAAAGAATGAGGAAAAATTGGAGGTGGTGGACAATTTTGAATATCTTGGGTCATTGATTACCAACAATGGTGAGACAATGAAAGCAATTAAATGACGACAATTGCTCTTCAAAGACTAAAACAACTGAATAAATTATGGAATGGGACAGACAGAACTACAAAAATTAGATTTTTAAGAGCATGCGTCTTTCCCATTGCAACATATGCCTGTGAGACCTGAACACTTACTAAACAAGCTGAACAGTCCATAAATGCTTTTGAATATAAATGTTATAGACGAGTTCTAAGAATATATTGGGTAAAGAAAAGAACAAATGCATCCATACTTCAAGAGCTGAATATTGAAGAAGGTTGGCTATTAAAGACGATAAAACAAAGAAAATTGAAATATCTTGGTCACTTGAAACGTCACAAAAGTTTGGAGAGAACAATAATGGAGGGGTATATGCCTGGGAAGAGAGGAAGAGGAAGGTCAAAGAGAAGATGGGTGGTGGATGATCTCCAGATGGGTGTAAAGGACGCAGGACATCTTGCTTGTGATCGAGAGGTTTTCTGGAAGGTTGTTATGGGAGCGAGGTTCTGCAAAGGACATGCTTCTTAATGAATGAATGAAAGGGAATACATCTGAGTTTAGAACTAGCTTGACACACAGAAGCAATAAAAGCCAGTTCATTTTTATAATAGTTATAATCTGTGACAAGAGCACCCAATCTAAATATTCTGTGCCAAGTAAAATATTCTGAACCTTCTAGAACATTCAGTAAAGGTCAGATGCAATTAGTGTCCTCTGTAATAATATAAGTGTCATTTGTAATAGTATCAGTGTTCAATGTAATTATATAAATGCCCTTTTTAATAGTATAAGTGTTCATTGTAATTGTATCAATGTCCTTTATAATTGTATAAGTGTAATAGTAATAGTATCAGTGACCTTTGCAATAGTTTTAAGTGTCCTTTTTAATAATAACAGTGTCCATTTTAATAGCATAAGCACCTTTTTTAATAGTATAAGCGTCGTTTGTTATAGTAAGTGACCTTTGTAATAGTATCAGTATCCTTTGTAATAGTATAAGTGTCCTTGACAATAGTAAAAGAGTCCTTTTTAATAGTATCCCAAAACACAACAAACTATAGCTGACAAAAATGTCTCGCTATATGAAGTACAATTTATTTCCAAGTTTAAAAATCACTGGTTAATAATCAATTCAACTTACTAAGCAGGGGGTCCACATCAATGTCAAATTTAGTAGCCCTGAAATCTGGGTCGCAGCCGTTCCGTTGAAGAACAATTTGGGTTATGCACTCTTCTATCAACTTGTAGTACTGAGGCCTAGGGAGAATATAAAATTATTCTGAAGATGCTTCTATTTCGTTGTAAAAATATGTGCTACTGTGCTGCCTGGCAATATCTGATGACCTTACATTTCTGAATGGGAAATATTATTATCAGCGGTATAGAGCTGCAACCAAGATAATGTGTGAAAGTATGCCCAAAAATCATCATCATTTTAATTTGTCATACCTTTTTTGTTTTGTTGATAATGACATTGGGAATAAATTGACACACTGTCTTGATGTGTCAGACTATTTTGATGGCGATAATAATTTCCATAAATTCACGCATACAAATGAGACCTATATGATGATGGTACACACGCGGTATTAATTTATCAGACTATGATAATGGTAAAATGTAAAACAAATTCACACTGTCTTGATATGTCATATCTATACTAATGATAATGAAATCAGACAAATTCACAGCTTTGCTTTGTGAGATCAATAATGATGATGCTATTTCACATAAATTCACACTATTGATGTGACAAACTTACAAATATAAATTCAGACTGTCTTGATTTGTCACACCTACAGTGAAGAAGAAGATACTACAAAGTTGAGGGTTCAAAATCAGTTGTGGGAAATTTGGAAGCAGACCACTCTGTGTTGATTTCAATGGTATGAGGCATTAGTTGTTCAGAAAGCAATGGCAAACTACTGAACTAATATTGCCTGATAAAACACATACAGCTGGGGTTAATTGCAACACCCTGTAAAGGACATGCAAATAACTTTTTTTTAATGAGATAAATATCCAGGCTTGGTACCAGCTCATGTCCATCTGACCATTTTGAACTTGACACAATATGGACTTAGAGAATCAAATCACACATTACCCTAATTAGATTGCTAAACTGACTATTACCTGGCATAGATGTCATCCCTGATTGACAAGAGGTGCTGGAGTATGGACAGGAAGTATGGTTCCGCCACTGTATTGCTGACGGTGTTGAAGATTACTTCAAAACAGGCTTTTGGACTAGTGAGCTCAGTTAAGGAAATGCTGCTGAAGGATCTACTTCAGAAACATTGTCACACAATCTTCATGCTAATGTTTAACCCTACCAGACCGCTGTACCAATTTTTTGTTAATTTCCTAATCTGCCGCTATACCGATGTACCTAATTTTCGGTTATTTTGCCTAGTACATGAAAACAATGCGTCACAAACTAAAAATAACCAACCAATCGTGGTCAAACCTCATGGTTAGCCATTGCAAATGTCTACCCCCATAGGTTTTAATTGACTGTGTGGTTTAGTGCGAAAAAAATTCTGAAAATTCACAATGAAACGAGCGGCTGATGAACCAAGCACTTCAATAAGTAAGCGAAGTAGGTCTAGGCTTTTCACAGTCCAACAGGTGATCAATACTTTGGTTTATTCAGACTGGATTGGCACACAAAGGTGGAATATTGGCGCTAGATGAAAGGTAGACCTATTTTCTACAATGGCTCCAAGTTACATCTTATTCTTCTTCTCCTTCTTCGTTCATCCGGATTTTTTTTCGGATGTGACTGCGTTGTGCCTGTTTACAGCAGAGCTGCGTTCTTGCGCCGTTAGGCCGACACATCCGACTTCTGCGGGCATTTGTTGACCGGGTTAACCTTCCCGGGGGTTTCTTAGGACGTTTTAATCTCACTGTTGTGGTGTTATCCCCCATTCTAGCTGGCCCATATAGAACAGCCAAAGACATCCTGGTCAACCCTCAAGGGAAGGCAGGGGCAGACCATGGGCATTCCCCGCCATCCAAGGAGGCTTCCATACTTGCAGAGCCATCACACAGCGCTCTGGTACTGGGCTCACCCAAGGAATCGTCACGTCCTACACATGGCTGCTTAGCCTCACTTCCGTATATTGGGCCTTCACATCTTATTCTAACCACTTGTTTGCATGTAACTAACATTTTTCTATATCATGTTTGTTTTTTTCTATTTAATGCTCAGGAGCCCAGGTAATAGGGACAGTTAGGTTCAGGGTCTCAGGTCTGGTAGGGTTAAGCCCATCTGTCCATACGAGTTGTGACATTAACACACATTTTTGATAATATTGCTTACAGCTCTTTCTGTTGACCATGAACACTTTGTTCGTTCTCCATTATAGTGTGAATAGAAAACTCTGGTCAGTTCAGTAACAATATAATTTTGTAAATGTCAGTGTACACAACACTTTGATGAACACTTCCAGTAACCTATGACCTTATGATCATCACAACACAACACAAGCCATTTAACAGGGAAGGACCAGGACAACAGGTTCAGACTCGGAACATAACATATATACAATTTAACATGCACGTTAACAGATCCCAATCAAACTCACATTGGAGATCATGTTCCGGAAGATTTTCTTCAATAAAAATATGGGTCTAACACCAAATGCCAAATGCCACATAAAATGCTGCATGCACTGACATCTTTGCTTTTTTGTTTAATAGTGGTCAATATTTCTTTCAGGAATATATTTAACTCTTTCGATTTCCAGCCAGTTCCCACATAACCCAGTTTTTTTTTTGCTTTAACTCTAATGTCCCAGCAAGTTGTCACATTAACCCACATAACCCATGTTATTTGCTATGACTTATGTTCCAGACACTTGTCACATTAACCCACATAACCCATGTTATTTGCTATGACTTATGTTCTAGACACTTGTCACATTAACCCACATAACCCATGTTATTTGCTTTAATTCTGTGTTCCAGACAGTTGTCACATTAACCCACATAACCCATGTTATTTGCTTTAATTCTGCTCCAAGCAGTTGTAACATTAACCCACATTATTTGCTTTAATTCTGTGTTCCAGACAGTTGTCACATTAACCCACATAACCCATGTTATTTGCTTTAATTCTGCTCCAAGCAGTTGTAACATTAACCCACATTATTTGCTTTAATTCTGTGTTCCAGACAGTTGTCACATTAACCCACATAACCCATGTTATTTGCTATGACTTATGTTCTAGACACTTGTCACATTAACCCACATAACTCATGTTATTTGCTTTAATTCTGCTCCAGACAGTTGTCACATTAACCCACATAACCCATGTTATTTGCTTTAATTCTGCTCCAAGCAGTTGTAACATTAACCCACATTATTTGCTTTAATTCTGTGTTCCAGACAGTTGTCACATTAACCCACATTATTTGCTTTAATTCTGTGTTCCAGACAGTTGTCACATTAACCCACATAACCCATGTTATTTGCTTTAATTCTGTGTTCCAGACAGTTGTCACATTAACCCACATAACCCATGTTATTTGCTTTAATTCTGTGTTTCAGACAGTTGTCACATTAACCCACATAACCCATGTTATTTGCTATGACTTATGTTCCAGACACTTGTCACATTAACCCACATAACTCATGTTATTTGCTTTAATTCTGTGTTCCAGACAGTTGTCACATTAACCCACATAACCCATGTTATTTGCTTTAATTCTGTGTTTCAGACAGTTGTCACATTAACCCACATAACCCATGTTATTTGCTATGACTTATGTTCCAGACACTTGTCACATTAACCCACATAACCCATGTTATTTGCTATGACTTATGTTCTAGACACTTGTCACATTAACCCACATAACCCATGTTATTTGCTTTAATTCTGTGTTCCAGACAGTTGTCACATTAACCCACATAACCCATGTTATTTGCTTTAATTCTGCTCCAAGCAGTTGTAACATTAACCCACATTATTTGCTTTAATTCTGTGTTCCAGACAGTTGTCACATTAACCCACATAACCCATGTTATTTGCTATGACTTATGTTCTAGACACTTGTCACATTAACCCACATAACCCATGTTATTTGCTTTAATTCTGTGTTCCAGACAGTTGTCACATTAACCCACATAACCCATGTTATTTGCTTTAATTCTGCTCCAAGCAGTTGTAACATTAACCCACATTATTTGCTTTAATTCTGTGTTCCAGACAGTTGTCACATTAACCCACATAACCCATGTTATTTGCTTTAATTCTGCTCCAGACAGTTGTAACATTAACCCACATTATTTGCTTTAATTCTGTGTTCCAGACAGTTGTCACATTAACCCACATAACCCATGTTATTTGCTTTAATTCTGTGTTCCAGACAGTTGTCACATTAACCCACATAACCCATGTTATTTGCTTTAATTCTGTGTTCCAGACAGTTGTCACATTAACCCACATAACCCATGTTATTTGCTTTAATTCTGTGTTCCAGACAGTTGTCACATTAACCCACATTATTTGCTTTAATTCTGTGTTCCAGACAGTTGTCACATTAACCCACATAACCCATGTTATTTGCTTTAATTCTGTGTTCCAGACAGTTGTCACATTAACCCACATAACCCATGTTATTTGCTTTAATTCTGTGTTCCAGACAGTTGTCACATTAACCCACATAACCCATGTTATTTGCTTTAATTCTGCTCCAGGCAGTTGTAACATTAACGCATATAACCCATGTTATTTGCTTTAATTCTGTGTTCCAGACAGTTGTCACATTAACCCATATAACCCATGTTATTTGCTTTAATTCTGCTCCAGGCAGTTGTAACATTAACCCATGTTGTTTTGCTTTAACTCAAATTCCAGTCAGTTGTCACATTAACCCATATAACCCATGTTGCTTTAATTCTGTGTTCCAGCCAGTTGTCACATTAACCCACATAACCCATGTTATTTGTTTTAATTCTGTGTTCCAGCCAGTTGTCACATTAACCCACATTATTTGCTTTAATTCTGCTCCAGTTGTAACATTAACCCATGTTTGCTTTAACTATTATGTTCGTCAGTTGTCACATTAATCCACATAACCTCTTATGTTCCATCCAGTTGTCACATTAACCCACATAAACCATCTTATTTGCTTTAACTCTTGTTCCAGCCAGTTATCTGTCACATTAGAGAAGGAGAAGAACTGCTTCATCTTCAAACAAAAAGCAATGGTCATTAAATACTGTAACAATATGCCTTTCCGTCAACACAATGCTGAGATATGTAGAAAGAAAGGATATTCCATCTCCAAGCGAATGTTGTCATATCGATGAGAGAATTCCTCCATGTCTTCATCTTTGTGTTCATGGAAGATATGCACATGGGTCTTCAGTTCCTCGTCATCTTGTTTATCCAGCCACTGTGGGAAGGCAATCAGAAAGCTTAAAAAACAGGTCATGCTTAAATGACGTTTCACAAGTATATGGGAAAGGTGACTCCATACAGAGCCTCAAATAAATATGTTACAATGATGAATGTGATCAAAGTCAAATCTTCCACTGCTTTTTCTTCTTCTTCTTGTCCATTGTTGTTCTGGTAATTTCTATTGTCTACACCAGTTTGTTTTTTTATATATATTTTGCTGCATTTCAAAAATCGCTAAGACTCCCAAGCTGCTTTGTGTGGATGTTTGTTGGCCCAATGTTCAGTCTGCAAATGACAAAAACACCTGCAGTTCTGAAGTACATGTTCACCTGTCTGTTCAACCTGTTCACATATGCACAGTGGTGGTGGGGCCAACTTCAGTCTGTGAAAGTGATTGTTCCATCTTCTGCTCTACAAATCCAGGCATTTTGGCAATGGCCTAAGCCTGTCCATTCTTTAATGGTATCTCTCAATGATTGCATTTGTCTGTCACTTTACTTCACCTTTTTCTGCCCTTTATTTGTAATGGAGCATAGGCGATCAACCATCTCACACCAAACAGTCTTATCCTTTGCTATCTTCTTCTTCTTTTTGTTCGCTCGCTTAAACTCGAGTGTAGTCCTTTCACACTGTTTAAAGTAATAAAGGATTGAGTTTTGCGTGTGGGCTTGCTTTCCCTTTTAAAGGTGTCCCTCGCCATTCAGGCGAGCCCACTCCGACTTCAGAGGTCTTTGCTATCTATTTCCGCTCCCTCCTTGTGCTCCCTATATTATTCACCTCCTCTCAAATTTTCTCCATATATTTTCAGGTCTGCCTCTATTTCATTTTCCCTGTGGATTCCAGTGAAAGGGCTTTCTAGTTATACTGTTCGCAGGCTTTCTCAATGCATGTCCTATCAACTTCCAGCATCTTTCCTTCACCCTCATGGTTCACCGGAAGCTGTCTAGTTCCCTCCTTAAGCTCTACATTAGTAATTCTGTCATACCATTTAATCCTATTCTGCACAGACAAATATTAGTTAATGTCTTTAGTTCATTAGCCATTGTTTTAGTCTTTCTTAGAGTTTATTGAATCACACTGCAGTTTGGTACTAGTTTTAACATCTTTTGAATGCCACAAACTTCCTAACAATGAATCCCAGGACAAAATTAAACAAGCTTTATCATTTATCACATGATGAATGATTACTGTTAGCAATTGTTCTGACATGGCAGTGTAATTCCTTGCCAAAACAGTTTAACTCTAAGTCCAATGCCATCTTTGTGGAGCAGCCCTTGTGCCTATACCAAGGTCCCTTGTATATGTACTTATTAACTGTCACCTACCACATCATTTTTATGTCTACTGCGAATTCAAAATTGTGTCAAACTTAAAGTCTGCATAATGTCTTGGAGGTGTGTGACAGTTACCATTACCAAAACCACAATTTAGTAAAGATAGTTTGCAAATTCTAATCCCAGATCTCGAGACTTAAGGCTTCTTATCTTTTAAGAGTTACATTCTTCTTCTTCTTCTGCATCCATTTCATGAAGCTGTGTTGACCTCCAAGACGTAGCAATTACAACAATTCCAATTATTAAATTACTCCCAATTAAAGTCCATGACATTTTGCTCAAGAGGTGCACCAGAAGTGGATATAATGTTCATTAAAAAATAATCAGTAATGGATGGTTGATTGCAAAATATCTTCACAGCAAAAAAGCAAAACAATTCCAAAACCATATAAAGAATCAATTTACTTTACCCCAATTAGATCAACGAGGCCTGTTCGCATAAACTCATTTCTTAGATGCATCCGGAAATCTAAATCATCTGGTGTGCTGACAATGGCATTCACCAACTGAATGCATGCCACCTGAGGTGATGAAAACAGATCAAGTGTTATATATGTATGAAAACAGATCAAATGATAGATATGTACCCATCCATCCATCATGTGCCATACCGGTAAGCATGGGCGGTCATGTTCTGCCATCTCACTCGATCACCAGAGTCATGGATCAGCTCCGTGTTTCTGTCTCGACTATGCCACAAGGCCAAGCCATCCAAGTACTTGCTTCTAGGTCTTCCCTTGGTCTGTTCCCCTCGACCTTACCAGTTGTCACCAAGTTCTCCAATTCATTTCTTCTCATAACATGCCCAAAAAATTGTGATTGACTACGTCTAATGTCTCTAATCAGTTTACGATCTTCATTTGTTTCTTGAAGGACTTGTTCATTGGTCTTTCTGGCTGTCCATGGTATTCTTTGCATTTTCCTCAGAAACCACATTTCTACAGCCATCAGATGTTTTTCAGCTTGTCTGCTCATTGTCCAAGCTTCACATCTATATATAGATATGTATACATGTGTTTATTTGTGAGTGTATGTAAGTAAATATATATATATAATGTGCACTACTTGTTGACACTAGACTGTTCCTCCATACACAAGGTTAGGTATCCATCTCACTACCCAGGAGATAAGGAAGATATGTATAATCATTACAAACCAATGGTTCTTGTAGAAATGTCCATCCCCATGCTGGGAACCAAACCCAGCAACTTCTCAACCTGAGGCAGACATAACCTCCCAGCCATGGCTTACCAATAAGTAAGTCAACAACTAAGCTAAGAGTGCAAATATTCAAGTACACGTGTATAATGAACATTCTATCTGCATTCATTTAGATAGCACAGTGGTTCTCAACCTTTATTTTTTTGGCCCATGCCCCCCCCCCCCTTTACCATATTATCAGTACGTCATTCCCCCCTTTCGTATTTCCTACCTAAAAATGTGGCCCTTGCCCCCCTTCACCATATTTTCAGAACGTCATTCACCCCTTTCGCATTTCCTAACTAAAAATCCCGCCCCCGCCCCTACACAGTATACGTAATGGAAGCTAAATTTAATAACACATACTAAAACAAGTCTAGACATCCACATGAAACGTGATTTGTGGGTCTACTTACTTTATAAAATGAATTTTAGAAGGGTGAGAGACGTACAGAACCGTACAGTATGAAGGGAAAAACAATATCAAGCAATCGGTTCTTGTATTAATGCAATCTTGAAATAATCTTAATTTCCCCCCCCCCCCCCCTCCCCCCTGGAAACCCTAAAATTCCCCCCTAGGGGGGAATTCCCCACCGGTTGAGAACCACTGAGATAGCAGGTCCTTTGCAGAATGTCACTCATCACAGCTCACCAGAAAGACCTTTGCTGACTCCCCTGCAACATGTATTTTCCTGCATGAAGTGTCTGCAATGTCTTGTATCGATTATTTCCAGAAGCCTTACTTTCTATTACTGCTCTTTCTAAGCCACTGTAATCTTCAATATGGCCAAAGTATTTCAGTTTCTGAGACAAGATGCCGTTTATGAGCTAGTTTTCTTCCATGTTCAGATCTTGTACAATGTCAGTATTTTTATTCTTGATTCATGGTATTCTAATTGTTTCAGAAACATATATTCAAAAGCCCCGATTTTCTATTTTAGTATTTGTGAAATAGACCATGCTCTTCAAAGACTAAAACAACTGAATAAATTATGGAGTGGGACAAATAGAACAATGAAAATTAGATTTTTAAGAGCATGCATCTTTTCCATTGCAACATACACCTGTGAGAGCGGGTCACTTACTTAACAAGCTGACCAGTGCATAAATGCCTTTGAATATAAATGTTATAGACAGATTCTAAGAATATCTTGGATACAGAAAAGAAATGCATCCATACTTCAAGAGCTTAATATTGAAGGTTGGCTAATTAAAGACAATAAAACAAAGAAAACTGAAATATTTTGGTCACTTGAAACGCCATAAAAGTTTGGAGAGAACAATAATGGAGGGGTATATGCCCGGGAAGAAAGGAAGAGGAAGGCCAAAGAGAAAGTGGGTGCAGGATGTTGCAGATGATCTCCAGATGGGGATATCGGACGCGGGACATCTTGCTTATAATTGAGAAGTTTTCCGGAAGGTTGTTATGGAAGCGAGGTTCTGCAAAGGATATGCTACTGAATGAATGAATGAAATAGTCCATGATTTACACATCTTACCTGCATAGCAGGATTATCCCTCATCCCTAAACCACTGATGATAGGCAAAAACCGCTCCTGGCCACGAATCTCTCCACACACTGTAATACCCTCCAAGGCTTTTTCATGGCTAGAAACAAAAATAGTTTAAAACTTGTGATCACCTAGGCTGTCTTGTATCATGGCATGATTAGTGTCAGTACAAGAATTGATAAATAGTCCTAAAGCACAGGAGTTGTTCAGTGACACAATTCCCTAACCCAGAAGAAGAAAACTAATAACATTTAATTGAGCAATATGGACATTTTGAGGTAAGCTAAGTTACAAAGACAACATATCACAAACACCAAAAAGAGGCAGTCATCATTTTTTGGCCATGGTGGTACAGTGGCTCGAATGCTAGACTGCTGACCTGGTGGTCTAGACTGCTGACCTGGTGGTCGCGGGTTCAAATTTGCATTTAGGCAGATTATTCAAAATAACTTGGGCTTCCGGACTGACCAAGTTTACAATGAGTACCAAGAAATGTTATGGGAAGTAAAGGCGGTTGACACAATATTGCTCACATCACCCCTAGAATGCTGATTCATGTATACAAATATGGAGCCAACACTATATACTCAAAGCGCTTCAAGGCGTATGGCAGAGTCCTCATGGTATTTCAAAGGGTCCTTTATTTGTAACTACTAGCCAAAAACAATTAACATCATTACCCCCATTTTTCAGACTCCTTGGGAAAATACCATTACTGGAGTCAGCAATGTTTTAACTCTCAAAGGACGTGAAGGTTTACCTGTCTCTTCTGCCTACCATCTCTCAGTCTGCCTCTGCTATCACTGATCACTAAACAATGTTTTTTCAATGCTTCTCTTCTCATGATTAAACAGCATTGTTTCTCTTTTTTTTAATACTTATAAAATGTACTACTTTTGTAAGTCTTTTCTAGAACTTGCTACTCAATTATGGAAGCCCCAGAAGTTTTAATGTAGTTCACATGTCAAATAATTGGGTTGTTCTTGGTATTGTTGATCCAATACTATTTATGCTCTAATTTTCACCCCCTTGCAATGTGATACATCTGGTTCACACAATCTGTGATGGATAAGAAATTGTCTAAGCATTATCAAGACAAAGAACAAACATCTAACACTGTTTATGCTCCACCTTTCATTCCAATGCCATGCAGTACTAAGTCTTGTCCACACATAGTGTTCCTTGATGTATACGAATTTTCCAAACAGCATCATGTGCTGAACAAAAGACACAGATCCAACACTGTTTATGCTCCATCGTTCATCCCACTTCCATGTAGTAATACTTCTAGTCCACACACAGTATTCCTTTATAGATAATTTAATTTCTAACCATCACCAACAGCTGGACAAATAATAAAGCTGATCATAACAGTGTGAACACAGCATTGTTGTGAGTAAATTCTGTTTAGGTGCTTGTATGGGGAACTAATGGCCTGTATCCTCCTTGCAAGCGCGTTGCTTTTATCCTTGTATGTTGGCTTAAGCAAGTACTTCTCAGAAGCCCAACAGACAGAAAAAGGTTGATTGTTATGAATATTTGCAAATTTGTTAAAAGAACACAAATAGTGGCAAGAGTTGTTCAAATGGTAGGGAGACGTGTATATTCAGAAAACAAATACTAGAATTACTTACTCTTTGAACTTTTTCTCATGTAATCAAACACGAAAATTTGAGGACACACAACTAAGACATTGATGTTGATCTCACAGACAACTAGGCTGAGCTGTTCTCAATTCAAAGAAAGAAACTTTCAAACAATCCTACTCACTAACAAACTTTAACCAGATGTTTAGTCTGGCTATTTGCAACCAAAATGGTTAATTTGCTACCAGGATAATGTAAACCTTGGGGGTCTCAGTGGTGAAATGGTCAAGGTGCTACCATTATATATATATATGAGGACTGTTGCAAATTCGTTGGACTGCCAGAGTAACAAACAACGACTGCCTGAAAGAGGTTAATGAAACTAGAACATTATATACAACAATAAGAAAGAGACAAACAGCTTTCTTTGCTCATGTGATGAGAAGAGAGGTATTGAAGAAGATCATGACAGCTGGAAAGATCAATGGGAAAAGAGGCAGAGACAGACCAAGAGTTGAGACAGTGGCATGGAGGAATATCATTAACAGAGTTGATCCAGAACACCAAAGACAGAGATCTGTGGAGAGACATGAATGCCTACAACAGCTGGCAGGGCTAATTTTATTTTGTATTTTGCGCTCGCTCGCTTTGAATTCAAGCGTAGTCCATACATATTACGACTAGTAATGCTGAACTGAATTTTGCGTGTGGATTAGCTTTCCCTATTAACAGTTTCCCTCGCCATCAAGCGAACCTACTGACTTGTCAGAGGTACTTGTAATTTACGATTCCAAGTCAAGGACAATAGGTCAACATTTTAGTCCAACTGTCCGGTGTAAGGGTTAAACCTCTTACCTCGGCATCAGCACACCGGATGTTTAAGAATTAGAGAGGAGAGGCCAGGATAGCACAGTGGCTAGTGCGTTTGCCTGCCAACCTGGTTGTCATGTGACTGAATCCCCATTGCAGCAGGAATTCCATTTCACACACCTAGACTCCCAGATCAACCCAACATAAAAATGGGTGTCTAGAAATTGTCTGGAAAGTAAAGGCAGCAAGTGTGATACTAACCACATCACCCATCAAGTGCCAATTGGTCTACAAATAAGGGGCTAGCACCATATACCCAATCAACACATCTCTTGGCATGAGAAGGGGTCCTTTATTTGACATATATAGGGTGTATTTTTAATGAATGTGCAGTGTTTGAAAGTATTGCCAGTCAAAGTTTTGTATTCACCCTCTGTAAAGCTCATGCAACATAACAGGTAAATACAAAACTTGGACCGGCAATATTTTCAAACACTGCAGTCATTAAAAATACACCCTGTATAAGAAGCAAGGGTTCATACAAATGTGCAGAGTGCTACTACATGTTACTGAACTAAAAGGAACAAGCCCAACTACCACAGACTCGGCAACAACAACAAGAATCCAATACAAACACCATTATGACAAAACAAATGATTATACCCCTTAGGCGGGACTAAACAAATGGCTGCTATCAACCGCACAGCTTCAAGCATTGTTGGGGGGTCAGCTGGGTCCACTGTTCTAGACATGATAGTCAAGGCTTCCTCATGCTCCAAGATTCGCCTCAGACCAAACTGAAATCATACCACACATCACAGGGGGATACAAGTTTGACATCATGCAAGCAAGGCATGCTGGGATGCTTACAACAATCAAGAAGGACAATGAGCATAAACCAACAGTACTATTTCATAATACATCATCCATCATGTAGCAGGTTCTTCGTAGAAGGTCTCTAGCACAGCCTGCTGAAAAGGTTTTTATCAATTTCCCTGTCTCATGCAATTTTCATGCCCAAGGTGTCTTCAACATCCCGGTGTCCACCCCTGCGCTGGTGAAACCCTGCCTTTCTTCCAGGAGCCATGCCTTCTATCTAAGCCACTGTGATTTTTTTAATGGCCAAAGTATTTCAGTTTCCAACACGACGCTGTTTATGAGCAAATTTTCTTCTATGCTCAGATCTTGTAGACTGTCAATATTTTTCTTCTTCTTGATCCACATAATACATCGAGACTTTAAAATAAACTGTTTTTAACCAGCTTGGACATACACGTATGACTATTCTATGGAGGATAAAAATAGGAGCAGCAGCATAACTGTCAAATGGTAAAATGCAACATAAATATGAGTGCAACATTCAAAACTTAGCTGATTGTAATAGCAAAATCTAATTAATATATAAATGGCCACAGAAGGTTGAAATACTAAATACTGCAAAGACCTGAAGGTACCAGGTTGTTGCTGAAGTCATCTTCATCCCAAAAGGCTCACTCTCTCTTACTTTAGGGCACCTGGGCAGTTGATTTGATCAGTGTAGTGTTTGGTCCTAGAAGAGATCACTATGCTTGGGTGGGTTGATTTCCCAGGTAACTACAGTTGTTCATGCTGCAGGCTTGTCTTTTGATCTGGTGGATGAACTTTAACTGTGACTATCATATCCTGATTCCATTGTTTCACAAATGTCCCCAGCATTTTGATTCTTAGTTTCTATTAGCCTAGGGTTGTTGGTAGTGTGTTTGAACTTGTTGTTTCATATCCTGATTCCTTTGCTTCGCATTGGCCCCAACATTTTGATTCTTAGTTTCCATTAGTTTGAACTTGAGCTGTTTCATATCCTGATTCCTTTGCTTCGCATTTGCCCCAGTACTTTGGTTCTTAGTTTCCATGAGCCTTGTGCTGGTACAGTGTTTTAACTTTATCTGTTTAATGTCCTGATTCCTTTGTTTCACAAGTGTCCCCAACATGTTGCGTCTCCATTTCCCATTAGCTTTGAGATGCTGGTCTGGTTGCTGAAGTTAACTGTGACTACCATGTCCTGATTGCTTCGTGGTTGCTCCCAACATTCTGGTTCTTCATTTCCATTAGCTTTGAGCTGCTCCTATGGGCCAGATTTCCATTTTCTAGACAATCTGGACAGTCTTGTAAATGTGCTCTAGTGTTTGCTAGGGTGCGTGAAAGTCTCTGAGATCCATTCAGTGAAAGTGTGAATTAAATCTATCTAAAACAAAATCATTGCTGAAAATGCCTGGTGACTGCTTAATACTTAACTAAGAAAATAATTTGTGTGTACATTCAGAATGCTATACTTCAGGTATTCCAATCAATGCATATATCTAAAACACACTGCTGACAATGAATGCCTGGTGACTTTAACATGTAAAATGTTATGTGAATACCTTCAGAATGCATTACACTGGGTATTCCAATTAATGGATATATCTAAAACATAATCTCCCCCCTGATGAAAAAAAATGCCTGGTGACAGCTTAACACTTAGCATAGAAAATGTTATATATGAACATTCAGAATGCTAAAAATTAGATAATCCAGATCTAAAATAAAACCTTGTATTGCTGACTATGCTTGCTGTTACTACCTAAAACATGTGGACTATTTGAGGCCTGTTCATTTACAAAATTAGAACAAATTGACTGATTAGGCAAAAACTTTTGAGAATACAACAGAAACCTTGCACTAACATGCAATAATACAAACCATCTTTACGCCACTTGTTAGCATCAGGCAATTCAACATTAGTTAACATTCTGCATGAATGTTGAAAATTTCTCAACTAATTAACAAGTAACAGTATATCAGGGAGCAACAATTATACAAACTTACAAAGATGACTTTTATCACTAATCAGTAAAACCATTGCATGGAAAATAAAACCATTGGATGGAAACAATGTGAAAACATTGAGCCCAGAAGCAACAAAACCAGCCAGATCAACAGATGTCAACAATATTACAGAAGAAACATGTGAAACTAAAACCAAAACAGCATTGTTGAACACAATTTTCCTCGGCACCCTATTTTTTCATGCCAGACCTGCACATAACTCTTAGCATAAAAGGAAGAGAGAGAATTATCATAGGAAACAAGTTAAGAACCACAATTGTCAGGCACCATCAAATAAAAACAAGTAAAATAGCTTGGCCATACATACTTCATGACTACCAACAGATACTGCTCCACACAAAAAAGCAATATAGCTGAGAGATAAAACAGGAGTAAAGGATAAGGCCAAATATCCGTATAAGACCAAATTCATATATGCAAGTTGTATGAGGCCTATGTCTAAGCTAACTCCAGATATAATTCTATCTGATGCTGCAAGGCAAATGAGAAGAGGGGGAGTAGAAAGAAGATGAAAGTTATTTGCTTATCTTTGTCTCCTGACATCCTAACCTCTAGTTCACTGATAAACTTTGTAAATCAAATTATTCCAGAGTTATGTCTCTTGATTTAAACAAACAAATCCCCCCCCCCCCAAAAAAAAAAACCCCGGCTGCGTATGCACAAGCACACACACACTTTCACTATACATGAATCTTTAACATCCTCCAATTAGTAAATCAATTCACTTAACAAAATTTCCTAGAGGACAGACATGTTTTTACCCTAACAATTTTTTTAGACAACCAAAAGACTTTTAAGAAGAAAAAAAAAAAATTAAGAGGCTAAGACAAAGACAACTTATCACAAACATAAGAGGCAGTGAATATTTGTTTGGCCACACTGGGAGAGCAGAAAACAAACATGGAAAAACTTGACAAATTCATGACAGAAGATAAAGGAAGACAATGAGGAAAGATTCTTGACAGCCTTTTGTCATGGCATAGAAAAATATCAGCAACATACTTATGACATTCTGTAGGAGATCGCGAGATGTGGGACAGTATAACCACATAACCCAATATGTCTCATGGCATAAAAAGGAGACCTGTACAGTTTTTGTTTTTTAAAGAGTTATACTAAAGAAATTTGGACATTTAAAAAGACATAAATGCCTGAAAAAGATCATTACAGAGGGTGGTAATACCAGGGAAGATGAGATGAGAAAGGCCACAACAAAAATGGATTCAAGTTGTAATAGATAACATGACAGCAACAGAGGCAGGACATCTGGCTTATGATAAAGAGAAATATTAATTGTTGTGAGGCAAATTTCTGCAAAGGACAGGCATTCAAGCGGATTCAGAGGATGATGACGACATACTAAAGAAATCTGGCCTAAGCTTTTCTATGGCTATATCCACTGTATGTATATTTAGCCTCCTTTCAAACACTGCTCTCGTCACTGTTTAAAGTGGTTATTTTCCCCAATTGAGCATCTGTTGTGATGCTTTTGGGGACTGAAAAGTTTACTTTCCACAATTGAACATTTGTTGTGGCACTTTTGGGAATTGAAAAATTTCATTTTCCCCACTTGAGCATCTATTGTTGACACTTTTGGGGATTGAAAAAGTTAACTAAATTAACAAAACAAAATAAAAACTGCAGTATGTCAAGTCCTGTAACTATGTTATCAAAAGCACATTGATGACTTACAGTGTTATTCATAAAAGCCTTGAGACATCTGATACATTCATATGTGCTTCTCCTTTCATGGATACTGGGGAAAAAGTAAGGTGGGCAGGTTGTAAGAAAATGTTTTTGTAATGACAAACAAACGTTCACACTTGAAATTATAGATACAAAGACAACAAAATGTAACAAATTTGGTAGGTTTAGATTCTACAGTAAAACAATAAATACAAACTCCCTTCTTCTGCTCTCTATTGGAGCATTGATCCTCAACCAGTTCACATCATGCCATACAATCTTTTGCCATGTCCTGCAGCTCACTCCATAACCATAACCACTCAATATTCATCTCTTTCTAATTCTCTTCTACTTTTTTAGGTCTCCCTCCATCTTATTCGCTCTGTGGGTTCCAGTGAAAGGATTTCTGGCTACACTATTATCAGGTTTTCTCTATGAATGTTGTATCCAGTGCCAGCATCTAATACTCACCTCTCGATTTGTTGCAATTTTTTTTTTTTGTTCTCTCACTTGAAAGTCACAGCGAAGAGTTTGTATTACCAAAATGAAACTATCATAATCATCTTGTGCCATGTCAATAAGCTTGAGCAGTCAAGGTTCACCATCCAAACGATCACCAGCCTTGGATCAGGTCTGTGTTCGTCTCCCAGTTATGCCATGTGGCCAATCCATCCAGATATTTATCTCTTTGCCCCTTGGTCTTGTCCTATTAAGTATGCCAGTTATTGCTAATTTTTCAAGTTTACTTCTCAATGCGTGCCCAAAAAGTCTTGACTGTCTGCCTAATTTCTCTAATCAATGTATGGTTGTCACTTGTTTTTTGTGGGATGAACTCATTCGTTTTACTGTCTATGGTATTTTTTGCATTTTCCTCAAAAACTACATGTTCACTGCCGTTAGATTTGGTTAATACCATATACAGGCATCAAATATGATTTACCACTAAATTTATTTGTTTTTACAGCATGTGCACCATTACTAGTACATACCAGGAGAGAAATAAAGGACAAAGTTAGGTAACGTAAAAATTGAAGTTTGAAGCTAAAATACTAAAGTCATAGTTGATTAATGTAACAACTGTCTGGAGTTTGAAAGCTAAAATACCAAAGTCATAGTTGGTTAGTGTATCAACTGGTCAAGACATGAGTAGCAAAGAAAGTAATATGATGATAGCGTCAGTATAGAGTCCTTAGAAACACAAAGAGAATTGGTGAGAGATTAATCATATGGGGAGGACACAGAGGAAGCTGCACATAATAGCAAAAGATAGAAAAGTTTGGCATGAAATGACTATGCGCAGTGGGAGCTCCAGTTCAGAACAAGAATATGGAGGGAGTACTCAATATCCTCATGATACATTGATTGGTATAAAATTAATACACTCCTAAGCACTCAAAAGAACAAAAATGTTTCTCACTTGTCACAGCAGTAGGTCAAGTTCTTTAATATGGCATTTAATCCTTTCTCCCCAAACTCCATGACCCAGCTGTGAATGAAAACAACAACAAAGATTTTATACGTATATTTTTACACCATACAAGTATATAAGTGACATTTCAAGATAATTATAATACTAATATAATAGCTCTTTGACTGGCACTTTATTTACAGCTGTGTATAGAACAGCTGCTTGGAAATAACATTTCTGAATGCTGGTATCACGGGCTTACCATTTTTAGTCTTTACCCTATGAAGGAAATTTCATTGAGGACTTCTTCTTCTTCTTTCGTTCGACTGAAATATGTTTATAACTGCAATGTTGTCTCTTGTATGAATCTAACAGTCTTTTTTAGTTCACTCAGGACTAAAATTAGGTATTGTGTTTATTCATTTTCAGTATAGCATTGACACATTTATACGTCTGTTTGACCTTGAAAAGGCTTGGAAATAGAACACATAATTCCCCCGGGAAGGTTAACCAGGTCAAAAAATGCCCACAGAAGTCTGATGTGTCGGCCTAATGGCGCAAGAGTGCAGCTCTGCTGTAAACAGGCACAACGCAACATCCGGAAAAAAAAACTCCGGATGAACGCAGAAGAAGAAGAATGCATATTTCTTTACACTAAACCAGTTATCACATGCCAGACTTACTTCTCCGTAACTCAAAATTATTTTCTTTGAGCTGTTTTTCATTTTTAAAGATTTTTGAAAAAAAACATGTCTGATGGAGAACATGGTGGGTGTGGAAGAATCTTAATACAAAATCATTTTCAGTGCACACAGATATATCAATAAGTGCTCCAGTCTCCTCCTATAGATCACATGAGGGGAATTCTCAGCACAGTGCACAAACTTCATAGCATCAGCGATAATCCAATATAGACATTGTTTCCTCCGAAGTTGGAGAGTGTCTGCCTGTGCGGCGAGGAACCACCAGTCTGCACACCAATAAGCCAGACATGGGACAACGGATACTCACACAAAGCTCAGGTCCTGTATGAAATCACACTGATGTTGGATAACAGGATGCCTTCATCCGACATACAGGACTTCGTGTTGGAGCTCAAGCCAATGAACACAAGCAAGCAAGCAAGCTAGACGCTGTGCTTGGGCAGCAGCTTACTTGGTAAGCATTTGAAGTCCCCTTCTATATCAGCAGCAATTTCAAATATAACACCTTCTAAACAATGCAATGTAGCAGTTACTAGCTTGGCTAGATTGAGTTAACGTGTGTCTCAAGATATAACAGTTACCGACCTGAAAAGTTTAAGGTAACATTTATAACTGACATATAATCAGCTACTAGCCTGACAAGCTTGACTAACATTTATAACTGGAAATATAACAGCTAACAACCTGACAAGCTTGACTAACATTTATAACTGGGGATATAACAGCTACCAACATGACAAACTTGACTAACATTTATAACTGGGGATATAACAGCTACCAACATGACAAGCTTGACTAACATTTATAACAGGAGATATAACAGCTACCAACCTGACATGCTTGAGTAACATTTATAAATGGTAATATAACAGCTACCAACCACATGTGCTTGAGTTTTGAGTTAACATTTATAACTGCAGATATAACAGCTACCAACATCATTGGCTTTAGGTAACATTTGTATCGAGATATAACAGCCACAAATCTGACAAGCTTGAGGTAACATCTATAACTGGAGATGTAACAGTCACCAAGCTGACAAACTTGATGTAACATTTATAACTGGACATATAACAGCTACCAACCTGACTAGCTTGAAGTATAATTTATAACTGGAGATATAAAAGCCACCATTTTCCAATCATGGTAGACAGAATTGAAATTTTCCGAGCACGTGCCTACCTCAGAGTCAACGCAAACACACAACATCCACTGCATAGTGAAATTACGATGGTAAAGGGAAGAGGTTAAAAAGAGTAAAGTCATGGATGGGTCAAGCTGAAGACATTCTTCAATAGGTGTGGACACTTGAGGACTTAGAACCTGGCGAGGAGTAGGTACAAGTGCCAACAGAGTTCTGTACGACCTTTTCAGTGTGCATCCAACTGGACAGAAAATGCAGACAAGAAAATCCAGCTACCGTGGAGGCGGAAGTACAAGCTCTTTGAGAATTCTTTAGAAAGCAATGCTGTCATTTACACAGATGGGTCAGTCATTGGATGAGTGAGAAGTTCATGGGCCTTTACAGTCAGGCCGGAGGGAGAGTTATGAAGGAAGATTCTGGTTCTTTTGCTTTGACCACAAGTAGCCTGACTATGGAAGTCATGGCAGTAAGTAAAGCAATAACATGGCTCAAGACACAGACATTCACTAGGGCATTGTGTCCTTATTGACTCAATGAGTATGCTCAGGAAGATAGGGGTGGGTCCAAAGAGAGTGCTTGCTGTCTCTGGAGCAGTCTCGGCTGGCAAAGATTAGTTTCATTTTCATGTCAGGGCATGCAGGTGTACAAGGAAATGAACAGACTGACAGGCTTGCAGATAAGGCTACTGTGGAAGATGGACGAACCATGGACCAGGCTGAAATTCTGAATACTCTACGAGAAGTAAGTCGTATGTGAGAACCAAGTGATGACTGAATGGTCAGGCTGCGAGAACAGCAAGTTAAAAGAGGTGAACGAACGAACAAACAAACTTTATTTTAAAAAGGTAACAAATTGGGCACGCAGGCCTGTCTTACATTCGGCCCTTTCGAACACTCATCTTTCATTCATCAAATGTGCATGTTACATTTACATAGGGAAAAAAAACATTGTCAAATGGATTTTGTAAGCATAAACAATGCATATTACGCATGGTACATTCACATGGGGGAAAAAAATACATTGTCAAATGAAAGTTGTAAACATAAACAGTGCATATTGCAATGTTGTGAGACACATCCCCAATCCACCCTCACACTCCGCAGCCACCCACACATCCCTCAGCCACCAACACATCCCCCACCCACCACACATACCTCCACGCACTCACAGACTCAGGCAAACATACATGCCACCACCTACCCAGTGATGCCCGACCCACACACATTCCCCACCCACACATACATCCCCCACCCATCCCATAACCGACACGCACACACCCATCCACACACCCGCAACCACCCAGCAAAACACACATCACAAAACTATACACACATACCCCTGCCAACCCACACATCCCACACCAATCCACACATACATCTCGCACCCTCACAATTTTCCCCACCCACACATACATCAGCCAACCTACACCCACTCACCCACCCAATATCCGCCACCTCTCAACTACACATCCCCTCTCAACTACACATCCCCCATCTATACACACATCCCCACCCACAAACACATCTCCCCACCTGCCCACACATATCCCCCACCCATAAACACCCAAAAACACACACTCCCACCCACATACATCCTACCACCCACATATACCCCACCCACACACATCCGCTGCTCACACACATCTTCCCACACACACACACATCCCCCAACCATACACTCATCTCTCACACACATCCACCAACTCACGTACTCATCCATCAACCACTCACACCCACATATCACCCATCAACACATGCATCTCTCATCTACCCTCCACCCACACACACCCCAACCACCCAGCCAAACACACATCCCCCATCCTCACATACATCCATCATCCACCTGCACATCATCCACACCTCCCCCACCTCTCACCATATCTCCCTCCCACACAAAACACCCATAAATACATTCCCCCACACACACATCCCTGCCCACACATCTCTCACCCACACACACATCTCCCCACCCACCCACACATTCCCCCACCTACAAACATCTTTACCACCCACACATACATCCTCCACCCACTCACATTTACCCCATCCACACTCACACACTCCCACCCACACAGACATATCCATTCACAGACACCCCCCCCCCCACACTCATCCCACACACACCCAACCCACACAATCTCCTACACACCCATTCACCCACCCAAATACACATTCCCTACCCACACCCCCAAACCCACCAACACCCACATAATTCCAATAATCCTCCCAAATATCCCCCCCACACACACACACCCCACCAACTACACATCCCTTCACCCATCCACATATCACCCATCAACCCATACACATCCCCCACACACAACCCCTCCACACATACATTCCCCACACCCCTACATACACACCCACACAAACATCCTCACATCTACACACATACATGATCACTGAAACTAATAAGAACAAACTCCCACACTTTACACACAGTTGAGACACTGATGATTGTCGTAAGCATTCTCACAAAAATTGTAAGTGGAGAAGAAATTGTACATATACATATATACATTGTGTAGCGTAAAAATTAGTGATACAATTCATCTCTCTCTCTCTCTCTCTCTCTACTCGTCTCTCTCTCTCTCATCCTCTCTCTCTCTCTACTCTCTCGTCTCTCTCTCAGGTCGTCTCTCTATCTCTCTCTCTCTCTCAATAACTCTCTCACTCACATCATAGTAATGTTATACTATACATGATAAAATCAAGTGGCATACAAAATGCTAATATGAAGGCCAAACAAGAACACTATGCAGGAAGCCAAAGAAGATTAACAAACCAACACAGAAATGGTATTGATAGCCGCTGCAGGATGTACTGAGGAGGGGATCCGAGCACTTGAGTGAATTGTTTGATGTGAAATGAGGGTGATCTGTCGACTAACAAACTAACTATTTAAAAGTCACCAACCTGACAGCCTTGAGGTAACATTTATAACACACATATCTTCTTCTTCTTCTGCGTTCATCCGGAGTTTTTTTCCGGATGTGATTGCGTTGTGCCTGTTTACAGCAGAGCTGCGTTCTTGCACCGTTAGGCCGACACACCCGACTTCTGCGGGCATTTGTTGACCGGGTTAACCTTCCCGGAGTAACACACATATAACAGCTACCAACCTGACTGGCTTAAAGTACCATTTATAACTGGAGGAATGTTTAGTTTAGTCAACATCACGGCACACTGGTGTAACCCATATGTGCTCCATTCTACTCCTAACTCAAACCTGAGTCCGAAGAATCACAGCTCAGTGTACGAACTCTGCAACACCGGTGAGGATCCTTAAATACTTTGGGTAGGTTTTTAACTCGAAATTTTGCTCAGGCAGTGCCATTAGGCTACTCTTTTTCGATTTCCAACTGCCAAGGGATTTTTTTAAGTACGCAACAATACTTACGGGCGCCCAATCTCACAACCCGAGCAACTGGAGATATAACAGCTACCAACCTGACTGGCTTGCTGGTCAATGACACTCGAAGAGTCTCCAACACCTGGGTCCGTTTCTGGCCTTTGAGATCAGGGTTCATGAGTTCTTGAACAGAGGTTTGTGGTGAGTCATGTTCTCCACCTCGTGCCTATAATGACATAACCACATGCGGTGCTGAGTTATGGTGGTGTTATAACATGTGGCATAGAATTATGATGGCAACATAACATGTGACACAAAATTATGATGGTGACATGACATGTGACAAAAATTATGATGGTGACATACTGATATGTGATACAAAGTTATGATGGTGAGATATTGACCTGGGGTACAGGATAATGATGGTGTAATACTGTCATGTTCTACATAATTATGTTGGTGTGGTAACAACCTGTGGTGCAGAATTATAACAAGAACATGAGGCTACAGAATAACCATACTACTATATGCATGTGAAACATGGACAACAGTGAAAATGTGGTTTCTGAGGAAAATATTAAGAATACGGTGGACAGACAGAAAAATGAATGAGACAATTCTATGAGATACAAATGAAAACCATAAATGGGTAAGAGAAACTAGACATTTTTTTCCAAAATAAGAAATAAACTTGAAAAACTTAGTGACACCTGGTAAATTTGGTGGAAGGAAAAAGCAAGGGGAAGGCGGAGTTATAAATGCCTGGATGACTTGGCGAAGTGGCATAATTGGGACAACACAGACCAGATCCAAGAATGGTGATCTTGTGAGATGGCGAGTCGTGATTGTCTACGCTTGTTGACACGGCATGTGATAATGATGATGATGATGATAGCATTACAATGGCGACCTAGTATAGTAATACGCAGTAGATTATGATGGTGACAAAATAACATGGTTTAGAATTATAAATAGACCCTTTCCACGCCATGAAGGTACAAGGTGTTAGTTCCATATTTTTATAGTTGCATATTCTTAGTTGCAATCAACCCCAGCATTTATTGGCTTTTTGTGATTTAGTAGTAAATTTTACGTTCAATAATTTAATATTGCTTTCCGAACGGCTGATGCTCATACCTAAGGAACAACACAAAGCGATCTAAGGGATTCCATACTCGTTGAACGTGTCAAGATGAGTAATTGTAATACAGTATGACAAGCGGAAAGTTGGAGGGAAGAGAGAGAGGTGTAGACCCGAGAAAATTTCATATTACATAAGAGAGAATAATGTGGCAGAACAAGGCAACCAACGCCATATGTCATTGATTTAATTGGGTTATAAAATGTGACAGTGTGTGGTGGTGGTATGCGTATGTGAGCTACTGTGTGTGTGTGGTGTGTGTGTGTGTGTGGTGGTGGTGTGTGTGTGTGGTGGTGTGTGTGTGTGGTGGTGTGTGTGTGGTGGTGGTGTGTGTGTGGTGGTGTGTGTGGTGGTGTGTGTGTGTGTGTGGTGGTGTGTGTGTGCGTATGTGAGCTACTGTGTGTGGCGGTGTGTGTATGTGAGCTACTATGTGAGCTGTATTAAAATAAGGTTGTGGAGTATTTTTGTCCTCTATATACGACCTCTATATAACAAACACATTCTATAAACATAAAGATTCGCAAGTATACACCTGGTATAAATGGAACAATCTAGATACTAAAAGCCAAATCGATTTTATATTAACAAGAAATAACAGAAAGAGAAATATATTAGATGCAAGAGCAGTGCCCAATTTCAGTATAAACACAGATCATAAAGCAGTCGTTGCCACAATAAGAACCATTAGAAGAAGAAAACAAAAAGCAGGAAAATACATGCCATGCGAATCAGTAAACTTAAAAAAACCTTAAAGACGAGGCAGTAAGGGAAAATTATGAGAAAGAACTAACTGAACTCTTTGTAAAATTACCTACGGAAAGAAAAACAGTGGAAGAAGAATGGGAGATGTTCAAATCAAGCATTTTAAAATACTGCAAAAATAACATGCGGAACCACGAAAATAACAAGTTGGTGGAACGCAGAAGTAAAGAAAGCGGTAAAAGAAAAAAAAAGGAAAAATATAAAAAGTGGTTGAAGGGCAAACAGGAATGTGATTACAGAGAATACAGAAATAGCGAGAAGACATGTGAGTAGAATAGTAAAGAGGGAAAAGCAGAAAGACTGGGAAGAGTATGGAGAAACCCTAAATAAAACTACAAGGAGGCAACCAGAAACTTCTACAAAAGATAAGTGCAATGCGAACCAGAGGAGAACCCTTTGACCCAACTGAAATAATTAACAGCGAAAAATGGAGAACCAATAAGTGAACAAAAACAGATCCTAATAAGATGGAAGCAGTATTTCGAACAACTTCTCAACATCCCATCAGATGTCATAGGAATTCAAGAGACCTACACAGATGTCACCGAGGAACTAGAACCAGACATACTAAAAGAAGAAATTATAGAAGCCATCAGATTAGCCCCATTGAACAAATCACCAGGACAGGATGAAATACCAAATGAACTAATTAAAGCAGCAAGGGAAGTAGGAACAGCTTGGCTACATAGACTATTCAACCATGTTTGGGTAGAACAACAGACACCACGAGACTGGGGAAACGCCATAATTATCCCAATTTGGAAAAACAAAGGCAGCAAAAGAGATTGCACACAATACAGAGGCATTTCACTGTTGAGTCATACTGGGAAAATATTTTGCAAAATTCTTGAAAAAAGATTACGAACTACTTTAGAACCCCAGCTAAGCGAAACGCAGCTTGGATTTAGGAAAAACAAAGGATGCACAGACGCCATTTTTGCTCTTAGACAACTTATAGAAAAATCAATTGAATTCAATGAAACACTCTACTTAGCCTTTGTCGACCAAGAAAAGGCATTTGATAGGGTAGATAGAAACAAGCTGTGGGAAATCCTTAAACAATATGGAGTGAGTACACATCTAACAAACCTATGTAGAAGTTTATACAACAACAGTGAATGCATAGTGAGAGCAACTGGAGGACACTCAGAACCCTTCACCATAAGATCTGGAGTACGACAAGGTTGTGTCCTGTCCCCTCTCTTGTTCATAACATATATAGACAACATATGTAAAGAAACCAGCCAAGCAGAGACAGCAAGAATACCGCATGACGAGAACACAGAAGAAGAACCATCTGCAAATCTAACCATTAGAGAACTCCTGTTTGCGGACGACCAAGCACTAATAGCAAAATCAGAAGCTGAATTACAAGACCACATGAATAGTCTAAACGAAATGTGTAGGGAACATAACATGAAAATTAGCACAAGCAAAACAGAGGTAATGACTATAACTAAAGAAGAACAAACAGCAACAATTCACCTAAACGAACATCCCTTGAAACAAGTAAAGAGCTTCAAGTACCTAGGAAGTATAATATCATCAAATGGCAGATCAGAAGACGAGATCGAAAATAGGTGCAATAAGGCAAATCAACTCATTGGACAAATGGCACCAATACTAAAGAACAAACATGTATCAATAACTACTAAGAAAGCACTTTACAACACAATCTTCCTACCAACTCTGTGCTACCAATGCCAAACCTGGACAATGACAGAAAAAGAGACAAGAAAAATCACAACAACAGAAATGAGGTTCCTGAGAAGAATACTCAACGTATCAAGAAGAGATAAGATCAGAAATGAAGAAATCAGGACTAAAGTGGGGGTTAAAGCTGCTCTAGATTTTATTAGAAAGCAGCAAGTCAAATGGTTTGGCCATGCAAGTAGGCTACCAGTCAACAGCATGCCACAACAAGCAATGATGTACAGACCAGATGGAAACAGAGGAAGAGGCCGACCACGTAAACGTTGGACGGAGGGAATAACAGAATCCATGGGAATGTCGATATACGAAGCCCATAACCGGGCACTCTCACGAAGTTTATACTTCACCTCGACACCGCAAGGTACAAGAGGAACATGATGAGATGAGTATTTTTGTATGCACACAAAAGTATTTCGTTTTCATTGACGCTGCACACATAAAACTATTTCGTTTACATTGACAACCGATGAACTGTAGGGTTCTCTCTCTCCCCTTCTCTCCCCCCCCCCCCTGTTCCCTATCAAGATGAGTGCAAACTGAAGCTTGTACAAATTATCCGCTGACGGTGAGTCTTTACCCGTAGTCTCTCACTCCCTCTCCCTTCTCCCATCTTACAAACCTGTTTTCTTGACCATTCAAATCTACTTCCCTCAATCCATCTTCTTTCCTCCCTCCCCCTCCCGCCTTATGGCAAGTAAGTGTAAAACCTTTAATAAATTTGCAAATCCCCTCTCTCTTTCACTACATTCCTTTCCCCCACCCAACCTAACAAACCTTTTCTTTTCATCACTCACTCCTTTCCCCCAACCCATCTCACTCTCTCTCTCTCCCTCCCCTCATCTTACAAACCTGTTCTCTTCATTACTCACTCCTTCCTCCAACCCATCTCTCTCTCTCTCTCTCTCTCTCTCTCTCTCTCTCTCTCTCTCTCTCTCTCTTCTCTCTCTCTCTCTGCAAGTTACAAGTAAAAATTAAAACCTTTGCTCACACCTACTTCCTCCAACCTCTCTCTCCTCCTCTCCCCTCCCCCCCTCTCTCTCTCTGCAAATTACAAGTAAAACTAAAACCTTTGCTCACACCTACTTCCTCCAACCTCTCTTTCTTTCCTCCTCTCCCTCTCTCTCTCTCTGCAAGTTACGAGTAAAACAAACCTTTGCTCACACCTACTTCCTCCAACCTCTCTTTCTCTACTCCTCCTCCTCTCTCCCTCTCTCTCTCTCTCTCTCTCTCTCTCTCTCTCTCTCTCTCTGCAAATTACGAGTAAAACTAAACCCTTTGCTCACACCTACTTCCTCCAACCTCTTTCTCTCCTCCTCCCCTCTCCCCCCCCCCCCCCTCTCTCTCTCTCTCTCTCTCTCTCTCTCTCTCTCTCTCTCTCTCTCTCTCTCTTCTCTCTCTCTCTCTCTCTAGCTGGGCGCACACTGAGGCCTGAACAATCTGTCCTACAAGGGGTGGGTCTTCTATATCTGCACGTGCATAAACCGCCCGTGTGCACACAACGACCCGCCTGTTCTCCATCCATCTACATGTTGACTAAATATACACCGGGCATTCGTATGACGATTACTCATTCTCTGCACTTTATTTGCTTGCCAGTTCATGTGCTTGATTGTGGATGCGAGACCCGAGTAGGCTGCTCCAAACTAGGTCACGCTTACAATACAGAGACAGAAAAAAAGCCAAGCATTCGACATTCTTTAGAGGCAGTAAGGTTGTGTGGAAGGGAAGTGATCACATCACCTCGTAGTAAAAAGTGAACTTTTCAGACTGCCATGCTCCTACAGTGGCACAGATGTAAAGCGATTTATTGTGCTAACGTGCGTGAAACCTTTCATCATCATTATCCTCATCATCACCATTATCCTTATCATCACAATCATATCATCATCATCATTATTATTATCCTCATCATCCTCATCAAGTTAGCCCAAAAGCTAGTACTGAAATTTTATGTCGCTTTTTAAAATGTTGCATGTCCTTTGCAGGGCCGTACCATCAGCCCCAGGTTGACATGCTAGGCAATTTTTACTCATCCTCATCATCTTCCACATTATCATCATCCTCCTCCCCATCACCTCATCATCATTATCATCGTCATCCGTATATCATCATCGCCCTCATCATCACTATCACCCTCATAATCCTCGACCTCATCATCATCATCCTCTTCAATAAGATCGGCTTCACTGCACCGGGTTTTTCCCCAAAAGGCTCAGCTTTTTTCCGCAGGGCGTCGTACCGAATGCGTCACACAAAGCACGAACTCCGTAGCTCCAGCGATGACCCCCAAGAGTATCCGAGAAAACTGCACTCGTGAACCGAACGACGAAGGCCGGAATCGAACCCATAACCTTTGGAGCGTGAGGCAGACGGTGTTACCACTTGGCCACGGATACCTCCTATCACCTGCAAGATCAATTAATGGCACTTTATGAGAGGTCACAACAATTAGGTCTACAAATGCAAAGATGAAAGACAAAGATAAGAATAAATCACGTAAATTGCAACCCGATCTCCATTGGTAAAATCTCAGATATTGCGGTAGAAATGTAAACAATGATGATGGATAAGATAAAAATATTTTTTTAAACTTGCATATCCTTTACAGGATGTAGCAGTCAACCCCAGCATATTTTGGCTGTTTGTAATTTCTTGGCAAGTTTACGTCCACTAGTTTGCCATTGCTTTCTGAACGACCGAGACATACTTTAGAATGGAAACTAAAGCATGGCTGTCTGCGCCCAAATCGCCCGTAGCTGTTTCAAACGCGGTCTGCGGGATTACAAATTAAATTGCATGGGTAACCGCTTCGTCCCAGTATCGACTGATATTATAACAAGACTAGAAAACATGAGGAACTTTCACGGCATTGAGAAATGTGTGGAAATCAGAAGAAATTAAACTTAGCACCACACTTCGAATACTTAACTCCCAACGTCGAATCAGTTATGTGGTATGGATCTTAGTTTAGTTTAGTTTAGTCAGCGGATCAACATCATGGCACACGGGTGTAACCCATAAGTGTTCCGTTCTACTCCTAACTCAAACCTAAGAACGGAGAATCTCAGCTCAGTGCACGAACTCCGTAGCAGCGGCGAGGATCCTGAAATACTTTTTGGTAGTTTTTAACTCGAAATTTTACCCGGGCAGCGCCATTAGGCTACTCTTTTTCGATTTCCAACTGCCAAGGGATTGTTTACGTGCGCAACAAAACACACGTGCGTCCGATCTCACTACCCAGAGACCAAGGAACATTTTTGTTAATATAAGTCCACGTGAAAAAATCCCGGCCCTCAAGATTGAATCCGAGCCCTCCAGCACTCGAGGCGGGCACCATACCTCGAGCCGCCACACAGCCTCCCCCCCCCCCCCCCCCCCCCCCCGCCCATCTGAAATAATCATCAATAAACTACAAGCTTTCATAACTGTGCCTGCGCAGGATAGAAAGACATGGTATGACACAAACATGAGTTGGGAGCTTGTGGGGAGAATGAAACAAAATCCCGCTAATCAAGAGACGGGGTAAAGGGACGCTGGCATTGGAAAGGGCATTGAGAACACAATAGTATAACTAGAAATACTCTTTCTATGAAACCAACGGGGCATTATAAACAGAAGGAAACCCAAAAGCACATGACAAAGAGAATCAAAGATAGATGAATAATATAGGGGGAAATATGGAGGGGGCCTCAGCGAGATGGCAAAAGATATGAATGTTTGATGTGAAATGGTTGATGGAGGTCAGCGTGAACGAATGGATAAGAACCAGTATTCTAAAACATCAAGTGTGCTGATGCCGAGGTAAGAGGGTTCAACCCATACACTGGACAGCTAGACTAAAATGTTGACTTCCCGTCCTTGACTTCGGGGACGTGAATTACAAGTACCTCTGAAGTCGGAGTTGGTTCGCCTGATGGCGAGGGACAATGGTGATAGGGAAAGTTAATCCACACGCAAAATTCAGTCCAGCGCTACTAGAAGTAGTGTGTATGGACTACGCTTGAGTTCAGAGCGAGCGAGCGCAAAAATAAATTGCTGAGGAACTACGATCCACTGGAGATAAAAGACGGCAGGCGATGAGGAGGAGGAAGAACAAGAACAGAAAGAGGAAGAAAAGGAAGGAGGTGGGTGAGAAAGAGAGGGGAAAGGAACCTGTTATTTGTATATTACTTATATGCGTGTTAAATAAGTATATTTTTACCAGCCAAATATTCTATACAGAGAGATCACGAAATCACGATATAAATCACGATTCGGTAAATAAAACCGTCATCGGTACACAATCAATCACTCCGACTTTCAGGTGCGGGTGGGGATTAGTGAGGGGCGAGGATACAGGATTGGAACGAAAGTTGCTGTGGATTAAACAAAAAGTGCAAACTGAATGGAAGATTTAACAAAAGATGCACGCCTAATGGAAAAAGATTTCAATAAGCTGAACATCAGAGGGATGCATGCTCCAAAAGATGCCAAAACTATAATCATGATAAAAGAAATAGAAACGATTTACAAACTATCAAGACTGTACATATGTAAGTATGTTAATTTTACCTTCTTTGGGTCTCTCTCTCTCTCTCTCTCTCTCTCTCTCTCTCTCTCTCTCTCTCTCTCTCTCTCTCTCTCTCTCTCTCTCTCCTGAGGTTACGAATGCAATTTGTAATCCCGCATACCGTGTTTGAAACACAGCTGTGGGCGATTTGGAAGCAGACAGCTCTGCGTTGGTTTCCTTACAAGGGTATGAGTGCAGGCTGCTCAGAAAGCAACGATGAAAACCAAACACGTAAAAACTTGCACAAGAACCACAAACAGCCAGAAAATGCGGGAGTTGACTGCTACGTCTGTAAAGTATAATCAACTCTCTCTCTCTCTCTCTCTCTCTCTCTCTCTCTCTCTCTCTCTCTCCAATCCTCCTCCTCTTCTTTCCTTTCCTCCCTTTCTCTCTCCTGTCCTTCTGTCTATCTTTCTCCCTCTCTCTGCCTCCATCCCCACCTCCCCCCCCCCCCCACCCTGTGTCTGTGTGGTGAAATATGTCAACAGACTGGATATGATTATCGCAAACCTCAAAAACTGTCTTTCTGGCAGAATGACCCGGGTTCAGGGTTCCAAACAAATCCCTAATTGTACGTACCCAAGTAGTTGTAACAACGGACGTTCATAACTCTGGCATTAAACGTAGTGGACTAGACAGAACTGGGGGAACGGGAGACTTGTCACGGCGGGCATCCATAACTCTGGCATTAAACGTAGTGGACTAGACATGACTGGGGGAACGGGAGACTTGTCACGGCGGGCATTCATAACTTGACGTTGTAAACACTGCAACATAATACACGTGACGTTGTAAACATAACATAATACACGTGATGTTGTAAACACTGCAACATAATACACATGACGTTATAAACACTGCAACACAATAAACTTGACGTTGTAAACACTGCAACATAATACACGTGACGTTGTAAACATAACAACATAATACACGTGACGTTATAAACACTGCAAGATAATACACATGACGTTGTAAACATAACATAATACACTTGACGTTGTAAACACAGCAACATAATACACGTGACGTTGTAAACACTGCAACATAATACACGTGATGTTGTAAACACTGCAACATAATACACATGACGTTATAAACACTGCAACATAATAAACTTGACGTTGTAAACACTGCAACATAATACACGTGACGTTGTAAACATAACAACATAATACACGTGACGTTATAAACACTGCAAGATAATACACATGACGTTGTAAACATAACATAATACACTTGACGTTGTAAACACAGCAACATAATACACGTGACGTTGTAAACACTGCAACATAATACACGTGACGTTATAAACAGAGCAACATAATACACGTGACGTTATAAACAGAGCAACATAATACACGTGACGTTGTAAACACTGCAACATAATACACGTGACGTTGTAAACACTGCAACATAATAAACTTGACGTTGTAAACACTGTAACATAATACACGTGACGTTATAAACATAACATAATACACGTGACGTTGTAAACACTGCAACATAATACACGTGACGTTATAAACAGAGCAACATAATACACGTGACGTTGTAAACACTGCAACATAATACACGTGACGTTGTAAACACTGCAACATAATACACGTGACGTTATAAACAGAGCAACATAATACACATGACGTTATAAACAGAGCAACATAATACACGTGACGTTGTAAACACTGCAACATAATACACGTGACGTTGTAAACACTGCAACATAATACACGTGACGTTGTAAACACTAACATAATACACGTGACGTTATAAACAGAGCAACATAATACACGTGACGTTGTAAACACTGCAACATAATACACTTGACGTTGTAAACACTGCAACATAATACACATGACGTTGTAAACACTAACATAATACACGTGACGTTATAAACAGAGCAACATAATACACGTGACGTTGTAAACACTGCAACATAATACACGTGACGTTGTAAACACTGCAACATAATACACATGACGTTGTAAACACTAACATAATACACGTGACGTTATAAACAGAGCAACATAATACACGTGACGTTGTAAACACAGCAACATAATACACTTGACGTTGTAAACACTACAACATAATACACATGACGTTGTAAACACTAACATAATACACGTGACGTTATAAACAGAGCAACATAATACACGTGACGTTATAAACAGAGCAACAAAAGACACGTGACGTTGTAAACACTGCAACATAATACACGTGACGTTGTAAACACTGCAACATAATACACGTGACGTTATAAACAGAGCAACATAATACACATGACGTTATAAACAGAGCAACATAATACACGTGACGTTGTAAACACTGCAACATAATACACGTGACGTTGTAAACACTGCAACATAATACACATGACGCTGTAAACACTAACATAATACACGTGACGTTATAAACAGAGCAACATAATACACGTGACGTTGTAAACACTGCAACATAATACACGTGACGTTGTAAACACTGCAACATAATACACGTGACGTTATAAACATAACAACATAATACACGTGACGTTGTAAACACTGCAACATAATACACGTGACGTTATAAACAGAGCAACATAATACACGTGACGTTGTAAACACTGCAACATAATACACGTGACGTTATAAACAGAGCAACATAATACACGTGACGTTGTAAACACTGCAACATAATACACTTGACGTTGTAAACACAGCAACATAATACACTTGACGTTGTAAACACAGCAACATAATACACTTGATGTAAACACTGCAACATAATACACTTGACGTTGTAAACACAGCAACATAATACACTTGACGTTGTAAACACTGCAACATAATACACTTGACGTTGTAAACACAGCAACATAATACACTTGATGTAAACACTGCAACATAATACACTTGACGTTGTAAACACAGCAACATAATACACTTGATGTAAACACTGCAACATAATACACTTGACGTTGTAAACACAGCAACATAATACACTTGATGTAAACACTGCAACATAATACACTTGACGTTGTAAACACAGCAACATAATACACATGACGATGTAAACACAGCAACACAATACACATGACGATGTAAACACAGCAACATAATACACATGACGATGTAAACACTGCAACATAATACACATGACGATGTAAACACAGCAACATAATACACATGACGTTGTAAACACTGCAACAGAATACACATGACGTTGTAAACACAGCAACATAATACACTTGATGTAAACACAGCAACATAATACACTTGACGTTGTAAACACAGCAACATAATACACATGACGTTGTAAACACAGCAACATAATACACATGACGTTGTAAACACAGCAACATAATACACTTGACGTTGTAAACACTGCAACATAATACACATGACGATGTAAACACAGCAACATAATACACATGACGTTGTAAACACTGCAACATAATACACTTGATGTAAACACAGCAACATAATACACTTGACGTTGTAAACACAGCAACATAATACACTTGACGTTGTAAACACAGCAACATAATACACTTGATGTAAACACTGCAACATAATACACTTGATGTAAACACTGCAACATAATACACTTGACGTTGTAAACACAGCAACATAATACACTTGACGTTGTAAACACAGCAACATAATACACTTGATGTAAACACTGCAACATAATACACTTGACGTTGTAAACACAGCAACATAATACACTTGATGTAAACACTGCAACATAATACACTTGACGTTGTAAACACAGCAACATAATACACTTGATGTAAACACTGCAACATAATACACTTGATGTAACACTGCAACATATACACTTGAGCGTTGTAAACACAGCAACATAATACACTTGATGTACACTGCAACATAATACACTTGATGTAAAACACTGCAACATAATAACACTTGACGTTGTAACACAGCAACATAATACACTTGATGTAAAACACTGTAACATAATACACTTGACGTTGTAAACACAGCAACATAATACACTTGATGTAACACTGCAACATAATACACGTGACGTTGTAAACACTGCAACATAATACACATGACGCTGTAAACACTAACATAATACACGTGACGTTATAAACAGAGCAACATAATACACGTGACGTTGTAAACACTGCAACATAATACACGTGACGTTGTAAACACTGCAACTAATACACGTGACGTTATAAACATAACAACATAATACACGTGACGTTGTAAAACACTGCAACATAATACACGTGACGTTAAAACAGAGCAACATAATACACGGGACGTTGTAAAACACTGCAACATAATAAACGTGACGTTATAAAACAGAGCAAACAGAATACACGGGACGTTGTAAACACGGCAGCATAATACTTGCGTTGTAAACACAGCAACATAATACACTTGACGTTGTAAAACACAGCACATAATACCTTGATGTAACACTAAGGGCACATAAGAAACATTGACGTTGTAAACACTGCAACATAATACACTTGACGTTGTAAAACACAGCAACATAATACACTTGATGTAAACACTGCAACATAATACACTTGACGTTGTAAACACAGCAACATAATACACTTGATGTAAACACTGCAACATAATACACTTGACGTTGTAAACACAGCAACATAATACACATGACGATGTAAACACAGCAACATAATACACATGACGATGTAAACACTGCAACATAATACACATGACGATGTAAACACTGCAACATAATACACATGACGATGTAAACACAGCAACATAATACACATGACGTGTAAACACTGCAACAGAATACACATGACGTTGTAAACACAGCAACATAATACACTTGATGTAAACACAGCAACATAATACACTTGACGTTGTAAACACAGCAACATAATACACATGACGTTGTAAACACAGCAACATAATACACATGACGTTGTAAACACAGCAACATAATACACTTGACGTTGTAAACACTGCAACATAATACACATGACGATGTAAACACAGCAACATAATACACATGACGTTGTAAACACTGCAACATAATACACTTGACGTGTAAACACAGCAACATAATACACTTGACGTTGTAAAACAGCAACTAATACACTTGACGTTGTAAACACAGCAACATAATACACTTGATGTAAACACTGCAACATAATACACTTGATGTAAACACTGCAACATAATACACTTGACGTTGTAAACACAGCAACATAATACACTTGACGTTGTAAACACAGCAACATAATACACTTGATGTAAACACTGCAACATAATACACTTGACGTTGTAAACACAGCAACATAATACACTTGATGTAAACACTGCAACATAATACACTTGATGTAAACACTGCAACATAATACACTTGACGTTGTAAACACAGCAACATAATACACTTGATGTAAACACTGCAACATAATACACTTGATGTAAACACTGCAACATAATACACTTGACGTTGTAAACACAGCAACATAATACACTTGATGTAAACACTGTAACATAATACACTTGACGTTGTAAACACAGCAACATAATACACTTGATGTAAACACAGCAACATAATACACATGACGATGTAAACACAGCAACATAATACACTTGACGTTGTAAACACAGCAACATAATACACTTGATGTAAACACAGCAACATAATACACTTGACGTTGTAAACACTGCAACATAATACACATGACGTTGTAAACACAGCAACATAATACACATGACGTTGTAAACACAGCACTATAAAACAAATGACGTTGTAAACAAAGCACTGAGCATGTTCTAGCACCCATTTTATAAGTCTGGGTCCACTTCCAATGCCAGGTGCCAATGCCAGCAATATGCACATTTTTTTTCCGTTCGCTCCCCTTAATCTCGAGTGGAGTCCACATTGGACTGATTTTTGTGATGTGTGTCAGCTTTCCCTATTACCAGTGTCCCTCGCCATCAAGCGAACTTACTCCGACTTCAGAGGTACTTGTAAGTCAAGGACGAGAAGTCCCCAAGTCATGGACGAGAAGTCAACATTTTAGACCAACTGACCGGTGTAGTTCTTGAGACGAATGTTGTGAATTCCTTGGACTGCCAGAGTAACTAACGACGATTATCTGAAAGAGGCTAATGAAACGAACATTATATACAGCAACAAGAAAGAGACAAACAGCTTTCTTAGGTCATGTGATGAGAAGAGAGGCATTGGGGAACATCGTGACGACTGGGAAGATCGAGTGGAAGGGAGGCAGAGGCCGACCAAGAGGAATTATGTTGGATAGATTGAGACGGTGGTATGGGGTAATATCAGCAGCAGAGTTGATCCAGGACACCAAAGACCGGATATGTGGAGAGATGTGAACGCCTACGCCAGCTGGCATGGCACTTGATGATGTTGCTGTTGGCCGTGTGGGGGTATGTCTCATGAAAATAGAAACGACGCGCAAGCAAAGGAAGTAAAAAAGAAATACGATATACATTTTTGAAACAGGAAACTACCAAAAAAGTAAGGAGGCGGTAAAAGCTAAACACACTTCCAAATCCGATTTAACAGAAACAGACAATAAGATTACAATAAATAAAATACATAACACATGCAAACAGAAGGAAATACGACAAAACACACAAAACAATGAAATACAACAACGAACAAAAGAAACAAAACAAAGACATGCTCAGACTCCATGCGGCTGTGGGTCAATTCCTCTTAAGTTAATGTTTACATAAACGTGTGGCTTTCTGTATCTCCCCCCCCCCCCCTCCAACATTCATGTGAGCATCGTGTACATGTGGGCAGACACAGCCACTGCTTTTAAAGAGATCACTGAATAAGCACAAAAGCCGGATATGTAAAGGATAGATCAGATAAAGTACAAAACTCAAGTGGCCCTCGACAAGGACTGTAAACTGTTCAACCTATCTTCCTCTTCCCTTAAGGAACCAACGAGTTACCGCATACTAAAGCGGTGACAACCGCTGGGGAATCTGATTTCCGTGTTGCCCTGTTGGCTTATCCGGCCCGATCTACTCCCGATGGGAACGCACCGGGCGGTTTCTCCCAAGAGGGGTAAACAGGCGTTGGACGAAGAGGAGCTTCAGCCGAAGTATATCCAGGTGATATGCATGTGTTCAATGCGAAGGCCCTGCGTGTAGATGTTTCCATGACGTGAAGTTTGCAAGCTAACAAATGTTTTAGTAGCAAACAAGCGGGCAGCGGGAGGTGCGCGGCCGTTTATGAATGTAAGTGAGGTCCCACAAGTCCAATATTCCAATGCTTTAACGCTCGCCTTTTATCGGTATGGTAACAATACACAATATTCCATCATAATATAATACATTCCAAATTGCTTCCACTGCCTATAGAGCATCTGTTTAAAAACAACAATTTAACCAATATAACCGTGACCCTTACTAAATATAGCTAAAACAAATCGACTGAAAAACAATGGTTTTGTCCCGCCTTCGCCTGCGTCATTAAATTTATATTTTGGGCATATTATGAAAATACTCTGAACATGAGAATATACTATGAACATATTAATATACTATAAACATATTAATATACTATAAACATATTAATATACTATAAACATATTAATATACTGTTAACATATTAATATACTATAAACATATTAATATATTATGAGCATATTAATATATTATGAGAATATTAATATATTATGAGCATATAAATAAAGCCGCTTAAAAGTCGACAGGGTCGACTTCATTGCACCAGGTTTTATCCCATATGGCTCAGTCTCTTTCCGCAGCGCAGAAAGCGTTGCACGAAGCACGAATTCCTTAGCTCCAGCGACGAGCATATGAATATATTGTACAAGGTATTTTATGTAGTTGATTCTGCTGAATGTAAATTACATTTTAGTTAAATGTGTATACGAATCATAATTACGTGACCCCAATAATAAATGTTAATAATGTGGTCACCAGGCTAATTTAACTCTTTATATCCCAAGCTGTAGCTACTTTAACTCTTTCTGTCCCATGATTTTATTACTTTCTGCTTCAGACTTTTTATTATAAATTTTCCTGTTCCAGGAGAAGAAGATAAGCACAGAAAGAAAGAGATGGGAGCTTTGGGTGGACGACAAATAGAAGAAACGTCAAGAACTAATTATATAAGGGGCTTTCATTTGAAATCCATCGTGCTTCACCGCGCGTAATTACGTACGTTGAACATAATCATGTCATTGTCATGTGATAAGTACTGACCAATGAATAAAAGACATGATGCATAGATTCTGTTTCTCAAACCATCATCACATCATTCGCACTGCGAGCGCTAACAAGTCAAGTCGCATTATTCTGTCAAGAAGCCTGATCAGCGGGAAAATGTCACGTGGAAAATCCAACAACAAGAAACACGCTGTTGCCAAGATGTGCAGCGTGGGAGCCGACACCAAGAAGAAGAACGTCGAGAGCCCACCTGCTAGCTGCATCAAAGAGCCTGAGATTACAGCCATCACTGAAGCTACTACGAGGGAGAAGATTGACAGCCCAACACAGTCAACCAAGACAGCAGAGAAGGAGGAGAAAGACACCAGAGTCGGAAACACCGACTCGAAAACAGTCCGATGGGTTGTCAAGCGGATTCCTGTGGAGCTGACAGATGAAGAAATCCTGAAGCAGCTACGTGAAGAGAATCTTCACATCCGATTCTTGAAGGCGGAGCGGCTTCTCACCTACTCCAAGGTACCTACAACCTTGGCAGTAGTGACGTCGGAGGGCAGCGAGATGCCGACCACAGCATCATTCAAAAAGAGAATACAGCAACCAGAGAGATTCATACCAAGAATCACGCAATGTTCCAGATGTCAGAAGGCCGGCCACAGTAGAGCTACGTGTCGCAGCAAGACGGAAATATGCCGATACTGCGCCGAGGACACCACGCCTTCAAGGAGTGTCCGCTGGCCAAGCTGGACACGGACTTCCGAGCACCCAACAACAAAAGAAAGTGCGCCAACTGCCTGGGCAAACATGGAGCAAGATACCTGGGCTGTCCGTACCTGCAGAGACACAGAAACGTCTTAAAGATCGCCATCATCACAAAGACACCATTCAAGCAAGCAATGCAGAGGGGCGAGACAGACACGGGTATAGCACAAGCTGAAAGAGATCAACTTCAAAAGCAGATAGACGAGTTGAAGAAGCAAGTCAAGGCACTGCTGACGACGTCTCCGACCAGCGATAATGAGAAGCTGCTGGCCGACATGAAAGAAATCCAGCTCGACATCAAACAAGAGATTCAGCGCATGGCTGAGACGAAGAAGGAGAACGAAGAAATCCTACAAATGATCAAGACCGAAAGAGAATTGCATAGAGCTGAAATGGGACTCTTTCAAAACAAATTAACAGAAGCCACACAAGAACTCACAGAGAAACAGCAAGAAGAAAACCAAGAGACCGAGCCTGAACCGCAAGCTGAAGCCAGCAGCCCAACCACAACGTCCAAGAGGGAACTACTATACCGTCGGATCTCTGAAGGAGGCACAGAATACCCAGTCGACAAGGAGGAACTCAAGCGCGAGGAATTCAGAAGGCGCTGGGAAGAAAAAGAAAAGAAGAAGCCTAAGAAACTCCGGGGGAAACCGATGGTATACCCAGTAGTACTCTACGACCGTGAGAACGACTTCGAGTACTATATAGATGACGGTAAAGTCGTCCCATGGCTGACCACGGAGGAAGAAAACTTTAGGCAGCAGTATCGCAAACGCAACTGTGAAAACATGCACAAGGAGGAAAATGAAAACGTCGATAAGCTCCTACAGAAAATACACAATAAAGGAGAAAAAAAGACCAAATAAAAAGTCCTTTTAAGGACTGCAACCAATAAAGCCAGGAGCCTGCACCACCAAAGAAAACAAGATGAAACATGCACAAAGGACAGCCACGGACCGATCCCCCAGCTGGAGGGGGATTACGAAAAGTCCTTATAAGGACTGCAGCCAGACGAGCCAGGAGCCTACACCAACAAAGAAAACCATAACAACAGAAGAGCACAAAGGATAGCCGCCGACCACTGCTGACGTCACAGACACAAACGCTACATAACCAGTCCAAGATAGGACTCACAAGACAAGAATTAGGGTGAATAAACCCACAAAAACCACGATCCTCAATTATAACCACAGCTGATGAAGCAGGTTAGACGAGGACGAATTTGGAATTTTTGTTTTTGAAATTTGGAATTGGAATTGGAATTCTGTTTCTGGCCGTTGAGAAAATGGCTGGGTTGATTCAAAATCCGTCCAAAGAAGCTCAAAGAGCGGTGATTCCGTTTATTTCATTTGAAGGATGTCGACCAGTGGACATCCATCGAAGAATGCAGGCAGCGTACGGTAACAAATGTGTGTCGAAGACAACAGTGACAGACTGGGCACGAATGTTTCGGAAAGGACGTCAGTTCACGACAGATCTTCGACGGCCGGGACAAGCGCATATTGTGGCAACAGAAAAACCCATCGCCAAACTTGATGCAGCAGTACAGATGAAACTATGCACCAACTATAGAACTGTTGCCCTGATCAGTCATGCAAGTAAAATTCTACTAAAAATCATAATGGGAAAACTTCGTAAGGAAATGGAAAAAGAAATTAATGTGGTTCAAGCTGGATTTAGACAAGGAAGAGGAACAAGAGATCACATTCTCAATATGCGTTTAATAATAGAGAAGTGCTAAGAACTTAATGTAAACCTATTCTCATGTTATGTGGATTATTCGAAGGCATTTGACTGTGTACAGCATCAGAAACTTTGGGACATCATAAGGAATGTGGGCTTTCAACCACATGTAATAGAATTCATAAGAATGCTCTATCTAGACCAACAAGCAGCGGTTAGAATAGATGGCGAGACTTCAGATTGGTTTGACATCAAGCAAGGAGTCCGTCAGGGATGTGTACTGTCCCCATATTTGTTTAACCTGTTCGCCGAAAATATGAGAAATGTAAGAGATGATATAAACAGGGAGCTATATGATGCCCTAAATATCGGTGGTCATGACATACCAGAGATTCGGTATGCTGATGATACAGTATTGCTATCCATAACACGGACTGGTATAGAAAACCTAATAGCCTCAACCCAATTGAATGGTGAAAATCACAATTTATATCTTAACATAGCAAAAACAAAGATAATGCATACAGATAAATCTACTATGGAGAAAGAAATATATGTTAATGAGGAAAAATTGGAGGTGGTGAAAAATTTTGAATATCTTGGGTCATTGATTACCAACAACGGTGACACAATGAAAGAAATTAAACGACGACTATCAATTGCTCTTCAAAGACTAAAACAACTGAATAAATTATGGAATGGGACAGACAGAACTACAAAAATTAGATTTTTAAGAGCATGCATCTTTCCCATTGCAACATATGCCTGTGAGACCTGGACAATTACTAAACAAGCTGAACAGCGCATAAATGCCTTTGAATATAAATAATATAGACGAGTTCTAAGAATATCTTGGGTAAAGAAAAGAACAAATGCACCCATACTTCAAGAGCTGAATATTGAAGAAGGTTGGCTATTAAAGACGATAAAACAAACAAAAAATTGAAATATTTTGGTCACTTGAAACGTCACGAAAGTTTGGAGAGAATAATAATGGAGGGGTATATGCCTGGGAAGAGAGGAAGAGGAAGGCCAAAGAGAAGATGGGTGCAGGATGTGGCGGATGATCTCCAGATGGGTGTATCGGACGCGGGACATCTTGCTTATGATCGAGAGGTTTTCCGGAAGGTTGTTATGGGAGCGAGGTTCTGCAAAGGACATGCTACTGAATGAATGAATGAATGAATGAATGAATGAATGAATGAATGAATGAATGAGTACATATGAACCGTTGTCAAAGCATACGTTCGCTAGGGAAAAAACTTGATGTGTCAATTGGGGCAATTCAGAAGGTCGTTCGTAAGAAACTGCAATATTGGAAGGTGTGTTCACAGTAGGTACCACGGATGTTGACCGACCACCAAAAAGAGGAACGCATGGGATGGTGATTGAACCACTTGCTGCGTTACAGAGTGGAGGGTGATGCATTTCTCTTCCGTATAGTGGTAGGCGATGAATCATGGCATCTCCACTTTGAGCCGAGCAGCAAGAGAGAGAGCATGCAATGGAAGCATGCTGGATCACCAACAGCCAAAAAATTCATGTTACAGGTTTCCGCTGGTAAGGTTATGCTGAGCACATTTTTTGACCATGAAGAGCTATTGTCGGCTGACTTTAAAGAACCTGGCATCAACATCAACTCCCACTACTTGCAAACACTATACAAGCTGCAAAAAGCCATCAAGAATAAACGACCCGGCATGCTTTCTCGCGGTATGATTTTGTTGCACGATAATGCTCGCCCGCATGTCGCAAAGATTGTGCAGGAAGCTTTAGCAAGGAAGAAGTGGGAAATTTTGCAACATCCAGCCTATAGTCTTGATTTGTCAGCATGCGATTTTCATTTGTTCGGGACCTCTAATAAAAGCTCTCAAAGGGCAACGATTTCTCACAGATGCAGACGTAGTGAACGCGGAAAACACTTGGTTCGGTGAGCAACTACAATCCTTTTTTGCGGACTGCATTCGCCGCCTACATAAGCAATGGGATGCTTGCCTTAATTCCTACGGCGGCGACTTCTGACCAACCCATGGTGCATAATTCATTTAAAATGAATGCTTTGTTTAATTCTACCACACCTGTTAATGTTTCTTTCATGCTTTTTTAATAAAGCCATTGGAACGGGTTTCAAAAGAACGTCCTTAATAGTAGAATTCGCTGGAAGGGAAGAAAGAACAGCAGTAACATCTCAGGCGGAGGAGAAGAAGAAGATGAGGAGGATGAAGAGGAGAAGGGGGAAGTGAAGGAGGAGTGAGAACAACAATAGCAACAAAAAAGAGGGAAGATAAAGCAGGCGTGAGACGGACATGAAGTAACGGAAATAAATGACGAAAATAAAACGGGGAAACAGAAGAAAAATGAGGGCGGGGAGGGAACCGAACTAGAAATAATGATAACACATGTGACTGACTCCCATGTGATCTGTAAATACACACGAACACGTGCGCTCGTGTCTGTGTATGTTGTACGTTGTATTGCAGAGCACCTGAACAAGTGTGTTTGTAATCTTTTTACGTCCGCTTGAAGTTGGTTGGTTGGTTGGTTGTTGCTTGGATTGCTTGGTTGGTTGGTCGCGGTTCCAACTTCACTCACAGCAACGGGTCGTCCCCATTATGCTTCGTTCCTGTGCCAGTGAATATCACATAACATGCTCCTCACTGCCCCGTATGAAAAGTGGAAAAGACAGGAGTCTCGACAACCAACATCCCGCACTGGTACACTGTGCATTATGCCGCCGCCAGAATGTCAATACCAAAGTCCTCCACGAAATTAACAGTTCATCTTATAATGCCGTCGCCAGAAAGCCAACACGAAACTCCAACTAAAATACAGTTCGTCATCGATGGAAAGGGCAGTCACTAGAATACCAGCAGCTATACATTTTTGCATAAGGCAAAAGCCGGTCAATTCTGCGACATAGCCAGCCGCCACTGCTCCTAGGTCTAGATATTTCAAGATGTTTGTTCCGTTTCTAGATGTTTTCTAGCCAGCTACGTCATCTTTTCCTAACACATCTCGTACAGATGTAATAACATTTCACTTTACTGTACACAATGCCATCGCAAGAATGCCAACACAAAACTCGTCCACGAAAAGACAGTTCGTCGTCAATGGAAGCGGCAGTCACTAGAAGACCAGCAGCCACACATTTCTGCATATGGCAAATGCCGGTCAATTCTGCGACACAGCCAGCCGCCATTGCTCCGAACATGCAGTTCACGCTCCAAACAACCCAAAGCATTTCACACGAAATTAACAGCTCACAGTGTCGCGCCACGCAACACAGTAGCAGGGCGATGGAACCATACACTTCCAGTCCAACATGAGGAAAATGCGAACGCAAACGGTAGCCATGAGCATAAACACTCCAGAGGCCTTAACCATATCAATGCCTATCCTCCATGTTCGCGAAAATCTGGAAGCCGACCCAGTGTCTTAAACCAGTTACCACCAGATAGGACTTGAAATGTGTCTATAACTGCAATGTTGTCTCTTGTATGAATATAACTGTCCTTTTTTTAATCACCCAGTGGTCCATAGAGTTTATCGTCCACTGTTGTTTCTCTAAGCCAGGTTTTCCTAGATAGGACATACTTTGGGCAGTCTTGGAGTATGTGATATGCTTTCTGCGGCGCCAATCCACATGTGCACATGGCTGATTCGCCAATCTTGAATTTTGTATACATGTGGTTAAGTAATCTTTTGTGTCCTATTCTGAGCGCAGAATAGTGATTTGTTAAGTCTGTCTTTTAGTGGTAGTCGTCTTGAGCAGGTTTTGGTGGCTTTATAATTTATTTTATCATTCTTTTCTTTTGATAGTATGCCACAGGTACAACAGGTTCTTCTACTGCTCCTTTCTTAGCTAATCCATCAGCTCTCTCGTTTCCGGGTACTCCACAGTAAGATGGTATCCATGTATTGTGACCTTACGCTGGCTGCCATGTTCAGAAAGTAGCGTCCGTAGTAACAATTTTCCAGACAGGAGCGCCTCGAGTACTGATTTTGCATCTGTCAATAGCACCACAGGTTGTGCACCATGGCTGGATTTAGTAACTTCTCTGTTGCTATCTTGATTGCCTGGATTTCGGCATCATACTTATGGCAGTACTTTCCTGTTGGTTGTTTGTAATCTAAATTCACAACTAACACTCATGCCCTCAATATAGTCCTTCGGCAGAATCAGAATAGTAATATTAACTCTTATAAGCCAGGCATTCAGTCCTTTAGTCCATATTTCCAAGCCGAGTTCATAATTCGTGGCGGAGTACCTTTTGAATAAACATATTTCGTCGTGTTCTGGTTAACATTTTTAAATATTCCCATTGTCAACCATGTGTAACATTATTTCGTAAAAACAGGAGATGTATGTGTGTGCACTCGCGCGCGCGCGTGTGTGTGTGTGTGGGTGGGGGGGAGGTTACGGTGTCCGCTTCAGGCTAAAGAAGGCACCGGGTGCGATATCAATATAGGGCTGCGAATCTGAGCAGCTGATCGACAATCGCCATGTCTGTTCCCATTAAACTTAGCAGCTGATCAACAGTCGCCATGTCTATTCCCATCAATCTTAGCAGCTGATCAACATTCGCCATGTCTATTCCCACCAATCTGAGCAGTTGATCAACAATCGCCATGTCTATTCACATCAATCTTGGCAGCTGATCAACAATCGCCAGTGTCTATTCCCACCAATCTTAGCAGCTGATCAACATTTGCCGTGTCCGTTCCCATCAATCTTAGCAGCTGATCAACAATCGCCATGTCTATTCCCATCAATCTTAGCAGCTAATTAACATTTGCCACGTCTACCCAGGCATGTGTCACGAACAGGACGGTTTGCTTGAGGTCTTCTTCGGCCCCCTGGAGTTTGTCTCGAAGAGTCGTTCCTGTGGGCCAGAATGCCTCTCTCTTTCTCTCTCTCTCTCTCTCTCTCTCTCTCTCTCTCTCTCTCTCTCTCTCTCTCTCTCTCTCTCTCTCTCTCTCTCTCTCTCTCTCTCTCTCTCTCTCTCTCTCTCTCTCTGGCGAACCTTACACCATACAAGCATGTAATTTTGAACTTGCAGGGGCGGTGAGAGCGTAAGCAGGAAAACGAACATGCCATAATATCTAACCAGCAGACCGTAAGTTCGGGACCGTTTTAGCACTACCGCAAACTTCTTTGTGTAAACAATTCAGACTGGCTATGTATATTTTTAGACAGACAGTGTTTATTACAGCTGGGGACGGGGGTGTGGTGTGTGTGTGCATATGTGTGTGTGACAGAGAGAGAGAGAGAGAGAGAGAGAGAGAGAGAGAGAGAGAGAGAGAGAGAGAGAGAGAGAGAGAGAGAGAGAGAGAGAGAGAGAGAGAGACCGATGCTATGATAGCGGAATACTCTTCCGCATAAATGTATTCAAGAACATGACATTCCACAATAAACCTGAAACGCGGTGTAAATGTGACACATATTTCAGGAGAACAAAACAAACAAACAAACGAACCAGTATTCAGGTCACTCAGCCAATACAGCCCAACCTAAAACATTCATATAGTTAATCCTTGACTAGGATTGTCTGTCATTTAAAAATATTTTTTTTTTTTGCTTTAAGTAAAAGAAAGGTAACTCCTGCGTGTTACCGGCGCCAATAAGGGAAGCAACAAATTAGTAAGACTGGCCTACCATGTATGCCCGTAAGAAGCGAATAAGGAGGATTGATTGAACTTTATTTTCAAAGTGTCACCAATTGGGCACACAGGCCTGTCGGTTGGCGAAGACTGGCTACCTCACTGCGTTTAAAATGTTAGCTGCAAAGTTCGACCAAGCATAACCAAATCTATAAAGAGCTTGGAGTGAGTCTATGCTCTATTGGTAGAAAACAGTAGCAGCAGCAAAGGTAAAAAAAACCATTTTACATGTCTCGATGCGTGCTGGATAAATGGTGTTTACCGCATAATTGTATTGGCCAATCGGTACTTAATGTTGATCCTCATGTGACTAATATCACTCCCGCCGCCTATACTTTCCAAGAAATGTTCTGGTTCCCTTTCTGGGCTGGGCCAACTGATTTTGAGGTGTAGTTCTCAGGGGCAGGAAGCTGGATGATTGTTTCTACATGACCTTCGCGCCATCTTCTATAGATCATTGTCTTTAGATGATCTTCGAGCCATTCTTCTACAGATCATTGTCTTTACATGACCTTCACGCCATTCTTCTATAGAGCATAGTCTTTACATGACCTTCGCGTCATTCTTCTATAGAGCATAGTCTTTACATAACCTTCGCGTCATTCTATAGATCATTGTCTTTAGATGATCTTCGAGCCATTCTTCTACAGATCATGGTCTTACATGACCTTCGCGCCATTCTTCTATAGAGCATAGTCTTTACATAACCTTCGCGTCATTCTATAGATCATTGTCTTTACATGACCTTCGCGCTATTCTTCTACTGAGCATAGTCTTTACATAACCTTCGCGTCATTCTATAGATCATTGTCTTTACATGACCTTCGCGCTATTCTTCTACTGAGCATAGTCTTTACATAACCTTCGCGTCATTCTTCTATAGATCATTGTCTTTACGTGACCTTTGCACCATTCTTCTATAGATCATAGACAAGGAGGGGAGCGCTTCTCGGAGAACCTGTGTCGACTCTGTTTATGTTAAAAAATACCTCGGCAGTCAAACGTCGGAAGAAAGATCAGACAGACTATGCCCCTCGTCAGCCTAAAATTTCAACATTAGAAAGTCTGCCCACAAAAGAATGTGTATAGCATGTGTGATTCTAGTATAAATAAATTTGGAGACTCGGCTACACTACGGAGTTCGTGCGCCGTGATGAGAGTCATATTGTAATGGGATCAATGGGTGGAGAATGAACGTCCTGCAAGAAAGAAATGAAAACCGTAAACTGATTAGAGAAATTAAACGTAGACAAAGCATACTTGTGGGCACGTTAGGCAGAGAAATACTCGTGAAAGTTTAGTGACAACTAGCAAACTTGATGGGAAATAAATCAAAGAGATGAATAACTAAACGGCTTGGCCACATGGTATATATAGTCGGGACAAGAACACACACCTAATTCATGACTGGTGATCATGCGATATGGAGAATCATACCTTCCCCCCACGCCTATCGACAAGACACGTTATGATGATGAACGACGCTCACAGTGAGAAAAATGTGTTTAGAACACTGCTGTAAGAATGTCGTGCAGCAGAAGGCAGCTGTTTCTAGACGACGATCGTATGCCATCTGTTGATCTTATGGGATATATTTCCACGCGAGGGAAGACGAGACTACGGAACAGTTCAATCATATACTAGATGGGAATTTAGTGAGGAAATGGTGATCGTAAATGAGAGGCTGATCGTTTGCGAGATGGCGCGCTAATGGGAAATTTCGAACGCTGATTTGTGATAACATGGAGCAGACTGATTATGCGTGAGATGTCAGAACACATTCTTTCACAAGGTAAATGGGCCTCCTAGCCCTACCGCCGCGCGCATACATACGTAGGATTTCCTCTGGTTACAGGGTTCTAGTCCGATGACAGTGATATGCCTCAATTCTGCGAAAGAGCTATTACCAGCCTAAGCCTCATTCGGCCCCTGCTAGCCTTGTGTTATGCTGAATCTTGATTTGATTATTTCTCGCCGCGCATGTGAAGTCCAGTGTCGGCCTTGCACACCATCACTGGTTTCTGTGCCTGGCGAGGGGAAGGTGATCTCTACAACACATAGATCGGCGGAGATGGTACGTTAGTGCGGGGTCAAGAGAAAAGTCTCTACCACAGCCACATGAAGTCAACATTAAGTGCTGATTGGCCAATAAAATTATGGGACATGTAAATGTGCCCATTATTACCTTTGCAGCTGCTCCTGCTGCCTTTTATCTGCTAATGGAGTATATGCCCTCAACCAACTCATGCCAAGCTCTATACAGACGTGGTTATGCTTGGTGGAATTTTGCAGCTAACGTTTTCAACGGAATGAGGTAGCCAGTCTTCGCCGACCCTCCTTAGTTGCCTCTTACGGCATGCATGGTAGGTCACAGAATTACTAATTTGTTGCTTCCCTTATTGGCTCCAGTAACACGCAGGAGTTACCTTTCTTTTTAAGAGTTCATTCATTCATTCAGTAGCATGTCCTTTGCAGAACCTCACGATCATAACCAAGATGTCCCGCGTCCGATTCTGGAGATCATCCGCCACATCCTTAACCCATCTTCTCTTTGGCCTTCCTCTTTCTCTCTTCCCGGGCATATACCCCTCATTTATTATTCTCTCCAAACTTTCGTGACGTTTCAATTGACCAAAATATTTCAATTTTCTTTGTTTTATCATCTTTAATAGGCAACCTTCTTCAATATTCAGCTCTTGAAGTATGGATGTATTTGTTCTTTACTGTATCCAAAATATTCTTAGAACCCGCCTATAGCATTTATATTCAAAGGCATTTATGCGCTGTTCAGTTTGTTTACTAAGTGTCGTCCAGGTCTCACAGGCATATGTTGCAATGGGAACGTTGCATGCTCTTAAAAATCTAAATTTTGTAGTTCTGTCTGTCCCACTCCACAATTTCTTCAGTTGTTTTAGTCTTTGAAAAGCAATAGATATTCGTCTTTTAATTTCTTTCAATGTGTCAGCCATTGTTGGTAATCAATGAGCCAAGACATTCAAAATTTTCCACCCCCTCGAATTTTTCCTCATTAACATATATTTCTTTCTCCATAGTAGTTTTATCTGTATGCATTATGTTTGTTTTTGCTATGTTAAGATATAAGTTGTGATTTTCACTATTCAATTGGGTTGAGGCAATTAGGTCTTTTAATAGTACTTACAGAAAATAACTCTTTATTTGTAAATGAAAGACAATCCTAGTTAAGGATAAACTATTAATGTCTTGGGTTGGGCTGTATTGGCCATGTGACCTAAATACTGGATTATCGTTTGGGTATGTTATTTTATTGGAAAATGTGTGTTTCATGTTTACTCCGCGTGGCAGGTTGATTGTGGAATGTCATGTTCTTGAATACATGTATGCAGAAGAGTATTTCACTATCATATCATCTCTCTCTCTCTCTCTCTCTCTCTCTCTCTCTCTCTCTCTCTCTCTCTCTCTCTCTCTCTCTCTCTCTCTCTCTCTCTCTCTGTCGCCCACATTCCACACACTCGTCCCAGGTTGTAATAAACCCTACCTGCTAGCTTGCTGTCTAAAAACATACATAGCTAGCCTGAATTATTTACACAAAGAAGTTTGCGGTAGTGCTAAAACGGCGTAAGCCATGTACTGGGCTCATACGACCAGAACGCCAATGCCTCGGACTTGAGTCAACACCCAGTCTTTCAGGGGATGCACAACCTACCAACACACGTACAGTAAGTGCTGAGTACAACGCGTGAAGCAATCAAGACAACGAGCAGACAGTTCTGACACACACACGCTGTCCATAATCCGAGAAGGAAGTGAACAACGGGAAGTCCAAAATAGAAAGGGAATTATAACAATGGTAGACGACTAAACAGAATTCGGAGCTCCGGCGAAATCGCCAAGAAGATGGCTTAAAATATATACCACTAGCGAGGGACACGTGTGCTTGAGCTTCTCTGAAAAGTGAACAAACTGTACTTACTGCCAGTGTTATCTCTACGACGTGATAGAGTGCGCTGGAAAAAACATTTTAGTACCTAGAGCGCTTATTTTTGCTCAGCGCACGAGCAGATATATAACATTATAACGAAGACATTCACACAATAGTCGGTTGTGCTGTTTGTACGTGTGCGTGCCTGCTCACGTGAGTGCGTCTGTGTGACTGTCATTTACTTACACACACATAATCAATTGTCAGGGAACTCCAAAGGCCATAGAAAGCATGAAAAATAAATTCACATATACTGATAAGCATCCATAGCAGAGGAAAGATTCAGAGATAAGAGGACACACCAGACAGACAAATTGAATGCTGTAATGGTCATTCTGGAATTACAACAACCTGCCGCCGACAATAGTGATGATGATGGTGGTGACATTTACGATCACGAATATGGTGATTGATGATGACATTAAAAATAAATAATATTGACAGCGATGGTGATGCTATCGATGATGATGACAACGACGATGATGACAACGATGATGATAGTGACGTTATGCATACACAATTGTGAGACTCAGTTCTGTGTGTTATTTTCAGAGAACTGTTCCGTTTCATAATCCTATTCTATCATATAGGCCCAGGTGGGCGGTGTGTATTTTTCTAATCCACCCACACACTTCGTGAAGCGAGGTGTACGGTGGACACATAAGCTTCCGTTCCTAGGCCTGATATGTTGCCTTGATTACGTCGAATGTGTGTCTCCTGCAACTCTGCTACCGGAATGCGATCGGCGTTACCAGTAGTGGGTTGTGCTCAATATTTAAATTTCAAATCCCGAAACAAACACATAATCAATTATCTATCCGTTTTCTTGGTCTTCCTTTGGCTCCATGCCCAGACTTTTTGTTTTGGTTGTATGCGTTTCGTAAAACAGGTGCAATGTGTAATTTTTACAAGCTGGTGCCGAGGTATCGGGTTCAACCCCTATACACCGGTCAATTGGACTACAATGTTGTCTTCCCGTCCTTGACTTCGGGAACGTAAATTACAAAGAGCTCAGAAGTCGGAGTGGGTTCACCTAATGGCGAGGGACACTGGTTAAACGGGAAGCTAATCCACACGCAAAAATCAGTCCATTGCACTAGTAGTAGCTCGGTATGGACTACGCTTGAGTTCAAATCGAGAGAAATGATCAGCTTTTTTCAAACCGGAGTTTCCCCGTAACTAGTGATGTCAGCTAGGGTCCCGGGGGAATTAATGATAAGAACAGTATCATCATCGGGTATTTCCGCCCATGGGCTAATCGTGAAGCTTCCTAAATATATTATTCCTTAAGTGTCTGTCTTAGACCCTCTTTTTAATTCTGTGTATGTCTGCATTGATGAGACGAAAGTGAGAATCTGTGTCTTCCCTTTAGGGATTGATCTTTCTCTCAAGCACTTATTTCGTTTTCCCTTACAAATTTCTCACTGCATCACTTCCTGTCAACTTACCTACGAAACCTAAAGCATGTGGTTTGGTTTGAGTGCAAGAGGATTTAGACGTTACTAGGACCTAGCTTTAAAAACTATGCGTAGTTTTTTTTACTGCTGTTGTATCAATGTGTTGTTCTAGTGCTCTGACAAAGGTTTTCCAGCCACAGCTCTCATCCCGTCCAATTTTACTGCGTTCGCGTAAAGATGACCAGTTCTACTTTCCGTTTTCAAGATTAATTTATTCATTGAAATTTTACGGCCTCAGAGTAGTTCAACCCATTTCACTTCTCAAGTGCAAGTAACGCGCTAGAATCCGCGGTTTCAACAGCTTTCAAATATTTATGTTGCCTCGCGTGTCACATGAGGCTAGTTCGTCCCGCGTTGGAATCAATACCCGATCAAACAGTGTCAATCAATATGTATGCATCTCTGAATCGTATTACTATAAACCAACCAGGCTTGACACATGGTATCGAAATTGAGGCTGACTGGTGTCGAGCTCATACAAAAAATAAATGAATGAGCACAAAATTAACTAGGAAATTCGACATAAGACACACACTGGTGTCGAACTCATACAAAAACGAATCAGCGCAAAACTAGGACATTCGACATAACAGATACAAGGGAGCGTTTCGACAAAAGTCTATAAAAACAACAAAACCAGAGTGCTTAGCTATAATACTGAAGTATCACAATCACAAATAAGCAATCCGCATGTCTGAACAAAAAAAACCTAATTTCTGGAAACGAAAATGTGTAACGGCAGGACGAGATAGGGCAGGAAGCTAGCGGATTGTTTTCGGGAACACCATATGAACATCCACAAGGAAGCTGATTTTCTTGCCATTCCTGTAACAGCCTTAAAATCTTAATCCGGTGACCACACTACTCGTCTTTTCCAACTACGCACTTTTCCTTTTTTCCTTCTCGGTGTGTTTTGTTTTTCAACATCCGAATCTTATTCAGCTTTTCTCTATTTTCCTTTCCCAAACAACGGGTTTTGTTATTAGTTCAAACATGTTGATTACATATTTGTCATTGTGATATTTCAGATTAGTTTTTAACATTCGTGTGAAGGTCATGTCGTCGATTGGCCTGCGTAATGAATGTCCCGGATGTACGCTTCAGTGCGCACCCGCGGCACAATAAGGTTATTTATTATGGATGATTGTAGAATCAGCTCATAGTTACCGTATTTATAGCGCATGGGTATACCACGGTAGAATATTTACTAGTTAATAGTTACACATAATGTATAATGGAAGGGGCAGACTTACAATAGCGATGCTCCTACATAGTTATTTATCCGTATACTCCCCTACACGTCCATCTGTATACGTGTTTCCCAACTACCTGTCTAATTACCTGCCTACTCACATGTCTATATTGCTCCATTTCTCTGCCTGCGTCTCTCTCTCTCTCTCTCTCTCCCTCCCTCTCTCTCTCTCTCTCTCTCTCTCTCTCTCTCTCTCTCTCTCTCTCTCTCTCTCCATCCACTAACCTGCCACCTCCACACACACACAACCACTCATCCATCCATTCTGTTATCTGCTTGCCTATCTAAATGTTTTTTCTACCTTTCTGTACATATTGATTCCATTAGCCCATTCACTGATCCTTTCTTCCGTCCAATCATTTTCTATCCATTTCTATCTTTGTTTTACTAGGCTTATATTTCAGCTGTCTTACCTTCGCAAATAACAGACCCGTTTAACCGATTGCTAAATGACAGTTTGAAACAAGGTCGTGACCGTTCCGACAGGCCGCATTCGATCCTGGTGTCTCGCCTTACTGAGTGAATGAAAGCTAAGAATTTGCAAAATCTGAACTAGCTGTTTATACCAAGCAAAAATGCACCGAACAATGACTGCTGCCTTACATGTCTAGACTTACTCCGCAATAAGGTCGTCACTACAAGTTCATCGGTCACTATACGTTCATCAGTCACTATACGTTCAGTCACTATACGTTAATCGGTCACTAGTTTCATTGAGTCACTATACTTTCATCGGTCACTATACACTGATCGGCCACTATAGGTTCATCGGTCACTACAGGTTCATCGGTCACTACAGGTTCATCGATCACTATACGTTCATCGGTCACTATGCGTTCATCGGTCACTATACGTTCAACGGTCACTTTACGTTAATTGGTCACTACAGTTTCATCGGTCACTATAAGTTAATCAGTCACTACAGTTTCATCGGTCACTATAGGTACATCGGTCACTATAGGTTCATCGGTCACTATAGGTTCATCGGTCACTATGTTCATCGGTCACTATACGTTCATCGGTCACTATAGGTTCATCGGTCACTATGTTCATCGGTCACTATAGGTTCACCGGTCACTATACGTTCATCTGTCACTACATTCATACTTTATCACACATATAACTGATCAAAGCGTGGTGATCCAGCGGTATGCAATGGAATAATTATGTATTTTCATGTAGAGTTTTGCATGTAGTTGTATCGGTATGTGTTTGTTGTTTGTGTGCTAACGAAGGCTTTGGCCGTAAAGTCCATTTTGTTACGTGTGATCGTATTCGATGAAAGCTTACCAAGGAAGGAACCCTCGTCCCACCGCTCATGACACTATCAGCGCAGCACTCCCTCCCCAACTACACTAACGCGTCTGCCCCCAAAAGAGCACAAACTCCGTAGCTCCTCCCCCAAAGGCCTCAGAAAAGAATTGAACTCGTGAACCAAACGACGAAGTCTGAAAACGATACCATGTTCTAAAGCAGAATGATTCCCAAAGAACACGACTTACAGGTGTGGTGGGAAGACTCAAACAAGAACTGCGAAATATGTGTATAGAAGCGCATGCATGCCCGACTGCCTTAAATGGTTTAAATAGCAAGAGGGTCGGCTTCATTGCACCGGGTGTATCCCATACTGCTCGGTCTCTTTCCGCAGGGCGGCCTTTAGAAAGCGTCGGACAAAGCACGAACTTCGTAGCTCCAGCGACGACCATCAGGAGTTTCCGAGAATACTGCACTCGTGAACGAAACGACGCAGGCCGGAATCCCACAACCACATCCCTAAGGAGACGACTCCTCCCACTAGCTAACACTAACCCCCCAAAATATGTTTGACAACATGATTCGGAAGCCCAATGAAATGTTCTGTTGTACAACGATGTTCTAACTCAGCTCAATTTCAGCGTCTGGGATGTAATGAGAAGAGAAAAGCAGCTGGTCATCCCTACTCATTATGTCCTGATCTGATACCCGCGAAAACCTAATGCTTCACACTCTGACGAAAGTTTTTGCACATGATTACCTTTATTTTTCTGTACAAACAAAGCTGATAACAATATGTCGCTCGGGTGTTCATAAAATATGTGGCACTTCAAAATATCGATTACACACACACAATGTTAGCTGCACTGATCCCTTCTTGTTTTATTTTACCTGATAAGGCATTCAGATATCGCGTTTTTCACCTTATCTTTCTTTATAGCTTTGTAAATATTACTACCCATAAAAATGTGGTCTAGCACCATATACGCAATACGGTTCAATACGTGAAAAGGATCATTTACTTATATACTTTACATATTTTACAGGTAAATGTATGTTCTAAGGTAGACACAGATGCAGAGCACTGGGAATAGGGAAAGCTAATCCACACGCAAAAACATGCCCAGTGCACTAGATTTAGTAGCACGTGTATGGACTACGCTTGGTTTCAAAGCGAATGAACGATTTAAAACCAAAAAGAAACACACGTACGGGAGTAAGGTGTCAGGCCTTTATATAATTTAGACAACGGCGTGATGAGTTGGAGTAGGCAGTTCTTTCTTTCCTTGTCTTCCCATACATTCCCACCCAAAAATAAAACTAGATTATCCGTCATACATTTATAAGGTCACCGTAAGCTAGATTGCTTACGCCAAATTGTAATCCTTCATGGTGGTGGTTTCCAAGATCTAAAAATATATACAATGTAATAACTCGAGAAAAAATGTATTGAATGTTTTTTGTTCTTCTACGTGGTTAGTCACGTAAAGTAGGCCAATTGCGTCGTGTCCATTTATGGCTCCGTTATGATAATTCGACATAACCCATAATGCGGTTTCTTGGAGAAATGCAAAAAATACAATGGACAGTCACACACACACACAAAAACGAATGGGGCAGTTCTTCAAGAAACACCTAAAATCGTAAATTTATTACAGGAATTAGACAGTCTGGACTTTGGGGCCCGTTAAGGAGAAATAAACCTTAAAAAATGTGTGACCGATGGCAAACTCGACTGGAAAAGAGCAGGATGGTTGCTTGCTTGCTTGATTTAAAAAACAAAAATTCCAAATTCAGCCTCGTTCAACCTGCTTCTTTCAGCTGTGGTTATTGTTGAGGTCCGTGGTTTTTGTGGGTTCATTCACCCTAATTCTTGTCTTGTGCGCTCTTACGAGTGAGTCCTATCTCGGACTGGTTTTGCTGGTTTGTGTCTGCGACGTCAGCTTGGGGGGGGGGGGGGGGGGGGGGGGGTTGGTCGGCGGCTATCCTTTGTGCCCGTCTCCTCTTGTAGTTTTCTTTGTTGGTGTAGGCTCCTGGCTCGTCTGGCTTGACTGGTTGTAGTCCTTATAAGGACTATGTTTGATGTTTGGTTCGCTTTCCTCTAGCTCTGAGTTTGTGTCTTCTTCTCCCAGTTGTGGTATTCTTCCTCCATTTGTTTCCAGATGAGCTGTTCTTCCCTGCTGTATTTCAGTCTTTATGTTATGGAGTCATTTTCGTACTGCTTGCATCATTGTCTAGCTTGCCTTTCCCTCTCTTTGAGATCAGCTTGATATATTTGTCTCCTCTTGTATGTGGCTACGATTGGATTGTCTTCCAATGCTGGATGGGCGAAGGCAAAGAGATAAATATATGGATGGGTTGGTCACATGACATAGTCGGGACAAGAACACGGGCCTGTTTCAAGACTGGTATCGTGTGAGAAGGCGAATCATGATCGCCCATGCTTATCCACACGGCACATGATCACGATAATGATCTTGGATTAGTGGATACTTCGAGTAAGGGTGAAAAACTAGGACCGTTACGGTTTTCATTTGTTATTTGTGGGACTTTTATCCTTCGTTTTTCTGTCCGCACATAGTATTTTTAGCATTTTCCAAGAAACCACATTTCTGTAGGCATGATCAGTTTCTCAGTGTGTTTGCTTATTCTCCACGTTTCACGTGCCAATAACAACATATAGCACTTCAGAACTTGTACAGACTGCAATTGACAGCTTTTTTTATTGGTGTGTATGCTTTCCATTTTGCAAAAGGCTACCTTTGTCACGGGTAGTCTTGTTCTAATCTCTAAAAGATATCTTTCATCAGATGCTGTGACTGCTCCGAGATAGTTGTACCGACATACTTGTTAAATAATGTTCTCATTTACTAGGATGTTTACTGGCGCGATGGCTGAGAGGCAGTGAACGCGTGTCACCCCCCCCCCCCCATACTCAGGGTTTGACAGCAGTGGTTTGGAAGCAGGCAGCCTTGTGGTGTGTGTGTGTGTGTGTGTGTGTGTGTGTGTGCGTGCGTGCGTGCGTGCGTGTGTGTGCGTGCGTGCGTGCGTGATTTTGCGCTCGCTCGCTTTGAACTCCAGCGTAGTCCATACACTACTAGTAATTCTGGACTGAATTTTGCGTGTGGATTAGCGTTTCCTGTTAACAGTGTCCCTCACCATCAGGCGAACCCACTCCGACTTCAGAGGTGCTTGTAATGTACACCCCCAAGTCAACATTTTAGTGCAACTGTCCGGTGTAGGGGTTCAACCCATTACCTCGGCATCAGCACACCACATGTTTAAGATGTCTTATCCATTCGGCCATGCTGACCTACAGCCTTGTCTTGATTTCGATGCATCAGTGTCGGTCGTTCAATAAGCAATGGCAAACTATTGAACGTAAACATTGCCTAATAAATTACAACAGCCAAAAAATACTGGGGTTCGTTGCGACGTCGTGTAAAGGACATGCAACCAACTTTTAAATTGGATCTTACATTGTGGTATATTTTTCTTCTTGTAGAGGACCAGAGTTTGAAACCAGCCGGGGCCAATTTGGAAGCAGACCACATTGCGTTGATTTCGATGGTATGAGGCCTCGCCATTCAGCAATCAATGGCAAACTACTGAACTGAAATTACCAAGTAAATGAAAAACAGTCAAATACTGGAGTATCCTGTAAAGGACACGCAGCTAATTTTTTAAATTTTTTTTGGGGTAGACAAACAATGTTTTTTGTGCGTTTTGTTTTTGCGTTCGATCGTTCTGAACTCACGCTTAGTCAATGCGCGTGCTACTACTTCTAGTGCACTTGACTGATTGTTGTGTGTGGATTAGCTTTCTCTATTACCAGTGTCCCTCGCCATCACGCGAACACACTCCGAAATCTCGGGTACTTGTAATTTACGTCCTCAAGTCAAGGACGAGAAGTCAACATTTTAGTCCAACTGACCCGTGTTGCGGTTTTTTGTTTTACAATTTCATTCTAAGTCTAGTTGCTCACTGTGTAATATAACTACATATACAAAATGCCACAGATCATGTCCATTGATTGCAGTATCAGGGGAACCAAGGATTAAAGGAAGTACATCACCCCTAGATTTATAATTATTTTTTTAAAAACCTCCACATCGCTCACACCATGAAGTCGTCCCAGGCATGCTAACTCTAGAAGCACACGTCTTAAGTCTACAGCACTGCCTTCCACATATCAACCGCTTGAGTCAATATGTACATGCAAACAACGCTAGGCTTCCAACACAGCGCCCGTACCACTTTGCACAGACAGGTCGCCGTCAATAGCGCACATCCTTGTAAAAGGATGATGTCAGCGCGGCTTACCTACTAGATACGGCCCAACTGTAGCTGGTAGCTGAAGAGTGCAGCCATCAACAGATGCGACAGTGGAGGGCCAGTGTTAAGTGCATCCTGTCAACAAGTCACACTCGACTGCTTCAAGTATGCCCGCAAACGGTATGTCAAATGTAGGCGAACAACGGCGTTCCGCGGAGTGAATAGAAACACTGCCTTTTTTTTCCACCTGAAGCTACAATATAATAAACATCTGCTATTTTGATACAAAGTGTTACACAAAGTCTTGAAAAGGGTCGGGGGAGGGGGGGGTTAAAGGCAATAGGGTCGACTTCATTGCATCTGGTTCTATCCCATATGGTTTAGCCTTCGCTGAGAGTAAAAGCATGCCGAAAACGTCGCACAGAGCACGAAATTCACAGCTTCAGCGATAACACAAAAGGGTCTTTAAAAAGAAAACCAATGGCGGGGTCCGAAAACAAATCCATTTCCATCACAGCATGAGGTAGGTGGCTTACCATTTCGCCACAATACCTTCCTCCCTCTCCCCCCCCCCCCCCCCCCCCCCCCCCCCCCCCCCCCCCCACCCCCATATACACACAAAGACATGAAAAACATCAATTGCTGGGGAGCTCTTGAAGCCATTGAAACAGCAGGATAAATACAATTAACAGATATTGATTGACAATCTTAGAAGTAGAGGAAAGAAGGTGAGACCAGGGAACAAACTAGACTTTATACACCTCGAAAGCTTAAGCACGCCGTAATTTCAACCCGCCGCCTCCAACTGGCGATGTTGTGCAGCTGAATGAGAAGGTGTCGAGAAAAGGGGTTTGTTGCTGTCGAGGTTTTACGGGAGTCCGAATACGACAAACTGAGAAGCTCGACGAATGGAAAAACACATACACATGCAGGGCAAACGTTGCGACCGAAATCTTTATCGACGGAAATACAAGAACGAACCAAATATAAAAACGATCATCATAAATTAGTACTTCCCAAAAGGCTGATAGGAAAAGAGAAAGAGTGAAATGAACAGACAAATACCTAGATGATCTAAGTAAAAGGCATAATCACGACATAGATGATCTAAGTAAAAGGCATAATCACGACATAGATGATCTAAGTAAAAGGCATAATCACGACATAGATGATCTAAGTAAAAGGCACAATCACGACATATAAGTAAAAGGCATAATCACGACATAGATGATCTAAGTAAAAGGCATAATCACGACATACTGTAATATTTCTAATGCCAGGATCAGAAAGGTCAAAATACTATGTTGTGTGCAATGGGAAGAAGTAATAATTGAGATAGAGCGGATTGATTAAATAAATGTACGGGGCAGTAGATTTACAGGCATAACCGAGACAGAGAAGGAGAAGTAGAGGGGGGGGGGGGGGGATGTAGAGGAGACGAAGAAGAAAACGAGAAGGAAGGGGAGGTGGTGGAGAAAGACGAAAAAGTAGGGAGGAGGAAGAAGAATACCAAATAACTAAGGATTTTTATTCATGTCAATGTTGCTGAATTTTCTACCTCGTCAACCCAAAGCCGTTCTTATAAAAGTGTGGGGCCGATAAGCCTAACGATGTTATAATTGGTGAACTGTGACGTCAACGATGACGGCGGCTGCAAAAAGCTGTTAGATTCAGCTGTGGGAGTAGTAGCGTGAACCACGCCCTGGATCCCACTAACCATCTCATACGGTGACTAATTGCTCAAGTATCTATCCAGAGGTCGCCGTGTTGCGATGCGGCAGTCACACAGTTTACTTAACCAGCGCATGTCACCTGGTACACGGAATCGCCCAAACATTAGATTAAACTCGGAATCCAGTGCCAAATGTTAGCCAAACGTGTAGGTAATCTAATCCCATAATAAACTCTACTGCAGCTTTTGCGTCCGCTTGTTATTAAACTCAAGCGTAGTACATACTTCTAGTGCACTTTACTGATTTGTGCATGTGGATTGATTATCATCATCATCAAGTGCCATGCTGGCTGACGCGGGCGTTCATGACTTTCCACAGATCTCGGTCTTTGGTTTTCAGGATCAACTCTGCTGATGAAATTCCTCCATGTTACCGTCTCAATCCATCCAGCATAATTTATCTTGGTCTGCCTCTCTTCCCCTCGATCTTTCCAGTTGTCACGATGTCCTCCAATGCCTCTCTTCTCATTACATGACCAAGGAAAGCTGTTTGTCTCTTTCTTACTGTTGTATATAATGTTCTAGTCTCATTAGCCCCTTTCAGGCAGTCGTCGTTTGACTAATCGTGTGGATCAGCTTTCCCTGTTACCAGTGTCCCTTGCCAGCAGGCGAACCCACTCCAACTTTTGAGGTACCTGTAATTTACGTCCCCAGTTTACTCACTTTACGCCAAGACGAGAAGTCAACATTTTAGTCCAACTGACGGGTGTAGGAGTTGAACCCGCTAATTCGGCATCAGCTCATTGGAAGTTTAAGAGCGAACATTCTTATCCATTCGGCAATGGTAACCTCCAGTGAAGCTAATGATCTTTCACATATACTAGACGTTTTGTGAAATGGGGCAGCCAAAGTAAAATGTTCAGGAAAACAATGTATGTATGTATGTATTGCTATTTATATTAAAGTATTAAATAACATGTAGGCATCTGTGGCAAAGAAATAGTGAATGTGATTCGCAACCCCGCATTCGAAATCAGCAGCAGGCGATTTTGAAGTAGACCGCCGTGTGTTGATTTTTAACAATGATATGGGCGTCGGTTGTTTAGAAAGCAATGGCAAACTACTGAACGTAAACTTGCCTAGTAAATCACAAACAACTAAAATATGCCAGGGTCGATTGTGATGCCCTGTAAAGAACATGCATCTAACTATATTATATAATCTATATGAGAATACAACAGTTATTTAATTAATAGGAAACACGTAAATACAAGATCAAATTAATTGTGGTATATAAAAACATGCTGGGCTTAGACTTTCATCTTCAACTGTTGTTGTATATAAACATATGGTGGACTTTGACTGACTTTGCAAGGACAGCTGAGTGATTGCAACATTACTCCGGCATGATCTTACAAAAATCCCTAGTAAAATATTCTCGTTCACAAATGAAATTATGTTGATGATTGGGAGATATGACGAAGAATGAGCGCACAGACCAGCTGATGACGCTTTGCTCGATACAGAATATGCAAGGGACAGTCACACAACTGGCGTAAACAATAATACGGAAGGATTTCGGACAACGTCAACAGAACACAGAAGACAGAGATGAATGAAGATGTCATCAAACAAATCATTCTACTGACCTTATTTGTACCTCGAGCCTGCATGGTCAGCATCTGCCGTTTGAAGCCCGTGTCCTTGGCTCTCAGCGGGCTTTCTTTTCCTCCGTCAGATTCATGTCGTCCTGCGGATTGACGATGATATGACATGACATTGGGTCCATTGCGGTAGAGGTGTGAGGAGGTAAGATGTGTAGGAACGGCAGCAGAAGGAGGAGAACAACAACAAGAATACAAAGAACAAGGCGAACAACAACAAGATTACGAAGGCCAAGAACAAGAACAACAATATGAAGAATACGAAGACCAAGAACAACAAAAAGAGAAGAACACCAACAAGAGAAAACGAAAATTAAAAACACCAAAAAGAGAACAACAACAAGAATACAATGAACAAGCAAGATGAACAACAAGAAGAAGAAGATTATGAAGACCAAGAACAACAACAAGAATACGATGACCAAGAACAACAAAAAGAGAAGGCGAACAACAAGAAGAATACGAAGACCAAGAACAACAACAAGAATACAATGAACAAGACGAACAACAACAAGAAGAAGAAGATTATGAAGACCAAGAACAACAACAAGAATACGAAGACCAAGAACAACAAAAAAGAAGAGCAACAACAATATGAATGAAGATGAGGAACAAAAAAAGAACAACAACAACAAGAATATGAAGATCAAGAACATGAAAAACAAAACAAGAATACGAAGACCGAGAACAACGAAAAGAGAAGAACAACAATAACAAGAATACAAAGACCAAGAACAAGAACAACAACAACAAGAATATGAAGCATACGAAGACCAAGAGCAACAAAAAGAGAACAACAACAACAAGAATACAAAGACCAAGAACAAGAAGAACAACAATAAGAATACAAAGACCAAGAAAAATTAAAATATGAAGACCAAAAATAAAAATACAAAGACCAAGAATAACAAAAATACGAAGACCAAGAATAACAAGAATATGAAGACCAGGATAACGAAGAATATAAAGACCAGGAATAACAACAACAAAAATACGAAGACCAAGAATAACAACAACACAAATACGAAGACCAAGAATAACAAGAATATGAAGACCAGGAATAACAACAACACAAATACGAAGACCAAGAATAACAACAACACAAATACGAAGACCAAGAATAACAACAACACAAATACGAAGACCAAGAATAACAACAACACAAATACGAAGACCAAGAATAACAACAACACAAATACGAAGACCAAGAATAACAAGAATATGAAGACCAGGAATAACGAAGAATATAAAGACCAGGAATAACAACAACAAAAATACGAAGACCAAGAATAACAACAACACAAATACGAAGACCAAGAATAACAACAACACAAATACGAAGACCAAGAATAACAACAACACAAATACGAAGACCAAGAATAACAAGAATATGAAGACCAGGAATAACGAAGAATATAAAGACCAGGAATAACAACAACAAAAATACGAAGACCAAGAATAACAACAACACAAATACGAAGACCAAGAATAACAACAACACAAATACGAAGACCAAGAATAACAAGAATATGAAGACCAGGAATAACAACAACACAAATACGAAGACAAGAATAACAAGAATATGAAGACCAGGAATAACGAAGAATATAAAGACCAGGAATAACAACAACAAAAATACGAAGACCAAGAATAACAACAACACAAATACGAAGACCAAGAATAACAAGAATATGAAGACCAGGAATAACAACAACACAAATACGAAGACCAAGAATAACAAGAATATGAAGACCAGGAATAACGAAGAATATAAAGACCAGGAATAACAACAACAAAAATCACGAAGACCAAGAATAACAACAACACAAATACGAAGACCAAGAATAACAAGAATATGAAGACCAGGAATAACAACAACACAAATACGAAGACCAAGAATAACAAGAATATGAAGACCAGGAATAACGAAGAATATAAAGACCAGGAATAACAACAACAAAAATACGAAGACCAAGAATAACAACAACACAAATACGAAGACCAAGAATAACAACAACACAAATACGAAGACCAAGAATAACAAGAATATGAAGACCAGGAATAACAACAACACAAATACGAAGACCAAGAATAACAAGAATATGAAGACCAGGAATAACGAAGAATATAAAGACCAGGAATAACAACAAGAATATGAAGGTCAAGAACAACAAAAAGAGAATAACAACAAGAATACAAAGACTAATAACAACAAAAAGAGAATAACAACAAGAATACAAAGACTAATAACAACAAAAAGAGAATAACAACAAGAATACAAAGACTAATAACAACAAAAAGAGAATAACAACAAGAATACGAAGACCAAGAAAAATAACAAGAAGAATATGAAGACCAAGAACAACAAAAAGAGAAAACAAAAACACGAATAAAAACAAGAAGGAGAAGAATACACAGACCAAGAACAACAAAAATAGCATAACAAACAAGAAGGCTGTCTTTACGTGACCACAATCAAATTCAGTGTCCTTACTATCGAAGTCTGGTTTTGTTATTCGTTTGCTGCGTTTGTTTACCAATGAAGACTTGTCGCCGCAATGTCCTCCGTTATTCAGTGAGTATGTTCACGGCTGACTTCTACTTTCTTGTTTATGTTTCCGACAATGCGCAGAGATCGGTGAAACGTGTTTGAAAGACTCAACGCCTAACTACAATTCACATGACAACCGTACCCAAACTGTTTATTCTGGTCTGGCGTATAAACAACTGTCTCTCGGGGAAATGTTCATAAACTACTGTGCTAAACAAGTTTGTTTATGTTTTGTTTTTTCCTTCGTTCGCCTCGAACTCAAGGGTAGTCCATTCACGTGCTACTTACTACTTCTTGTGCATTGGACTGATTTTTGCGTGTGGATTTAGCGTTCCCTATTACCAGTAACAAGATGTCAATTGTAACGAGAAAAAGAGTGTTGACGTGCTACATAGAACCTGCACGTTTGTATGGATGTGAAACGTGGACAATGAGCAGACAAGCTGAAAAATATCCAATATCAGTGGACATGTGGTTTCTGCGGAAGATGCAAAGAATATCATGGATAGACAGAAAAACCAAGAAGTCCTACAAGAAGCAAATGAAAACTGTAAACTGATTAGAGAAATTAGACGCAAACAGTCAACACTTTTGGGCACATTATGAGAAGAAATAAACTAGAGAACTTGGTGACCACTAGCAAGATTGAAAGGGGGGGGGGGAGAAACAAGGGGGCGGCAAAGAAGTAAATACCTGGATGGCTTGGCCACGTAGCATGGTCGACATAAGAACGCGGAGCTGATCCACGACTCTGGTGATCGTGTAAGATGGCGAAACATGACCACCCACGTTTATCGACATGGCACGCGATGATGATTACCAGTGTCCCTCGCCATCAGGCGAACCCACTCTGACTTCAGAGGCACTTGTAATTTACGTCCCCAAGTCAAGGACGGGAAGTCAACAATTTATGCTAAATAAGCAATATAAACAGAAAGAAGCAGCAGCCAAAAGAATCAATGTGTGAGTGTGCCTGTGTTTTGTTTATAGGAATGTTGAGAATATTTGTTTATAGGAATGTTGAGAATATTTGTTTATAGGAATGTTGAGAATATTTGTTTATAGGAATGTTGAGAATATTTGTTTATAGGAATGTTGAGAATATTTGTTATAGGAATGTTGAGAATATTTGTTTATAGGAATTGTGAGAATATTTGTTTATAGGAATGTTGAGAATATTTGTTTATAGGAATGTTGAGAATATTTGTTTATAGGAATGTTGAGAATATTTGTTTATAGGAATGTTGAGAATATTTGTTTATAGGAATGTTGAGAATATTTGTTTATAGGAATGTTGAGAATATTTGTTTATAGGAATGTTGAGAATATTTGTTTATAGGAATGTTGAGAATATTTGTTTATAGGAATGTTGAGAATATTTGTTTATAGGAATGTTGAGAATATTTGTTTATAGGAATGTTGAGAATATTTGTTTATAGGAATGTTGAGAATATTTGTTTATAGGAATGTTGAGAATATTTGTTTATAGGAATGTTGAGAATATTTGTTTATAGGAATGTTGAGATTATTTGTTTATAGGATTGTTGAGAATATTTGTTTATAGGAATGTTAAGAATATCGTACACAGAGAATACAAGTGCTGAGGCATTGATAGCTACAGGTATTACTTGATGCCTCGTTAAGACCACAAGAAAGCTGGGGACAAAATGTATGGGACTTATCAAAATAAGAGGTGGAGTGGGGAAGTTAAATTAACTGTTTGGGTGGATGTGTGGGTGGGTGCGGGTTTTGTGTGTGGGTAAGTGTAGGATATGTGAGTTGGCGGGAATATGTGTGTGTGTGGGTGTTGGATATGTGGTTGGGGGATGTGTGGGTGGGTGGTGGAGGATATTGGGTGGGTGAGTGTTGGTAGGTTATGAGATGGATGGAGGATGTGTGCGTGTGGGTGGGGAGATGTGTGAAGGTGGGGGAATGTGTGGGAGGGTATGGATGGGTGGTTGCATGCATGTGTGCTTGGATTTGTGGGTGGGGGATGTGTGGTGGGTGGGAGATGTGTGTGTGTGTGGGTGGGGAGATGGGTGGATGGATGGGGTCATGTACGTTCCTGTGGGTATGTGTGTGGTTGGGTGGTGGATGTGTGTGTGGGGGACACGCGGAAGGATAGGAATGAGTATTTACGAGAAGTCATTAAGTATCATCGCAATATCTGTATCTGTGTGTGTTTATTAATCCGTTGAGCTTCTTAGTCATACTCACGGACTCACTCACTCACTCACTCTCTCTCACTCTGTGTGTGTGTGTGTGTGTGTGTGTGTGTTTGCGCGAGCGAGTGTGTGTGTGTTTTTTTTCCCCGCAGCCCGGCAGCAGCAAACCGCCTTAATGATATTTGTCTAGTTCTCTCCAATCAAAAACGTGGTCCGCGGTTAACAATAGCTTTGAGACCACTGCTCCAAGTCGAGAACAAACATATCCCTGGCTAGCCAATGAACTTAACACTGGTGTGTGATACAGAGCTGAACAGCAACCGCAGTTTACGTAGTGTTGAGCTGCTAATTAAAGTAACCAGCTTTGGATTTATTGACATGTTAAAGTCGACTGAAAGGAAAGTAGGACGACAAATATTACTTCTGGTTGTTTGGAAAGTCTAACAGTGACCTAGTTAAGACTGCACTATCTATTTTTATAGCGGCATACCAGACATTCCTGAAATCGCTAACAACTAGTTTACTAACCGACAGGGTGATATTAAGTGACAAGACTAGACGAACGGTTGTCTCAATACACGACATTGGACGAAACAATTAACAAGCGCCAGGAATGGGAGACGCGGCAACACAGTGGTCATGTGTTAAATCCCCCTCGAAGTGGGATTGTTCACCATTTACTTGGGTTCCCATGTCGACCTAGCCTGAAATGTGTACCAGGAATTATTATGGGAAGTAAAGGCGTCTGGCGTAATAATAACATTGCCTGTCAAATATGGAGCTACCTCCAGCTCCGTGGCGAAGGAATTACGGACGCAGTTCATGATTCATTTCCATACACCGGGAATGGCCCATTGGCTCTTATAAGCTCTTTTCACGGCTTCATTTCCCTAAATGTGGTAAATTGTAAAGGGCCAATGGGATCTCTAGGATTAAGGGCACCAAATCTGAAGCTTCACAAAATAGCTGTCCCTGCACAACAAAACCCGCCAAGTGTGTGAAGCTGTTTTACTTCTTCTGCTGCTCCCCAAAAAAAATACAATATATCTAGGCAAATCTTCTGGCCTAGAGAGACGACAGTGGAAGGTAAACTTCGTGGACCACTGGGTGAACTAAAGAAGACAGTTAAATTCATACAAGAGACAACATTGCAGGTACAGACATATTTCAAGCGAACGAAAGAAGAAGAAATCTTCCAAAAAGAAGCATAGGCCCTTAACCAAACTCATGCCAAGTCTTTGTAGCTTAAAGTTTTCTACAGGATGAGGTAGCCATCCTCACACCAACCTTCCTTAGTCGCGTCTTACGACATGCATGGTAGGCATGCAGTGTTGCTATCCTGCCCTTCCCTTACTGCCCAGGTAACACGGAATTTTGCTGTTTTCACTGTTGCCAACTACTCATGGACATGACCTCCTAGCCACACTTGACACTATCAACTGGTAATACTTCGGTCCGGTTATAACACCGCCAGACCTACCCAGCTAACACAACAACACATAACCGTAAAGAAAACAACACTGTTGGAAGTTACTCCCCAACACACTGCACAAGTACCGATCATATCTTGCCGTGTTTGTTCAAGTAGTCTGCCCTTTCTCCGGTGCATATTCACCTTTTACAGTTTTCTCTAGGGGCCAACATTTTCTCCTGTTACATTCACTGTCTATCATATTGAATTTCACTGCAGGGACTAGCCAATTTACACGTTCATTATATGCTCGGCAGGTGGTGGTTTCCAGATCATATCTTCTTTCTCTCTGCTATAATGTCTAGTACCATTTGATGTTTGCTTCTATTGTGGCAAGAGTTTCTGTGTTGTTCAATCTGTCAAGTTTCTCGGTCATATTTTGGGTTTTTATTGTGGATTCCCGTTGAAGCTCAGCGGCAGCATATCCCTACTAATATTAACGATACCATTTTAGACTCTATCCTTAGCCAATCAAACAGAGAATCAGAATGACCAAAAGTGTTTTCAATAACACAAAATTAGTATTAACATCTAGAGAGATTAACAACGCATTAAAATGAGAATTGTCAAATGTTATGCATATTCAACAGTGGACAGGAGAGGCCATCAGTGAACATTGCAGTAAACGGGGAGATACTAGAACAAGTAACAAGTTTCTCCTATCTTGAACAAGTAACAAGTTTCTCCTATCTTGAACAAGTAAACAGTTTCTCCTATCTTGGACATGTAGTAATACTAATAACAGATGATGGCAGAAGTGAAACAGAAATCAAAAAGAGAATAGCAATGGCCAAAAATGTTTTCAACAACATGAAATCGGTATTAACATCTAGAGAGATTAAAAACGCATTAAAAATGAGAACTCTCGACAATGAACAAGCAAAGACATGCTGTGGAGATTTGGATATACATAAGAATATGTTGTGTTTCATGGAAACAAAGTGAATCAAATACAGAGGTTCTAGAAAAACTGGAAATGAAAAGAGAGTTGATGACAGGGCCCTTTAAAAGACATAACACTCTTATAAATACTATACTGGATGGCAAGCGAGCAAGAGGCAGACAACGATACAATTGGGAAGATAACATCAACAGATGGACAAACAGCAGTCCGAAAGAGTGTACAATCAAGGTGAGAGACAGACAGTGTTGGAGATCCACTGTGGCGGCCAACCTTCATTGTGGAGACGGCACCTGATTGATTGATTCTTAGCACAACAGGTAAAAGCGGCCATGTTTTGCCATATTACCCGATCACAAGAGTCGTGGATCAGCTCTGTGTTCTTGTCCCGACCATGCCATGTGGTCAAGCCATTCAGGTATTTACGTCTCTGCCCTCCCTTTGTTCTTTTCCTCTCCACCTTGCTGCCAGTTGTCATGAAGTTCTCCAGTTTATTTCTTCTCATAAGGTGCACAAAAAACGTGATTGTCTACAACTAATTTCTCTAATCAGTTTACAGTTTTCATTTGTCTCTTGTAGGACTTGCACACTGGTTTTTCTGTCTGTTCATGTTCTTTGCATTTTCCTCAGAAACCACATCTCCAGAGCCATCCGAATGTTTTTCAGCTTATCTGCTCATCGTCCACGTTTCACATCCATTCAAAAGTACAGTTTCTATGTAGCCTTTAACACTTTTTCTTGTTGCAATTTACATCTTTTTAATAGAAAGTATGTTTTCCATTTTGCAAAAGGCTACCTTTGCCATAGTGATTCTTGTTCTAATCTCTTCAAGGCATCTCCCATCAGATGTTATGACTGTTCTGAGATAACTTGTACCAATTCACTTAAGAATATTCCCATTTATCATTATATTATATTGTGGTATTTCTTTCTTCTTACAGTTGACCATAATCTGTGTCTTCTTACAATATAATTCTAATTTTAGTGAAGTGCTCATTCATTCATTCAGTAGCATGTCCTTTGCAGAACCTCGCTCCCATAACAACCTTCCGGAAAAACCTCTCGACCATAAGCAAGATGTCTCATATATGATACACCCATCTGGAGATCATCCGCCACATCCTGTACCCATCGTCTCTTTGGCCTTCCTCTTCCTCTCTTCCCTGCATTTACCCCTCCATTATTACATCATGGTTATTAAGTTTTCTTTACAAGTTTTGCAGAAGGTAGTTTGCCATTGCTTTCCTTCTGGGCAGTGACTGTACTAGCCGGCTATGGTACTAGCACATAGCCATTGTCTCAACTGATGAGATCATCTGCCTATCGCTGCAGAGTGCAGACCATAACCAACAACAATCTGTGGCTGCTCTCACACTCCATCCACCATCTGCTTCCATGGCTTCACGTAAGCCTGATGGGGTGGGGGGTAGGGGCCTAAACGGGTACTCCACCTTGCCCAAGGGTGTCCCCGTAGACTAACGGAGAAAAGGAGGCGTCTTACATCTCCTTTGATAGGGGATACCCCTACCCCGCTAACCAACGTTAAGTGCTAAGCCTACAAATACTCTAGGTCATTATATAATGAAATGATTTGACCAGTTCCCTTCCTCACTACCATGCCACCCCAAATGTTCTCTGCATGATATCAATTAACCCTAATTGTTATTTCTATACTGCCACCCCAAATGTTCTCTGCATGATATCAATTAACCCTAATTGTTACTTCTATACTGCCATCCCAAATGTTCTTTGCATGATATCAATTAACCCTAATTGTTACTTCTATACTGCCATCCCAAATGTTCTTTGCATGATGTCAATTAACCCTAATTGTTACTTCTATACTGCCACCCCAAATGTTCTTTGCATGATATCAATTAACCCTAATTGTTACTTCTATACTGCCATCCCAAATGTTCTTTGCATGATATCAATTAACCCTTATTGTTACTTCTATGCGGCCATTACCTTGAAGTGAGATCTTAGTCAGATATGACTGAGCTACCATATGACAGTTGACAGTACTACCTGCTTTCTGTTAGCACTGAATGTTGGGTGGCACTCACTAAACCCAACACTCCACATTGTGTCAATGGCTTCAGGTGGAGAAGCGCAACTGGGAAGGTACAAGCCTTGCCCTACTGCGAGGAAATGCAACCTAAAGACTAAATGTAATGGCAGGTCAGATCAGGCCACAAGCATTGGTCGGTAACTAGTCTAGGGTGGAAGTTCCGACAGGCGAACAGTTAGAGCATTGCTTTGCTTATCCGACAGCTTGTCTTGTTCCAGCCGTATTGGTGTTACATTTCTTCTAGAGTAAACTTGACAGGCCAAAAGAGGGATCATGTTGCATGGACAATAAATGGTCTCTAATCTCAGCCCAGGCTGCATACTATGGAGAGGTATAAAGTCATTTTTACAAACTATCGTCTTTCAAGGTGGCAAGGTGCCAGTCAGTCAGTCCCTGCCATTACCCGCAATAAGACATATTTATTATTTTTGAAGATTTTAAAAGAAGCAATGTACGAGGCATGATCAAGTGAAACCCGTCCCAATAACTTTATTAAAAACGTATCAAGGGTATATAAGCAGGTGTGGCAGAATTAAACAAAGCACCTGTTGGGAAGCAAGCACACACCTGGGTTCATCAGAAGAACTCACTGTAGGTATTCAGACATGCATCCCACTGCTTAGCTAGACAGTATATCATCAGAAGAATTCATTGTAGGTATTCAGACACGTATCCCACTGCTTAGCTAGACTGTATATCGTCAGAAGAACTCACTGTAGGTATTCAGACATGCATCCCACTGCTTAGCTAGACAGCATATCATCAGAAGAACTCACTGTAGGTATTCAGACATGCATCCCACTGCTTAGCTAGACAGTATATCATCAGAAGAACTCACTGTAGGTATTCAGACATGCATCCACTGCTTAGCTAGACAGAATATCATCAGAAGAACTCACTGTAGGTATTCAGACATGCATCCCCACTGCTTAGCTAGACAAGTATAGAACTCACTGTAGGTATTCAGACATGCATCCCACTGCTTAGCTAGACAGCATATCATCAGAAGAACTCACTGTAGGTATTCAGACATGCATCCCACTGCTTAGCTAGACAGTATATCATCAGAAGAATTCATTGTAGGTATTCAGACATGCATCCCACTGCTTAGCTAGACAGCATATCATCAGAAGAACTCACTGTAGGTATTCAGACATGTATCCCACTGCTTAGCTAGACAGCATATCATCAGAAGAATTCATTGTAGGTATTCAGACACGCATCTCACTGCTTAGCTAGACAGTATATCATCAGAAGAACTTACTGTAGGTATTCAGACATGCATCCCACTGCTTAGCTAGACAGCATATCATCAGAAGAACTCACTGTAGGTATTCAGACACACATCCCACTGCTTAGCTAGACAGTATATCGTCAGAAGAATTCATTGTAGGTATTCAGACACGCATCCCACTGCTTAGCTAGACAGCATTTACTGTCTGTGAAAGAGGACTGTGGTTGCTCATTAAACCATTTGAGCACCATCATGATGTCTGCATTGGTGTGGAATCATTGTCTCTTAAGAACACAAGTGGATTTTAATTGATCACGCCTCACAAAATGAATATAACAAAGAAGGAACCACTGCTGCTCCATATACCATACAAACATAGACTACTGTATGTATAAACATAGAACTACTTACCAATAACTTCTCAAACATTTCATTGACATCTTTGCCTGACAATGACATATCCACAGACTCAGTGAATGGGTCACCGCCATTAAATCCATGATCTTCACCTGGAGGCCCCTTGTTGGGGGCCGTGGATGTGCTTTTAGGCTTTGTCTTCCCACCGGCCTTGCCTGGAAGTTTAATTCCCAGCTGTAGGAGGTCAAAATATGAGTAGCGGTCAAGTAGAAGTATAAAAGTGATTTTAACACTGTTAATAAGACTGTATGAATACAGGTGAAAGTAATTCTGTCACATTACATAACGCCAGCTTTGACAAATTGACATGTAACTAACTATTCACCAAATGTAACTAACTATTCATCACCCACATATACCAATGTAGTAAAGCAGCACAAACTAATCAAGAAAACAGTTGTAATAGAATCATTTGTGCAAATGTTTGTTTTTTCACTCGCTCGCTCTGAACTCAAGCATAATCCATACATGCTACTTCTAGCAGTACTGAACTTAATTTTGCATGTGGATTATTTTTACCTATTACCAGTGTCCCTCCCTCAGGCGAACCCTCTCTGACTTCAGAGGTATTTGTGCTAATGATCAAGCAAGCCCTCAGAACAAATACAGAAAACAAACTACGCTAGCACATTGACAACCTTCCAGTATTTCAGTACTCTCTTCCTGATATTCAATGATAATGTCTTGTACATCAGGTCTAAAATAAAATGTTGCATATCCTTTGCAGGTTGTTGCAATCAACCCCACACCCAAGTTGATTTACTGGGCAATTTCACGTTCAGTAATTTGCCATTGATTTCTGAACATGAAGACAACATTTAACTCTAACTGACCAGTGTGTGTACTGGTGTACTAATTATCCTGGTGTCAGCACACTGGAAAATTAATCGCAAGCGTGTTAAACCTCAAAGCCACTGGGTCTACAGAGCCAAAAATAATTGTCACATGGGACAGAAGGTATGATACAGCAGGGGTTAATCGAACAACTGAAGGGGGCAGAAGCTAAGAAATGTTTATCATGTACAGACTAACTATAGTATATATAATTATATATATATACATATAACGAACTGTTGGAACTTGTCGCTTCTTTTGAGGATGGGGATGCAGTGCTTATGAGAATGCCCCGAATGCTGTGATGTCGGTTCCTAAATCAATCAATCAATCAATCGGACTAACAATAAGAGTATGTTGTACTGCTTGGTACATAAGGAGTTAAGAAATGACAGGTAAAATTATTATCATCATCAAGTGCCCTTCTGATTGGTGTGGACATCTTGCAATCTCCAACAGAATATGTCAGTATCACCCATCCAGGCCATGATACAAGACTGTCAAGAATATTCTCTTGCTGTCTTCGTCTGTCTCTCTTTCCACAAATCTCTCCAGTTGTCACAATATGTTCTAGTTTTTGTCTTCTCAAATTGGCCATAAAATGATGACTGCCTCTTTCTGATGTTTCTGATAGACTGTCTTTGTGTTTTAGCCTCTTTCAAAACGTTTAGATTACTCAATCTAAGGAATTTTCAGCATTCTTCTGTAAAATCACACTGGCTCTGCAGTGAAGGGGTTATGGATGCAGTTCATACCGTGTTTGAAACACAGCTGCGGGTGATTTGCCAGCAGATTGCCTTGCGTTGGTTTTTATAAATGGTATGAGTGCCGGTCATTTAGAAAGCAATGGCAAACTACTGAACGTAAAACGTTGCCAAGAAATCACAAACAGCAAAAAATGCTGGACTTGACTATGACGTCCTGTAAAGGATATGCAACAAACTTCTGTAAAATGTTAAATTATGCATAAATAAATAACAGTTATCAAACAGCAGACTACTTACAATGCTGTTCCGATTTTTGTCTTTTTCCTTCTTATTCTCCATGTTGTCTTCACAGTACTGGCATTCAGAAATTATAAAGAGCAGCAGCACATGCCCACATTTGTTACAGCTAACAACAACAACAAGCGGAGACCATTAAGATAAATCCTGTTTTCCGCCCGAAAAACTTATTAAAACAGTCCTTCGCAGACTTTATATGAATATAACAGACTATGATATATCTAAAACTGTATCACAGTTGTTCAATGACCTAAGGGGCAAGTATAATCAACTGTGTTAAAATAAACTTTAACACATTCATTCACAGACATGAGCAATGATTATAATAAACTAAACTTGAGTAATGATTGTAATAACATAAGTTATAATAAACTTTAAACTCTGTTACAGTCACTTCCAGATGGACGGAGGGAATAGCAGAGTCCATGGGAATCTCAATACATGAAGCCCATAAACGAGTACTCTCCCACTGTTTATACTTCACCTCGACACCCCAAGTTACAAGAGGAACAAGAGGAGATGAGATGAGACTTCCAGACCTAAGGACCAATTATATTAAACTGAGATGTCCTATACTTTATTATCAAAATTGTGAATTGTATATTCTTGCTACTGTCAGAGAGCAATATGAATTGTTAGTGTTCCTCTGTATGAGCTAAATTTTAAAATTAATATTTAACATTTTATTGCTTCATTTGTTATTGAAGCTGTTAACATTATGTCTTAATGTAGTTAGGAGCATAAAAATTGTCTGGTAAATAACAAACAGCAAAAAAATGCTGGAGTTGACTGCAACATCCTGTTAAGGACATGCACCTAACTTTTACATGTAGCTATACGACTATGTGGCGATGGCATTACAAATGCAATTCGTAATCCCGCATACCGCGTTTGAAACATGGCTGTGGGCAATTTGGAAGCATACCGCCTTGCGTTGGTTTCCATACAATGGTATGAGTGTCAATCGTTCGGAAAGCAATTGCAAACTACTGACCGTAAACTTGCCCAGGAATCACAAACAGCATGAATTGACTGCTACATCATGTAAAGGCTATGGAACTAACTTTTTTTATACGATTAACATAATTACTAATAAACTATGAACATGCATTAACTGGTGCCTGCAGAGAACAGAAGAATTAAAATCAGTATGACAAGTGTCACAAATGTGGAGCTTAGAGTGAGAACAAGACAAGACTCCAGCAAATCAAGCAGTGAGAGAAAGATATTAGCACTAGACAGGACACACATTGAGAAAACCTGAGAATAGTATGAGTAGAAAATCCTTTCATTAGAACCCACAGAGACGTGGTGAAGAGAATCAGAGACAAAGATTAATCATATGGGGAGGACATGGAATAAGCTGCAGGAGACAGGAAAGGGTAAGATGGCTGGGCATTAATTTCCTTCTTCACAATGAATGTCGACTACCATGGATTTCAAGCACACTCTGTTTCTATCCAGGATGGTACAATCTATCATCCTATTTCCAGTCTATTCTTTTATGTTATCCTCTCATTTAAACTGTTGTCTGCCTTCCACCTTTGCCTTCTAGTCTGGTTCCACCAGGATATTATGTATTTTTATGCACCCAAACTGCAAATAAATTAGGTCCAATTTTTAAGAGCATGCATCTTTCCTGTGGGAGTATATTCTTCTTCTTCTTCTGTGTTATCTGGAGTGTTTTTTCAGATGTAATTGCATTGTGCCAAGTTTATTTGCGCCCTTAGGCCGACAAATCCATCTTCTGCTGGCAGTTTGTTGACCGGGTTAGCCTTCCCGGGGTGGGAGCATATGAATGTGAGTCGAGGAGCATTTTGTAATCACTTAAGAAGAAAATTGGTGCTTTTAAACTTAAATGATACAAATGCTACAGAAAAATTTGTAGAATATCATGGACAAAGAAGAAGAAAATACTAACATTCTACAAAACCTGAACATCGAAGAAAACTGGCCGTAAACAGTATCCTGTCTCAGGAACTGAAATACTTCGGCCATATTACAATCCAGGGGCTTGGAAAAGAATAGTTATGGAAGAAGAGCCAGTGATCGACCAGCACAAAGATGGACACTGGACAATGCAGACAAACCTTGGGCATGAGGACGCATGAGGATAGAGAATTAGTAAGAGATAAAGATTGAATCAGTGGGTCATTATGGCAGCTACGTTCTGCAAAGGGCCTAGTAATTCTCTCTTCATTAAGTAAGACTACTTTATTTATCACATTGTCTGACCATGATATATTATAGGTCGTTTGTCTATATCCACATTTTGGCGGCCACATTCAATGTATAAACTTAAACTAAAAAACTGTAGTCTCTATAGTAATTAAAACAACATTGCCATTAGTCATTACTTTATTATAATGCACCAAACTGCCTTCACCTGCTACGTTAAATAAGAATAACATACCCTCTGTTCGTGTTAAGTTACTTAGTGTTATTCGTTAACTTACTAGCAAAGGATTCCAAATTTTATTTTACTAGCTGAGCGAGATTCAGGCAGCGGATCGCATCGCGTTGGTTACTTACGAGGGTATGTGAGCCGGTCGCTCTGAAAGCAATGGCAAAATACTGAGCGTAATCTCGCCAAGACATCAACAGCAGATGAAAAATGCTGGTGTTGACTGCAATGCCCTGTAAAGGATATGCGGAAAAAAAACCTATAAATTATAAAATTATAATATTTAAAATAATAACTTCCTTATTTGTTGTTTAGAAATTAGACAGAATCATTTTTAGATTTATTCTACTATTACTTATTAGTAGACAGAAGGTAAAGTTTTATTTATTTAATTTAAGTCGTATTGTGTCTGCAGTAACAAATCCCACAATAAATAAAACGCTGACACGGTAACTACGTAATGAAGACACTAAATAAATTGATTAACAGCACTTTGTATATGCAAAACTCGGGCTAGACCGCCTCCGCCTACTTTACCTATTGTAAACTCAAACTGGGTCCCTCTCTCTCTGACTCATTCACAATCACAAGAAGAATGCACAATAAAGTGGCACCTCTGTCGCTTGATTAGGTTCCCTTAGAAAAATCACTCAGGCTGATTAACTACCAACACAATAGTAAAATATCCGTGAAATTCCGTATATAAAACTGCTAAAATATAAACGAATATGAATACATCCAAGTCCTACAGGACTGTCTCACGATGTGTTTTAGCTTCCTTTAGCAGATCTAGCCATCAACATCCGCCATTTTATGGCAGCTGTCAGAGGTCAAATTTGGACCAATGAAAATTATCTTAAACTGGGCTATTGGGTGGGTTCCCGTCTACATTTAGAAATGCATTTTACTTCTGATATAAATCTTTGTCTATGTAATTATTTGGGATATTGGGGAAATATAAACAAAAGTCAGCCTATGTTGCTGCAAATATGATGATGATGATCATTATCAATTGTCTTTGCCAAATGACATGGTCTATTATGCTTCTCCACACCTCGAGATCTCCAACAGTACAGTCACCAGCATCATTAATTAAGTTGTTTGGATATCATTCTTGTATTCCGGACAAAACCATAAGGTGCTCAGAAACACCACCCCCACACCACAGTCCGGCGGCTAATAGTAATACTAATACTGTAGTACCAGTTCTGTGTTGGTTGACGAGGCTCATCATTCTCCCGATATGCCTCTCGTGTCTGGCTGTGCCAATATTTACTCCCAAGTTTCTCATTCTGGACAACGATATGAATTTACTGGCGTCAAAGTTCTCCTTTCTCGACATCTCTATAAAGGCATTAACAGCGGCACGATCCATGGGCTAGTCATCTACATGTCCCGGAACGAAGATGAAGGTGACTCTACGTAAAGTAGCATACCTCCGCAGCGATTGGATCCACTGACTACTTATAGTTATAGAACCCGCCTCGAACTTTGGGATCATGCTCATTGAATCACTTAGTACACAAACTTTGAAATAATTATGTGATTCCGTGCCTACGTACGTCTCTGTTGCTGTATAACTAACTAATCCACCTGTCTTAGATAAGCACATCGGAATTATCTGAATTTTCACTGATGGGCGATTTGACGTTTACATTGACAGCGGCAGGATTCAGCTCTCTGTGCCGCCTGTCAAACGCGATAATGCAGAAAATTTGCTCTTAACCGTTGGAGGAACAGGCGCCCATTCCTTGTCGGGATTCATACTGATAAGTTTGCAGAGATGCCTGAAAACATCTTCGCCAGACCCATCCATGATTTGCCACTCTTTAGTCTGTCACTGTCACCCCTTTCCTCTGAGTAGCGCTTGATGCAGAGGGTACTGTCATCTGCATTCATTTTCAAGTATGCACGAACCCTCCAGATCTTGATCCTGTGGTTCATGGTCGGAAAGTTAAGGCGGTATCTCACTGCTGCGCAGCAGGTGTCGCTCTTGCAGTCCACGATAATGCGTATGGCTTCATTTTGTATTTTTTCAAGTCTTCTATTCTGTGTCACGGCACGTAGAGCGCCCTGGTCATCCATTGCACCTGTATTCGTCTCCAGTAGCCTTGACTTGTTTTGCCACTGGACTCAGATGGACGCAGGCGAGAGAGTGAGGTCGACGAATTGCGCAACTCTTCCTCACTTTAATCCAATTCATCGCGCAAGTCATTCTTCATCCAACTTCAAGACAACATTTAAAAAAAAAAAAAGATGCCTTCTATAACATCCGGAGAGTAGTGCAACAGAAACTTCGGCACCTGCGGGATTCGTGGCTGAGAAATAAAGCTGATGAGATTCAAGGCTTTACTGACAGACATGATATGAAAAACTTCTACGACTCACCGAGAGCGGTAAATGGTCCTATATCACCAGGCATGGTTCCCCTCCTCAGTGCAGATGGGGGAAAGTTGGTCACCGATAAGAAAGACATCCTTCAACGCTGGGTAGAGCATTTCAGCAACATCTTAAATGCAACCTCCTCCTTCGATGATGAAACAATTAACTGCCTTCCTCAAGTCCCCTCTAATGATACTCTTGATGACCTGCCAACCATAGTGGAAGTAAACAAAGCCATCCAGCAACTTTCCAGCGGTAAGGCGCCTGGTCCTGACTCCATCCCAGCAGCTTCACCAAGTCTTTACAAATATATGGGTGAATGAGACCATGCTACAAGATTTTAAGGACGCGTCAATAGTCCACCTTTACAAACGTAAAGGAAACCACCAATCCTGTGACAACCACCGAGGCATCTCCTTGCTCTCAATTGCAGTGAAGATACTCGCCAGAATTCTTCGCAATCGCGTCACAGCCTATCTCGACCAAGGTCTTCTTCCTGTGAGTCAATGTGGCTTCAGGAAAGAACGAGGAACTGTTGACATGATTTTCGCTGCAAGGCAGCTGCAAGAGAAATGTCAGGAACAGAACTCTGAAATTTTCTCCACTTTCATTGACCTTACCAAGGCTTTTGATACAGTCAGCAGAGAAGGACTGTGGAGGATTATGGCGAAATACGGCTGTCCACGAAAGTTTGTCCAAATAGTGCGGCTATTTTATGATGGTATGCAGGCAAGAGTACAGGAAAACGGTGAGCTGTCTGAGCCCTTTCCTGTCACCAATGGAGTGAAGCAAGGATGTGTCCTGGCACCTACACTGTTCAGCCTCATGTTTTCAGCTATGCTGACAAATGACTTCGAGAACAACGACATTGAAATAAACATCAACTACCGCATGGATGGAAAGTTGTTCAATCACAGAAGGCTGTAAGCTAAATCCAAAACTAACAGCGACACAGAGAGCTCCTGTTTGCTGATGATTGCGCTGTATATACCAGCTCAGGGGCAGAAGTGCAAGACAACGTTTCAGCTTTCTCACATGCCTGTGCCAACTTTGGGTTCAATATCAACTTGGAAAAAACCTGTAGTTATGCACCAGCCAGCTCCAGGGATTAATCGCAACGTGCTGAATATCAAAGTGAATCCATCCATCATGTGCCATGCCGATAAGCGTGGGCGGTCATGTTTTGCCATCTCCCTCGATCACCAGAGTCGTGGATTAGCTCCGTGTTCCTGTCTCGACCATGCCACATGGCCAAACCATCCAGGTATTTAATTCTTGGTCTTCCCTTTGGTCTCCTCCCTTTGATCTTGCCAGTTGTCACCAAGTTCTCCAATTAATTTCTTCTCATTTTTTTTTAGTGTTGCATATCCCTCACAGGACGTTGCAGTCAACACCAGCATTTTTCAGCTGCTGTTGATGTACTAGGCAAGTTTTACGTTCAGTAGTTTGCCATTGCTTTCTGAACGACAGGCTCCCATACCAACACGTTATAAAACAACGCGACACAATCTGCTGCACAAATCGGTCGCAGCTGAGTTTCGAACGTCTGGTAAGCGGCTCATAAACCGCGTTCGCAAGTCTTTGTTTCTTGTAAGACTTGTTCAATGGTTTTGCTTTGTCTATGGTATTCTTTGCATTTTCCTCAGAAACCACATTTCTACAGCCATCAGATGTTTTTCAGCTTGTCTGCTCATTGTCCACGCTTCACATCGATATAAAAGTACAGGTTCTATGCAGCACTTCAACACTCTTTTTTTCGTTTCAATTGATATCTTTTTATTGGTCAGTATGTTTTTCATCGTGCAAAAGGCTACCTTTAACATGGTAATTCTTGCTCTAATCTCTTCAAGGCATCTCCCATCAGATGTTATGACTGTTCCGAGATAGCTGTATCGATTCACTTGTTTAAGAATATGCCCATTTACTTGTATATTATATTGTGGTATTTCTTCCTTCCTAGTGACGACCATAATCTGTGTCTTCTTACAATTCAATTGTAACCCTAGTTGTTCACTGTGTGCAACAACCACATCTACTAAATTTTGCAGGTCCTGATCATTGTCTGCATTCTTCTTCTTCTTCTTCGTTCATCCGGAGTTTTTTTTTTTTCGGATGTGATTGCGTTGTGCCTGTTTACAGCAGAGCTGCGTTCTTGCGCCGTTAGGCCGACACATCCGACTTCTGCGGGCATTTGTTGACCGGGTTAACCTTCCCGTGGATTGTCTGCATTCAAGACTGTATCATCTGCATATCTAATGTTATTGATGTATCGTCCCCCAGTGTTGATTCCTTTCCATATCTTCTATATTTCTGAAAATATTTTCACTGTACAGGGAAAATAGATCTGGAGACATTACACATCCCTGTCTTACACCTCTCTTAATAGGCTGATTTGACCTACTTCATTATCAATTCTTATGGTAGTTTGTTGTTTCCAATATATGTTTTTTTCAAGTCTAAGGTCTTTTCCGTCAATTTGTAGGTCTTCAAGCATCCTTAACATGTCGACATGTCTCACTTTATCGAAAGCCTTTGTGTAGTAAATAAAGCAGAGGTGTAGATCTTCGTTTACTTCTATAGAATTCAGTTCAATTACTGTTCTCAGTATGTACACTGCATTTACTGTACCCTTGCCTTCTACAAACCCACATTGTTCCTCTCCTATTTCAGGTTGTATTTTCCCCCCTCATTCTTTGCATGATAATTCTTAGCAAAATCTTGGTGATGTGACTCATTATATACTAATTGTTCGATGTTGATCACATTCTAAGGCTCCTGGTTTCTTTGGGATTGCAATAAATGCAGAATTGCATAATTCATGAGGTATATCTCCAGTATCATATATGGTATTGAGGAATATGATAACATGATTTATTTCGTATTCTTCTAAAGCATTCATCATTTCTGTTGTGATGCTGTCTGAACCGGGGGTCTTGCCAGATTTCATATGGTTAAGAGCATTCTGAACCTCCATCTTCAAATTTGATGGTCCTTCATTATTATTTTGAACATCATACTGTTCTTCTCTGTTATCATCATAAAGGTATTTCACATAATCTGACCATACATGTAAAATCTGATCTTTTTCTATTACGATTTTCCCATCTTTTGTCTTTAGACAGCCTGCTGATGAATGCGTTCTTTGATTAGTAAGCTCCTGAATTCTTTTGTGCATTAGTTTGGTATTTTTACTGTTGTGTTGTTTTTTCAATTACCATGCAATTTTTCTCGATCCGTGCTTCTTTTGCCTCCTTACATAATGTTCTGACTTTTCTGTGAATGTCTTTATATTTGGCAGGATTATTTTTATTTTGCCTTCTTGTTTCCATTAGCTGTAAAATTTCTTCAGTCATCCATGTCTGACGACCCACTTTCTTTAATTTTGGATTAGTTTTTTCTGCAGCTAAACTGATTGAATTCTTCAACATTTCCCATTGATCATCCACAACTTGAAATAGGGTCTCTAGATCAGACAATATATCAGATTTGTTCTTTACTTCTATGTTAAAATTATCTTGTATTTCTTTGTCAGTTTTCAATTTGCACAAATCATATTTAGTGTTTCCAAGTGAGTAGTCATAGACTACGTGTTGTGGAAAAATTCACCTGTCTTGGCAGCACTGTGTCTCAAGCAGCTACAATTGATGACGAAGTGAATGCAAGAATCTCCTAGGCCAGCGCGGCCTTTGGCAGACTGTACAAGAATGTATGGGACAGAAATGTAATAAGCCTACAAACAAAGCCGAAAGTCTACAAAGCAGTCGTATTATCTACATTGCTATATGCTTGTGAAACCTGGACTTTATCAGCGACACGCTAGGAAATTACACTACTTCCACACAGTCTGCCTTAGGAAGCTATTGAAGATTAAATGGCAAGACAAGATCCCAGAACTGAAGTCTTAGAAAGAGCGTCCATGCCCAGCATCCACACTTTACTAATGAGGAATCAGATTCGCTGGGCTGGTCACTTGACTCGCATGCCAGATTATAGGCTTCCTAAACGATTTTTTTTTTTACGGCGAGCTGCGTTGTAGTAAACCCTCCCAAGGCGCCCAGAATAAACCCTTTAAAGACACTTAAGATTTCGCTAAAAGCTTCTGGAAGTCATCATGACACTTGGGAGACTGCTGCCAAAGACAGAAATTCGTGGCGTACATTATTACGCAAGGGTGCAGTCACTTGTGAAGCAAACAGGACTGCTAGAGCTGTGAAGAAAAGGCTAGACAGAAAAACCACTGCAGGAGATCATCCTCCTGGAACTTCAAGCATTCTTTGCCCACATTGTCAAAGAACATTTAGATCCAAAAAAAGGCCTTATCAGCCATCTTAGAACTCACTGCTCCATACTTTCAACCCCACAGGATGACATGAATGGTCATCATCATTCTTGATGGACAAACAAAAACATTCTGTGTAGGGCTGACTGAGGATGGCCAGGGCTTACTAGATAGTTGAAAGTATCAGTCCTTGGGACATAAATAAAATATTAACAGTCTTTTTTCGATTGATTAATTGATTGATTGATTTAAGAACCGACATCACAGCAGTCTTTTTTCGATATTAGCGGTTACCATGACTCGCATTGCTGACAGACCTTTTTGAGCTTGTTCTTTGAAGGAAAGACGATGATCAAACCTCAGGCCCAGATATGTCATCGACTTGGTTCTGATCATAATGTTCCCGTTCATTTTCACTGCTGACAATTCTGTTTTAATAATATGATTGTTTACGGAGAATTTTGTAACTGAAGCCTTTTCTGGGCTGACAGGGGCTCTTGAATCATTGCACCAGGAGGTCATTTGATCAAATTCGCCATGCATGGCACTGGCAATGGCCTGTCTTCTTCTTCTTCTTCTTCTTCTTCTTCTTCTTCTTCTTCTTCTTCTTCTTCTTCTTCTTCTTCTTCTGCGTTCATCCGGAGAGTTATTTCTGGCGAATTGCATTGTGCCTGTTTACAGCAGAGCTGCGTTCTTGCGCCGTTAGGTCGACACATCCGACTTCAGCGGGCGTTTGTTGACCGGGTTAACCTTCCCGTTGTGTCTATTTCTAAACTGTCGATACACCAGAATGACATCAGTAGATGACAGAGTCCTGCTGCTCCCGTCTAGCTGTTGTTCAGTAATCAGGTCCGTATACGCATTGAATAAAAACAATCAAACTGGGAATGAAAAGAGAGTTGGCGAAAGAAATAAAAAAAAAAGAGGCAAGTGAAATCTTTCGGCCACATTAAAAGGCATAATACTCTTATAAAGACCATACTGGAGGGCAAGGTTGGGGGTAAGCGAGCAAGGGGTAGCGATACAAGTGGGAAGATAACATCCAGAGATGGACGAACACCAATCTGACAGAATGCACAGTCAGGACTAGAGACAGACAGTGTTCGAGATCCATTGCAGCCAACAGTCATTGAGGAGACGGCACCTGATTGGTTGACACATTGAATAATACTAGTGACAGAGGCGAACCCTAGTACAATCCTGGACATATCATTATCGGCTCGGAAAACCAACTCCTACAATTTAGCACCACCTTTCTTTAGAGCAGGGCTGCAGCCATCCATTGTATAAGGTAAGAATATACTTCCAGTATGGGGTGGATTTGTATCTGGCCACTTCGAATACTGGCGTTGAATTCTCTTGTCACTTCTTCCATGTCACCATCTGAAATCGTCAGTAGATCTCCACATATCGAAACACTGAATGAGGCAGTTTTGAGTGATTTCTTGAAAATCGCACGATTTTTCTCAGCGGTGATTATATAGTCTTCGCCAGTCCCGGCTACTTAGCACAACTGAGAGAGTGTAATGCACAACTGAGAGAGTGTAATTGTAGTCCGTCTTGCAGGTTCGTCTTTCTGGTCAGTCAGCACTATACAAGAAGGGCCTTTCCTTTATCAACATCCCATTTTTCCTTGCGAGATCTGTGCTGTGAAAGTCTAGAATACCCCTACGCTGTGCAGTTCCGTTCATGCACTTATGAAGGAGCCTGAATATCGCGAGAGACTGATCGGAGCACATCTTCTTGCAGAATTCGTCACATTTCTCGTCTTTGATCTGTTTGAAGCATGATTTTAATGATGTCGTCGTCGTATGGACATCATTCTTCAGGCTCATCAGCAATGCTTCGACAGCACGCCTCTTTCAAAGCCACGCCATCTCGATCTCTCAGTTCCATCATGGTGGTTGCAACCATTTTTCTTGTCTCCTGCGGGAGTGATTTTCTTCGTCTAATCTTGGAGATAGCGTCCTGCCCTATGTTATCAAACAGGAAGATACTTATCTTATTTTCTAGACTTGTGGCTCTGTTTTTTTTTCTCGATCAAGATGACACAGCGGTAGAGACCACTGTCTTGATATCCCATTGTGCACCACCACGGACGAAGACATTCAGGCATCATCAACTCCGTGTTGAATATCAGCTGCAATAAGTCTCCAATACCCCGTGTCCTGCATCTTTATGGTGCATACATATGGGCTTCTTCCAGTCAATCTCTTGATGATGCCCCCCCTTCCCCCCCCCCCCCTCACATGCAAAGTTATATTCCCATTTCACTGTTTCCCTCTTCCGTACAGCTTAGGATATTCTGTAACACGATCGAAGTACCTTAACTGGCTGTATCTCCAACCCCACTATCATGTTCTGGCATTTGTCCATGCCATAATCAAAGACTGTCAGGAATCTTCTCCCGCTGTTTGCCTCTGCGGTAGACACTGCGGTAGTGGAAGATAAACTCTATGGACCACTGAGTGAACTAAAAAAGACAGTTAAATTCATACAAGAGATACCATTGCAGTTATAGACATATTTCAAGCGAAGGAAAGAAGAAGAAGAAGAAGAAGAAGAAGAAGAAGAAGAAGAAGAAGAAGAAGAAGAAGAAGAAGAAGAAGAAGAAGAAGAAGAAGAAGAAGAAGAAGAAGAAGAAGAAGAAGAAGAAGAAGAGGAAGAAGAAGACGAAGAAGACGAAGAAGAAGAAGAAGAAGAAGAAGAAGAAGAAGAAGAAGAAGAAGAAGAAGAAGAAGAAGAAGAAGAAGAAGAAGAAGAAAGACACTGGAAGCAACGAAGTTGTGGCTCCTGGGCTATTGTCTGAAAGAGGCCAATGAAAATAGAACATTATATACAACAATAAGAAATAGACAGACGGCTTTCTTGGGTCATGTGATGAGAAGAGAGGCATTAGAAAACATCGTGACGACAGGAGAGATCTAGGGGAAGAGAGGCAGAGGCAGTCCGAGAGAAATTATGCTGGGTGGACTGAGACAGAGGAATGAAGGAATATATCATCAGCAGAGTTGATCTAGAACACCAAAGACAGCGATCTGTGGTGATCTATGAACGCCTACGCCAGCTGGCAAAGCACGTAATGATGATGATTATTCCACATTCAAAAATCAGTGCATTGAACTAGAAGTAGTGAATGTGGACTATGTTTGAGATCAAAGCGAGCAATCGCAAAAAAACATGTATATTGTCAGTGTCCATGATATTATTTTATTTTTGGAGTTGTTATTGTTGTCTTCGTCGTCATCATCATACTGTACGATGCTGATAAGCGTGGGCGGTCATGGATCGTCATCTCACATAATCACCTAAATCTTGGATCAGATCTATGTACTTGTCCCGATTATAACATGTGACCAATCATAAATGTATGAATCTCTTTGCCTTCATCTAGGTCACATGTGTCAGACTCAAGGCCCGCGAACCACATCAGGCCCGGCGTCCAATCATATCAGGCCCGAGAGGTCTCAACCGACGTACAAATATATTCGGCCCGAGAGAGAATTTTAGGCAAAAATATTGTTTAATTGCCACGATATAAAATGCAAATCAAATTCCCTAATTAGCATGCCTTGTCGAATGATAGGCTATCTGAGAGCGTGCTCGCTTCGATCGGAATAAGCGAAAATAAAAGTTGTGTAGTGAGTGGATGTTCGTCGTTATAGTGATCTACCAACGTTCAGTTGCTCGTTTTGGATTGGCGCATAAGAAATGAAAGTAGGGTAGTGCCCGGATATTACATCATCTTTTCCCGCTACGGCTTACCTGATTTCAATCAAGAGTCTGTTGGTAGATGCACAGCCACTTTTTAAATCAAAAGCTAGCCTTTAAAATGACCTAAGAGAAAAGTTGACTCTAAAAACAGGGCCTTTCAAAGCCGCTGTGAGCCTGAATATATGTTTACTGATATTGGCGGTAAACCTGTGTGTCTAATTTGTTGAGATAGTGTGGCTGTGATGAAAGAATATAATCTGAGACGGCACTACGAGACTAAACATCAAGACAAGTTAAACAGCCTGAATGCAGAGCAGAAGCTACAGAAGGTGGAAGAATTGAAAAGGCAACTAACATCACAGCATTTTTTTTTTTCACCAAAGCAAAACCACAAACTGAAGCTGCCGTGAAAGCAAGTTTTATTGTGGCGGAGGAGATCGTAAAATCAGGCCGACCATTTACAGGAGAGTTTCTGAAGTGCTGCATGATGAAAGTGTGTGACGTCTTGTGTTCAGACAAAAAGCAGATATTTGCAAAGGTAAACCTTAGCAGAAATACGGTTGTTTATCGGGTTTGTGAGATGGCCACTGATGTGAAAACACAAAGAAAAAACAAAGACTTTGTTGCATTCTCCCTTGCTGTCGATGAAAGTAATGACACGACTGACACTGCACAGCTCGCCATATTTATCCGTGGAGTGGACTCCAGTTTGAAGGTTACAGAAGAATTATTAGACATGAAATCCAAGCATGAGACAACGTCAGGAAAAGACATTTTTGACAACGTATATCAAAGTTTAACCAACAAGAACCTGCCTTGGGACAAACTCGTTGGACTGACAACCGATGGAGAACCGGCGATTTGTGGCGAAAAAAAGTGGACTAGTTGGAAGGATGCGGTTTAAGACGCAGGAGAACTGTACTGGTGAATTGATAGCATATCTTCAAACATCGTGCTCTGACAAATTGACATAAGAGTGAAAATGTGTATACCAATGATTTGTTATTATTAAAACTTTTTTTCTGTTTTAATTTATATTAATGTTTTAAAAAGGTTTAATTTTCGGCTTATTGAATGTTTATCTTGTTCGGCTCGCAACCTTAAGTGTGATTAAAGTTTCTGCCCGCTGAGCAATTGAGTTTGACACCCCTGCTCTAGGTCTTTTCCCATCAAGTTCGTAAGTTGTCGTTTAGTCTTCAAATTTATTTCTCCTCATAACCTGTCCAAATACGTTGACTGTCTACGTTTAAATTATCAGTTCGCAGTTGTTGTTTTTTTTAAAAGCCTTTCTAATTCGTCTTTCTGCCCGCCCATGGTATTCTTTGCAATTTCCTCAGAATCCACATTTACGCCGCTATTAGATGTTTCCAAGTTTGTCATTGTCTTCTTAATCCAGTCTACATCCGTTAGAATAATAACGGTAACACTGTATCACCGTTACACACATTTTATTATTTCAAACGCATTAGCTTTCACCAATTAGGAACTTTGCATTTCACCTCTTTGTATGCTGCTCTTATTAAGTTAATGGTTTTCCACATAATCCCATAATGCTTCATCAGTGCTCTGAAAAACCTTTTCATAGACCACATACCCAATACAAAGTGGTGAATTCGGTTCAATGAATTGTTTTATTAGTATGTATTACGTACGTGTCTTTATTGTGACTTATTGCTCTACGTGCAGTGACTTGCGTTAGATATGTATAGTACTATGTTGGAGTATGCAGTCACCATGAAACAAGTAAATATAGCAACATTTTGGCGGGATAAAGTGTCTATATCCAATTAAAATATGGAAACTTTCACACGAATGTGTGCGAGAGAGAGAGAGAGAGAGAGAGAGAGAGAGAGAGAGAGAGAGAGAGAGAGAGAGAGAGAGAGAGAGAGAGAGAGAGAGAGAGAGAGAGAGAGAGAGAGAGAGAGCGAGAGAGAGAGAGAACGTCGCTATATTTATTTCATATTGAATTCTTTTTATTGTATATTTATTGTATATTGTATTATTTTGACTGCACATCTGCCAGGATATGACCATCAACATACGCACAAAGACAGGCAGGTTTACACATACATACAGACGCAAGTACCTCAGAAGTTGGAGTCGGTTTGCTTGATGGCGAGGGACACTGGCAATAAAGAAAACTAATCAACATGCACAAAATCAGCTCAGTGCACAAGTAGTAGTAGCACATGTATTAACAACGCTTGGGTTCAATGCGAACCACCGCAAAAACCTAGGTCTATGACGATTTACACAAATACCCGATGGAGAAGGATGAGCAGGCGATGTTCATAGCAGCTAATGCCGTGACCTTCAGAGCTGTGAAATCTTTCCTATCTCTGTCTATAATATTGTCTACACCAGGGGTCACCAAACTACGGCCCGCCTCCCGGATCCGGCCCGCGACCTCATTTAATCCGGCCCGACAACGGTACTCGAACTTGCTTGATATAACGTATGGAACACGAGACGTTGTTATACAATTTAAATGTAAATAGTATGTTTAGAATAATAGGAGATCTTCACACGTGCGAAGACCTCCTAGCTGCTATGTGTCTTAAATTTACCTTTTTTCAGTTATAAATTATTGTATCTAGATTTTCTTCTTTATTGTAATGTTTGCTTATTTCGCGCCATCCCAAGACCTTCCCCGGCTCGAGGTAGCACCGCCTACGCCCTGACGTTACCATCGTTTCTATGGCAAAAAAAAAAAAATAACACACACACACACAACACCTTTACCTCCCACAAATGCGTCCGGCTGTCAACACAGGTCCGATACTCCAGAAATATTTACGTCATTTTGCCAGTCATCCATTTTATAGGTATGTAACAAGGATTTATTTGTTTGACAGTGATAGGTAAGTGAACTACAAGTGTGAATAGAGACAATAAAGTAGCAAACATAGCATGAAAATGCCATAGAAGCCTCGTGCTATTACAAAAATATTATCCCCAGCTCAGAAGAATTCCTCGGTCAAGGTGTTAATCTAGCTGATCTCTAGGCCAGTCTTTTTCAACCTTTCTGCTGGAGCAGATCCTTACGCAAATATTTACGTTGCTCGAGGAACTCTGTGCGATGATCTAAGTGTCTGTCCTACTTTATGTAATAAACCAGATGGGTAGAAATGTTGCATTTATGCGATTTCGGTCTGTTTCGGCGGACACCTGGCTGCCACTCGCGGAACCCCGGTTGAAAAACTCTGCCGAGTCTGTCTAGTTTATGCTGCACCGGTGGTGTGATTTCAAGCAATGTTATTTTCCTCGTTTGTAGACAATAAAATCATATGCGCATGACAATGTTCTGCTGAGGTCTATTGTATATACACTGATCCACCTCTGCCTCTGTGTTCCAATGATCCCAAGACCTATGCCGACGCAGCTACTGGTGGGGTCTACCATGTCGGACAGGCCAAGGGTTAGGAACCAGACGAAGAGAGACAAACGTGCTGCCTTATAGGTAGACTGAGCACAGTTAAAAGCTAGGGAGAGCACACCCAAAAAATGCTTGTCGAAATCGGATGTACTGAGTCACAGGCTTGACAAAACAGTGCAACGTAACTTAATCAATCCATGGGATCGCGGGGAATGCCCATGGTCTGCCCCTGCCTTCCCTTGAGGGCTGACCGGAATATCGTCAGCTGTTCTACATGGGCCAGGTAGGATGGGGATAACACCACAACAGTGAGAGTCAAAAGTCTTACGAAACACCCGGGAAGTAACATTATAATGTTCCTGCCAACAAATGCCTGAAGAAGTCAAATGTGTCGGCTGAAAGGTTCAAATATCGCAGCTCTGCTGTAAACAGACACAACGCAATCACGTCTAAAACAACATTCCGGACGAACGCAGAAGAAGAAGAAGAAGAAGAAGAAGAAGAAGAAGAAGAAGAAGAAGAAGAAGAAGAAGAAGAAGAAGAAGAAGAAGAAGAAGAAGAAGATACACCGATGACCCCTGCTGTGTACACACTGAAGAGAAAGCGTGACAGTGGTGATCGCTGGAATACACCCATTAAGAAACGTTGTGGTTTCAAGGCCATGCACCGCATCGTAACGACACTCATCTGTCTAAAGCGCTGCTGCAATCCAATTGACCAGCAATCTCGTGATTATGTTGTGTGGGAGGCTTGTCAGAAGTCGGGGTGCCCCACCGGCTAGATGAAAGTACTATTCACTGGCGAGCAACCCCAAATAGTCAGAAACTGACTAGGGACAAAATCTATATGGCTGAACTATAGATTAGGCCCATGAATATCCAACGTACAGCTCTAAGTGGCTCGTTACAAAATTGAAATGAACTGTGCTGAATATTCGCCAAGGAATAGGAAGAGAAGGTTAGCTAGGATAGATTTTTAAGTCTGAATTAAAGTTTAAGGACAACTATCCTAGTACAGGTTTTTCTCCCTGACTGCTCCTTTCCTTGGTGTGTAAGTGAACCCCCACCAATGTACACACACAACACGTATGCACAATTGGAAAAAAAATATAATGACAGAACTATGAGTTACAATACTACAACATTTATTTACTAATCATAAAAATAGACATATGATGGTTTGTACGATGATGATGATGAAATCATATAACATATTGTTATTGATGACAAATATTACGTAACTTATGTTACTTGATCTATCTGAATCTGTGGTCCAGATCCCCACTCTCCAGTAGACTCAAAAGAAACAGCTTGCCGGTATTCTGACTCCTGTCAGTCCTAGCTCTACCTAGTCATCACTCGTTCTTGAGATCTATAACATAGGTGCTCCTTGTGAGAGCTTGAAAGAAAATCAAGAATGTGTTATATCTAGTTCTACATCAGCGCAATCCTAATTAAAACATATCATAACACAAACATATACAATGACCAGTCTGGCCAAGTTTATCTTCCAGCTCTACTGCGTTAACCATCCTCCTTTTCCCTACTGTCTTTAGTCTGGGACGGGCTTTTCAATTGTCTCACACGCCTGTAATTATTACAGTTCTGCCGCCCCATGTCCATGTCGCTAATACAGAAATTCTGTGTCGTACAGCCGCTCCGTCCAAAGTTGGTTTAGCAGCCCACAGGATCGGTAAAGGTATTATAATAGTACCGGGTCATCCGGGCTTACAAGCCGTGACCAGTAGCTGTGCCAGGTTCCCATGCATTACCGTGAACGCACGCCCACAATACACTGATAAAGTTTAGCACCATATACCCTATACCAATTGTGGGTAATGTCTGTACCATTACACCTCTGCTTCCCACACAATCGTTGGCCAATGTGCCAATGCGCAGACAATAGCATAACACTTCATATTGGTAAGTTTGCATATGACAAATCAATATATCAAACATCCAATACTCATAAACATATTGATTAAACTAGACATATTATGATACTTTAACATCATAGCATAATGCACTAGTTAGTTTGTATGTATACGAAATGAGACGTATATACACAAAAAGAATATGTACGAAGTATATTCCTAGCATCGTATATTCATATGAAATTACACATACATACATCCAACATATCCGTAAACATTATATTACTTCAAGATGGACATCTAATGATACTCAACATAATAGCATCAGGCATTATTAATGAGTACTAATATTGTATAGCTGCAAAATGAGATATACAACAAGTCTAATTGAAGTGACCACACAGACCAGCCATATTTGCTGATCTGCCCGGTTTAATCACCACTTAGTTACTGCTGTTGTGAGACTTAAATAAATAGTCAGTTGACTATATTCTGTACAACAAATGCACACACCAAAAAGCAACTAGGATAGTGTACAAAGAAATGACAAGCATCTACCAAGACACCTAAAAGTATACTTAGACAATGATATTTATTGAAATAACCTATGTCAGATATTGTCAAGATCCCCAATAAGGCCTTAATAAGGCAATAGGAGTTAACACTAGTCTAGTAGAGGGACACCAGACAGGAGAGACACGAGCGCTATTAATAGCCTCACAAGGAGACACAATTGTGTCAGACCAGAGGTCGAGGAGTACAACTGAGCGAGGGCTTTCCCCAAGCAATTGGGAAGCTTGTCCTTGCGTGAAGGACCCGGTTACTCGTACTCACAGGCCAGCGTGCTGGCGAGACCATGCACGCAATAATAGCTACTGCACGGAGAAGAGTGTCCGTGCTTGTCCACGCAATGTGTAGCGTGTGGACAGACTGACTGGAGACGGTAGAGAGAGCAGACGTATCCTTGACCAATGCTATAGTTTCTAGGCAATAGGCAAACATAGGGCTGTTCATTTAGATTGTGAAATACTAGCATCATCTATCATCATGTCAATGCATTCATGTTGTATATTGATGATGAAGTACAACGCTCGTAGAGCCATTCAAATGTCGGCTCTGAATAAATTGCATTCCTTTCGCAAATGTCACGAGTTGTTATTTCGTGCGGTGCGAAAGTAGGGGAGTCTTGATAATCTGCAGCGCACAAGTCGCTGACAGGCTAGACCCCGAATTGGTGTCAGAACACAGTGAACCAACGCCAGCAGCACAATTGCTGTCAGATTACAGTGAAGCAACGCTTCTGAGCAGGCATTTGTTGTAATATTCAACGAACAGTTAACGCCAGCAGGCAAGTGGTACTATGAACCACTGAACGAACGCTAGCTATCGATTGATATTACAAAAGTCTGAACCAACATCAGTTCATTGCACGATTCAACATCATTGCTTTGTGATATATTTCAAAGTAATGCAAATTTGTTTCTATACATGCCATAAATAAATTTTTTGTTGTGATAAACTTTACGATCAGCAATTTGTGAAATGTCAACCACAATTGAAGCAAATTAAATCGCTACAGTGGGTTATACTAAAAGCAATTGAAATGTATAAAATCATCAGTGAACATTACCATCGTAATCACCGTGTACATTTCATTGCATGTGATACAGCCATCAATGTCACCATTCTACGAAGTCAGTAAATAGATTAGCGACGAACTGCAGCCTAGAACGAAGTTACGCCAGAGTCAAGCAGCGAAGACAAGACGACATCGACGGCCATACGACTAATCATCTCACTTATCATCTAACAATCATTCAGACGATCATATCATTCATCCATTAATACCATTTATCACTAGTTATCACATTTTCGTTCATCATTCGCATGAAATATGAGCTTGTAATAACAACTTATCGAAATATGAAATATTTAATGAAATATGATGAAATATGAACTTGTATTGACAACGTAAGCTGTATCTAAATTTTGCTGCTCTAATAACCAGAAGCAGCCCTTGTGTGATCAAGTCAAACCAGTGTGTAAGTGTGAAAGACAGCGGTGGAACATCCCAGTACCGTACTTTCCAAAGAATTAGATGAGTATATTTTCAGAATATTTTGGTATGCTCTAACTTAATCATGCATCTTCTTTTTCAGTAAAATATGTACACTTACTAACACATTATTATAAACTATTGTGTGAATATTATTATATTAGCATTTTGAACAAACATTACGCCACAAAATGGCGTCACTGAATGAATGTATCCAGGCGGGCATCGCAATGGGCCACACTGGAGATAAGCTAGAAAAATGGGCTGATCAAAAATATAAAGAAGAAATTGCTCTACAGAGAGAAGAAACAGAAAGAAAGGCTGCTCTTGACAGAGATGAAAGAGCATTAGAAAGGCAACATCAAAAAGAAATGAAAGAGATCGAGGAGGCTACCAAACAAAAACAATTAGAGTTAGATCAAATTACCAGACAGAAAAATTAGAGTCGGATCAAGCTATCAAACAGAAACAGTTAGACTTAGAGCATGCTAACAAACAAGCAGAGGAAGCCACCAAACAAAAGCAGATACAAGTAGATTCAGAAACTAGACTAAAAATGAAGGAAATGGAGGTAGATTCTAACATACAAATAGCCTCTAGCAAACAAAAGAGCCAAGAAGAACAGAACAAATTTAGTAAGTACAAGGGCCTTATCAAACCATACAGTGTAGGTGATTCAATCAGCGCATGGACTGAAAACATAGAGTTCCAACTAAAAACACAGAAAATACCTTTAGAGGATTGGGCAATGATTTACATGAGGAACCTGAGTGGGGAGCCTTTAAAAGTAATAGAATCCATACCGACAGAGCTTAGAAACAATTATCAATACATACACGATAGGATAATGCAACATTTTCTTTTGGACGCTACTGGGTACCAAATTCAATTCTCACAGATTAAGCCAAAAGCAACTGAAACCTTCTTAGACTACATTTCTAACGTGCAGAGCACATTTAAAAAGTGGACTAGAGCTGCTAAAGTAGGTAACAGCTATGAAAAACTAGAAGAGCTGATGGTAATGGACAAAGTCATTTCTACCGTTCCTACCCCTTTTGCAAAGTTCTTACAACAGTCAGATATTGATTCCATTCAACAATTAGAGAAACGGGGGTCAGCTTATTTTTCATCTAATCGGGACATATTTAAAACTACATCACATGACACAGAAATTACAGCTTTTGCAAATAAAGTTCCTGATAGATCCTACAACCAGAAAGATTACCGTAAAAAGGATAAACCATATCAGAAACCACCTCGATGTAATTATTGCAATCTTTTTCATCCAACTTATTCGATGTGTGATAAGAACCCCACATATCCGTCACATCTAGAAGCAGTGTTAAAGAAGCAAGAAAGCAGAAGATCATCCTTTAAACGTGCTGTAAAATGTTATTTTTGTTCAAGTTATGGCCACTATAGCAATAGGTGTCTTGGGAGACAGAGAATGAAGGCAAACAATGCAGCACTCATCGATACATCATCAGACGATGAGAGTGACATAGATCCTGAACTTGTGAATGTGTTACCAACGAATGAATGTCAGAGTGTATCATCAGTAACCGATATTTTAGACTTTAAGAAATGTAAAGTATGCCATCAATTTCATGCGGATGGAAAATTGGAATGTGGGCATATAATACCATGTTCAAATGAAGATGCTAATGCAGCATGTGCCTCCAGAGGTAAACTTAAGTTCTACGATGCACTGGTCAATGGGCAACCATGCCAATGCTTAGTTGATAGCGGAAGCACTCTACTGGGGTTAAGGAGAGAACTTGCTAGACCAGAAGATTATACGGGTGAATTTGTCAAATGCCGTACTTTCTCTGGAACCATCGAGAAATATCCACTGGCAAAAGCGCATATCAATACCCCGTTCCTTACCGGCACATTTACGTGCGCTATCCTCCAAGATCCATGTACGGATCTTATTTTGGGATGCCTAGATGCATTGAAAGAGTGTACAGACGACGACATAAGAGCCTGGAAAGATACACATATGGCTAACGCTGTAACAAGGTCAGATAGAGAAACAAATTATACTGACTTACAAAATGAAATGCTACAGCTATTAACACCAAGTGGTGCAGATACCAACACTACTCGACAGAAATTTATCGAGGCACAAAGCACCGACCATACAATTACACCATATTTTAAACTTTTGGGTGAAAGAGCGAAAGTGACTAAGAATGCATCTTGGTACTTTAGAAAATTTAATGGAATTCTCATGCGTTATTATACAAATAATAACCATGAAATTCAGCAGACGGTGTTACCTGTAACATACCGACAAAGTGTGCTTAAAATCGCACATGAGTCACCGTTTGCTGGACATTTGGCGTATGATAAAACGCGAGCCAGAGTTCTATCACATTTTTACTGGCCGAAATTCTGTTCGGACATAAAATCTTTCTGTCGTTCTTGTACTATTTGTCAACATCTTGTACGAAAGGGAAAGCATGTGACGGCCGAAGTTCAACGGTCATTATTAGCAACCAGACCATTTGAGTGTGTAGCGGTCGATATTGTTGGACCCCTGAATCAGGTGTCAAGCAAAGGAAACCGTTATATACTGACTCTCGTGGACCTATGTACCAGGTGGATCGAAGCAATTCCACTAAAATACATCACCTCCAAAGATGTGGCAAATGTATTTTTGCACATATTTTCTCGCTTTGGCTTCCCATGATCTATCTTATCAGATCGGGGAACGCAGTTTATTTCGGCTGCTACGCAAGCCTTAACCAAATTGTTAGGAGTAGAACAGCATTTCTGTACCCCGTATCACCCAATGAGCAACGGGATCATAGAAAAAATTAACGGCGATCTCAAACACATGCTGGCTAAAGTAACAGCAGAAAACCCATCTGATTGGGACACACTATTGCCAGCAGTGCTATTTGCCCACAGAGAAATCCCGCACTCGAGTACGGGTTTCTCACCTTTTGAGTTAGTTTATGGGGCGAACCCTCGAGGACCCCTAACCATATACCATCAGCTAATCACTAGCTTACCAGACAATCCAACAGCAGTAACACCGTATGAGATGGTAACCGAAACACGCGATAGAATAATGAAAGCGTGTGTAATAGCCAAAGCATCTTTGGAGAGGAAAGGACAGATGTACCGCGATTATGCAAATAAGGGTGCGAAAACTATTCACCTCGAACCAAACCAAAAGGTTTTGCTTCTACTACCCGACAAACGTAATTTGTTACTAACATCTTGGCAAGGGCCTTTCAACGTTGAACGTAAAATATCAGATGTGGATTATGAAATATCGATAAAAGGACACTCAAAGATATGTCATATCAACATGCTGAAACCATACCTTTCACGACAAGAACAGCAGACAGACGAACATATTGCACCATCACCAAGCAATGAGACGACAGACGTACACAACATAACTTCACTAGATAGGGCGACACACGACAGCGACAACGCAAACACACTTAGCCAAATAACAGCACACACAGCTAGCACCACAACAGTATTAAACGAGACAGACGAAGACGAGATGAATTACCCGTTCCTACTGTAGACGCGACTGCGACCATTGACAGCATAAAGATAGAAACAAAACTGACAGATGACCAACGACGACAGATCATAGAGCTAGTGACAGAATACAGAGACATTTTCTCCGACATCCCAGGAAAGACAGATAGAATAGAACATTCTATCATTCTGACTGACACCACACCTATCAAGTGTCGACCTTACTCTATTCCATTAAACTATAGGTCGAACCTCGACAAAGAAATTCTATCTCTCGAGTCGAGCGGAATCATTCAGAAATCTCAGTCAGAGTATTCTTTCCCTATTGTCCTTGTCGCCAAAAAGGACTCTTCTATTCGATTATGCGTCGATTATCGCCGCCTAAACAAGATAACCAAAAGTGACGCTGAACCGATTCCATCATGCGAGGATCTAATCTTGGACATGTCTACATCTCGCATATTTAGCTAGATTGACCTCACGAAAGGTTATTGGCAAATTCCGATGGAAGTAAATTCCATCCATCTAACAGCTTTCTTCATTCCTCTTGGACTATATGAGTGGTGCTTTCTTCCTTTCGGCCTTCGTAACGCTCCAGCGACTTTCGTCCGTCTAATTAGAGATCTTCTCAATGAGATGACCAGTATTTCGACTTATATAGATGACATTTGCATCCATACGGAAGACTGGACAACACACCTACTGAAACTGCGACAAGTCTTCGACAGATTGCGATTGTTTGGGCTCACAGCGAAGCCGTCAAAAGTAGAGTTGGGCATGGAACAAATTGACTTCCTGGGTCATACCATCTGCTGGGGCCAATTGGAAACTGATGACAGAATCGTCACTAAGATTCTGAATTTGACAATGCCAACGACCCAGAAACAGGTCCGAAGTTTACTCGGTCTGGTGAACTACTATAGTAAATTTATTCCAAATTTGGCGGAAATCACCAGTGTTTTTTCTAACATCTTAAAAGCTTCGGCTAAGTTATCTGTAAAAGATGCAGGATTAATTAGTGCTTTATCAAAATTGAAACATCTTTTCAGAGTTCCACCTATCCTTCGTATGCCTAATCCAAAACTCACTTATTTCTTACGCACAGATGCGAGTGCCATATCCATATCTGGGATACTAGGACAGTTCTGCGACGGGACGTTCCACCCCGTAATGTACGTAAGTCGCAAGATTACTCCTGCTGAATCAAAATACTCAGCATCAGAATTGGAGGGCCTCAGTTTGATCTATTGCGTGAGAAAGTTTCCATAGATTTTTGGCAGGAGCACAGTTTGTAATCCAATCCGATAACTCTCCGTTGTCTGTGATGCAGTCTGGACATCCTACCAACAATAGAATTTACAGGTGGGCTTTGATTCTCCAAAATTACACATTTACTATCCAGCACTTAAAAGGGAGATTAAATACCGTTGCAGACATTTTGAGTCGTCCATCATCCATTCAAATACCTGATTTGCAGGAAGGGATCGACCATACACCACCAGAAACAGTGACACTGTAATGTTACATAACTCAGTGCCGTATGTGGTGATTAAGACATGTCGTAAGTGCGTTATCATCGCCAGATATATAACCTGTGTGAATATAACAGTGCTATGAGAAGTGTAACAAACAGACGCAGAATATAGGGACCAACGGCAAGACCCCGAATTGCAGAAATAGCATGCGCTAACACACACATAAGTTAGAATAACATTCAGGTGTTAACTATGAACCTACATAAGATAGTAGGTAACTATATTTATACACTATCCTAGAAGGAGAGCATAAGAGACTTTGCCGGAATGAACTATGTTAGAATAGTCTACAAAGAGTATTGCTCCATCTTCACAACGCAGAGGAGGACGTCGATTTAGTATAATTAGATATAGAAATATAACTGTGATATATGTATATTATTATTTTATGAACAGTACCTATAACTTCATTTTTCTATTAATTATTTAATTGCAAATTGTGTAAATGCATATATAACTTTATTTTCTTATTTGTTAAGTAGAAATGCACCATCATTTAATTAATAACCCATTTCTTAGAACACCAATGATAGAAATACAATTGTTAGATCTTATATTAGTTTATTACCACATAATCATAACCATTCATACATCCATTTATCTAAAATATCATTTCCAAACTAACCCAACCATTTAGGAATTAATATCATCTTTTTCATAAATAACACTTTAAGGTAATTAACCCATTTTTCTTAAATGAAAGCAGTATTAGATTATTTCCCTTTAGGGTAATTTAGGTCAGCACACCAAATTATTAGTAAGTTACTATGACAGGATCGGTAACAAACCATCCTCATAACTTTGTATACGTATGTACAGACATGACGCGTGCAAACAAAACGCACAGTCATTTGGCGTGATTACTGTTAAAATTCAGCCAATCGTTTATTATATATATAATGTTTATGTATTTGATGCTATGAAACATATTTTAATGACGAGAGAATGCTTGAGTGAAAGAACAGTATGAAAGTGAATGAAAGATGTATACAAGAAGAATAAATGCGAGGGGAGAATGCAAAAACGTAGTAAACATTGAAAGAAAGAGAGCGAGAGAGAAAGACAGCGGGAAAATTTTTTCCACCGCTGCAAACTTCTTATTTGACTTGTCTGTGTCATCTGTGTAACCAATGTGTTGTTGAGTTTTTTATATGTGTTACAGCCATACTTTAGTACAGTATATAGGGAATGTACTTTGAGCTTCAGAAAGCGGAATTGTGGTCACAAATAATAATAACGAACGTTTGCAACCACAATAAACCGATTTGCGGCGCTCGAAGGAACACACACATTTAGTACACTAACGCATACACATGTTAGAGAGTTAAGTATACTTGTAGTTTATTAGAAAACACGCAAACAAACAGGAAAAACAAACACATAAAAGTTGCACACACCATTCATCTCAAAGAACAACAACTCTAAATTCAGGGGACACAATAACTATTAGAAACCTAAAGGTAACAGTGAATATAGCTTTTCACATGCGGAAGCGAGAAGGTGAACAGTAGAGCTGTGTGTATAGAGTTGGAGGGGATATTAATGGGAACATGAACACTGTGTGCTCATGTGTTGTACTCAGAATAGAGTCAACTTGTGTGTGGGTTGTCATTTCGGGCAATTGGAGGAACAGGTCAAGACGGAAGTCAATAGGTGAAAGTCAAAAGACATAGGGTCAAACGACAGAAGCCAGGACATAAGTCATAAGACAACGGTTTCCGGTTCACTACCAATCCCAAAGATATCTATAGAACCAACTATACTGATACATAGGCTACTGAATTAGCCAAGTGAAAAGATAAAACACTGTGAGTGAAGGAAGAAGACAGTTGTTCTATCCCCAAACTAGAAAATCATAACTTATTGGAGATTTGACAAAATTGGAGCAACCAATTTTTCTTGGTGACCAGAAGTGTTACAAATATGAGTGAAAGGGAAGTAACACTTCACAGAGATGGAGGGGACCCTGTCAACATCCCCAATAAGGCCTTAATAAGGCAATAGGAAGTTAACACTAGTCTAGTAGGGGGACACCAGACAGGAGAGACACGAGCAGCTATTAATAGCCTCACAAGGAGACACAATTGTGTCAGACCAGAGGTCGAGGAGTACAACTGAGCGAGGGCTTTCCCCAAGCAATTGGGAAGCTTGTCCTTGCGAGTACCGTGAAGGACCCGGTTACTCGTACTCACAGGCCAGCGTGCTGGCGAGACCATGCACGCAATAATAGCTACTGCACGGAGAAGAGTGTCCGTGCTTGTCCACGCAATGTGTAGCGTGTGGACAGACTGACTGGAGACGGTAGAGAGAGCAGACGTATCCTTGACCAATGCTATAGTTTCTAGGCAATAGGCAAACATAGGGCTGTTCATTTAGATTGTGAAATACTAGCATCATCTATCATCATGTCAATGCATTCATGTTGTATATTGATGATGAAGTACAACGCTCGTAGAGCCATTCAAATGTCGGCTCTGAATTAATTGCAATCCTTTCGCAAATGTCACGAGTTGTTATTTCGTGCGGTGCGAAAGTAGGGGAGTCTTGATAATCTGCAGCGCACAAGTTACTGACAGATATAGACTGACTAGTTACTAAGAAATAATTCTCCTAGTGAAATCTAGCAACATAAGAATCATACATATGACTACAAACATTGAGCTGGCTGCCTACCTGTTCTGAAGTCAGACTTAATCTAAAGGGAACAGGTCTATCGTGGGTTTTTATACCTAGCCTAGCAGTAGACACTTATCTCCCAGGAATTCCATTCATAAATTCTTCTTATCTCCCCCTGACATTAATTGCAATTATCACTGCAACCTGGCCATCTCACCTTACTCCTCTGTCTGGTACAAAGTCTACAGGCCCAGTGTTAATTGCCTTATCAGATCTGTTTTCACACATTCCTGAGTCTGCCAGTCAGAGTGGACGGGGCTTGTTTACAGCCCTGGGGCTATTATCTTCCCCTGTGTCAATGTTGTTCACACCTGGGCGATTTCCTACCTCTGCTTATCAGGTGTCATGCCTGGTCGGTTTTAATTACACTGTCCATTTTACTTGCCATCTGCAAGCTTACATCATGGCTAGAGGCTTTTTGTGAATAATCTTACCTCACGACTAGATAGCCGTGGAGTAGCGTGATTAATTCATTCTTTCTCAATTTGGCCTCTCAAATTTGGAGACCGAGAAAAATATTCTGGGATGTTAAGGCGGCATTTCACGACAAGGCTGATGAGCACATCTTCTAAGACAGTGATTCTCAACCGGTGGGGACTCCCCCCCCCCCCCCGCATTTTAGGGTTTCCAGGGGGGGGGGGAATTAAGATTGCTTCAAGATCGCGTTAATACAAGAACCGATTACTTGATATTGTTTTTCCCTTCATACTGTACGGTTCTGTACGTCTCACCCTTCTAAAATTCATTTTATAAGATAAGTAGACCCACAAATCACGTTTTATGCGGACGTCTAGACTTGTTTTAGTATGTGCTCCCCCGGGAAGGTTAACCCGGTCAACAAATGCCCGCAGAAGTCGGATGTGTTGGCCTAACGGCGCAAGAACACAGCTCTGCTGTAAACAGGCACAACGCAATCACATCCGAAAAAAAAACTCCGGATGAACGAAGAAGAAGAAGAAGTATGTGCTCCCATTATTAGGTACACTGTGTAGGGGCGGGCCGGGATTTTTAGGTAGGAAATACGAAAGGGGGAATGGCGTTCTGAAAATATGGTGAAAGGGGGGGGGGGGGGGCAGGGGCCACATTTTTAGGTAGGAAATACTGAAAAAGGGGGAGGGGGGATGACGTTCTGAAAATGTGGTGAAGGGGGACACAGGACAAAAAAAGGTTGAGCACCACTGTTCTAAGACAATGGTGGCCGCAGCCGTTTCCATTCCAGGCTGGAAACCCTGATACGTGCAGTATGCGTATACTGCATTACTACACCAAGTGTTCTTCCCGGGACGATAGCCACCCATATAACAGATACATTTGTAATACAACCTGAAGTGCGAGAGGTATGCAAAGGCCTCTATTCTTACTGACTATAAACTGTATTATGAAGACAACAATAACTACCTCCAGAAATGGTATTCAATAGATTCTGACAAAACAAACTGCTGATCTCCACTTCGCCGACGACACTGCCCGCCTGTCCTTTAGACGCGAAATCAGATGCAAGATAAACGTCGGCGATGGGGCTAAGGCATTACGAACACTGATTTCGAAACAAAGCTGTGGGCGATTCAGAAGCAGACCGGCTTGCGCTGGTTTCCATACAAAGGTATGAGTGCCGGTCGTTCAGAAAGCAATGACAAACTATTGACCGTAAAACTTGCCAAAAAATCATAAACAGTCAACAATTTTGAGGTTGACTGACACGTCCTGTAAAGGATATCATCATCATCATCATCATCATCATCATCATCATCATCATCATCATCATCATTATCAAGTCCCTTGCCTGCTGGAGCAGGCGTTCATGTTTCTGCACAGATCTATGTCTTTGGTGTTCTGGATCAACTCTGCTGATGATATTCCTCCATGACACCGTCTTATTCCATCCAGCATAATTTCTCTTCATATGCCCCTGCCTCTCTTCCCCTTGATCTTTATAGTCGTCACGATGCCCTCCAATGCCCCAATTCTCATCATACGACCAAAAAAGCTGTTTCATTCTTATTGTTGTATATAATGTTCTAATTTCATTAGCCTCATACAGGCAATCGTTGTTAGTTACTCTGGCAGTCCAAGGAATTCGCAGCCTTCGTCTCAGGAACCACATCTCTGTTTCTTCATAATTTGTTCACATACATTCCATGATTCACTGCCATACAGCAAAACAGGTTCTATATAACATTTCAGCACTCTCTTTCTTACATTCAGTGATAGTGACTTATTGCATAAGATACCTTTAATTTTATGAAATGCAGCCTTTGCTTGCCCTATGATGTTTTTAATCAGTTGTGCATCTTCCGTCTGATGTTATAATTGCCCCTAGGCATTTAAAATTGTTTACTAAATTACTTGGTTGAGGATTTTCCCTTCTGTTTCCATTTCAGAACTAACTTTTAAAGAATACCATTCAACTCCAGAAACCTACTCACTGGTATTCGGAATGAATACCATTCGGGTACATTAACCTGTAAACTAGAGGAGTACAAAAGCCGTGGCAAAGTTCTTGCATAATAGAAACGAAGAAGCGGTAGCATTTCAGGGGTTCAGCTATCCACAGTTTGGGAACCGCTGTGCTGACGTCAACAAAACAGCAGCATCTCTAAAAGTGCATTAACTCTGAGGCACTTTACACCGTAAACAATATGGCAGCCATCGAACTGGAGAGGCTGGGATGGTACGTAATAAATAAGAATGATTCCACCTGACATAATGATGATAATGTAGCGTGTGCTTTGAGCAACTCTTTTTCTTCTGCTGATGACTTTTATACCCAAGTTTAGGCCCTCAACGGACTCACGTCAAGCTTTCCTATCTTAATCTTATGTCTCATCTTTCTCACCTTCCCGGTACTATTAATATTATAATAATAATAAATATAAAATAATTAATAATACTAATAATGTAATATTATTAACTTAACAGTTTAAAAATTGGGTTTTTACTTATGAAATCATAACAGTTGGAAACGGCTTGACAAGACGAATCCAACGGTATCTCAACAAAGAGTATTCGTTAATTCTAAGCGGAGTTATAAATTTTGTGTGTGGTAATTTAAAACCAGGAAGTGTAATGTTGATGTCCTAAGAAATAGGGACGATGTTATCGCGGCTCATTAAATTGGAAGCTAAGAAATTCTGCCTTCTATTACTGTGGCTTGTTTAATTTTAAACGGACAACACATACCCATATATCACTGTGTCTGGGGTGGCGGGACCTAACTTCACGTATTATCTATTTTTAAATAGGATGTGCCATGACCTAATTAACAATATAAAATGGCCGCCAATTGTTTATTATTCATTAAAAGTCTGTCACATCGCTAACAAACCTGCTAAGATGTATATTATATTGTGCATTTTGGAAACAGGAAAGTAAAGGTCACATTCCTATTTTGGTAGAATGTCGAGAGGATTGAGAGGATCAAATTCATTGCACCAGGTTTTACCCCATATGGCTCGGTGTCTTTCCGCACGGCGGCCTGCCGAAAGCATTGTACAAAGCACGAGAGTCTCAGGGTCTCTGACAAAAATGCACTCGACTTTTAAGACTTTTCGAAAGGATGTGCTGTGACCTAATTAATAGTTAAAAATAGCTGCCCATTTATATTAATTAAATGTCATGTGAAATGTTCGTTGTTAGTGAAAGAACATTTCATGAAAATGTACTCATACGGGGCTGCGTGGTCTCGAGGTATGGTGTCCGCCTCGAGTGCTGGAGGTCCCGGGTTCAAGCCCCAGTGAGGACCGGGATTTATTTCACGTGGACTTCTAATAATAAAATGTCCCCTGGTCTCTGGTAGTGAGATCGGATGCCCATGTGTATTGTTGCCAGTGTAAAAAATCCCTTGGCAGTTGGAAATCGAAAAAGAGTAGCCTAACGGCGCTGCCCGGGCAAAATTTTGAGTTAAAAATCTACCCAAAGTATTTCGGGATCCTTGCAGGTGCTACGGAGTTCGTGCAATGAGCTGAGTTTCTCCAGACTCAGGTTTGAGTTAGGAGGAGAACGGAGCTCTTATGGGTTACGCCCGTGTGCTGTGATCTTGATCCATCGACTAAACTAAACTAGACTAGTACTCATATTATCTTAATGTACCAACTGCATTGCGACAGTTTTCTTTTGTTGATTAAATGTCATGCATTAATGTAAGTAAATAAGTTTTTAACTGCTGCATAAATTAAGCAGCAGTTAATTAATTATTAAAATATTAAATAATAAAAAAAATATTAAATAATTAAATATTCACTAAAATTGATCTCTACTTCTGAAAGTACTCCTTACTTACACTACTTACAGGTTTACAGATGGGTCTGAAAACTGGCTATCAAAATTATTTTCAGTCATGTCAAATGCTGAAATATTATACAAGTACACAGATACATTACTGCTACAAATGACACTTGTATTCTGTTTAATTTTAGTAGTTAAATTACCAGTTCTTCTTCTTCTTCTTCTTCTGTGTTCATCCGGATTTTTTTTTTCCGGATGTGACTGCGTTGTGCCTGTTTACAGCAGAGCTGCGTTCTTGCGCCGTTAGGCTGACACATCCGACTTCTGCGGGCATTTGTTGACCGGGTTAACCTTCCCGGGAATTACCAGTTCTAATTATAAATAAATACAGGTCCTCTATAGTTTATTGTATGGGCGCCGCAATCTTGAATTTTGTGTTATGACGGCCATGTCACTAAATATATTTTTTCCAGAACGCCAGCAAACACCAGCAATGTTGAAACTCTTTACATTTATGTGAAATTGAACAGGGGATTAAAAAATGCAACAAAAAGTTAACGTTTCTTTAAAATACAGGAGTTATAAGACAAATTAGCTTACTATTCGTGAATAGACTGCAAGAAATTCAAGAGAAAACAGTTTCTCGGCCTCAAACTCTTGGCGCTTAGCAGAAGGACCTCTACTGCAAATATGATTGATTGATTGATTGATTTAGGAACCGACATCTCAGCATTCGGGGCATTCCCATTAGCACTCCGTCCCCATCCCCAGTAGCCAGCGAAGAGTTCCAACACTAATAGTACCAGTAGCAATCTAATTATATGTCCGTCTCGCCTTTCCTCTAAGCGTTGATCGTCGGCCAGATCCCCTCGTCACCCCTCGCTGTCGCATTCTTGCCAGACCATGGTGATCCATTTGCTCCTCCGTGATGTACACGTGCTCCCACGAGGCTGCAACCATGTCTGCCTTATCATGCATCAATACTCCACCAAGTTTTGCAGAGCCAGCCAATCTGTCCAACTGTTCATTCCCCAGCACACCAGCATGCCCCGGAGAAAAGATCCAGACGATGCTTGTCACCCGTTACTTCCGAAGCGAAGCAAGCCACTCTGCATGAAGCTTGCCTGTCCTCACCCTACTCAGCATGCTTTCTGAGTCAGTTAACAATCACGATGTGTGTGTGTATCGTATTCTCAATCTAGCGGAAAGCTGCACTGACCGCCTCCAACTCCATTCTTATGTTGTTCTTATTATCTTATACTTGTTATCTTCAAATAAGATCTAGGCAGCAAGTCAAATGGTTTGGCCATGTAACTAGGTTACCAACTAACAGTATACCAAAGTTTGTTGCCTTGCATATTTTGCTGCATCTTGTCAGGTGCATGCTGCTATATAATTCATCTGTTCACTTCCTATGATATATAATTCTGCAGTATGCACCTGATGAGATGCAGCGAAATATGCCAGGCAATAAATTACACAAGCTATTGTTTATACCTTCTTTGTTTAAATTCACTTATGGTTATTGTCTTTCAGGCGTCTTACAGGTGACTATAAAGCCAGACTGAGTAGTGACGAGCCAGGAAATATTAATAACATAATCAAGGCAACACTTGATGTAAGTATGAAATGAAAACAGGTATATGTGGCTCCTGCGAGAAAGAGAGTGATATCAAACATAGACACAATGTCCATACCGTTACAACAAACTCATTCGTGGTAAACAGAAATCACAGTGGGTAGATGAATAGGGAAAAAACAATAATAGTAATAATACTAAAATAACATTAAATATGTTGTAAATAAACTAAACCACACATCAGTGAATCTAATATTTTGATCCTAGTGATCTTCACAAGTGAACAGCACAAACAGATCTAAAGAAAACAATTAAAGCAGTAAATAAAAACTCAAGTGGTATAAACACAGGAAAGTCTAAAAAAAGGGTTTGTTAACGGGTGACTCTTGATGTAAGTAGCATCATTCTATGAGGTTTTGACAGCCATTGCAGGAATGAGGTTTTCATAAACATGAAAAGAGGGTGGTGAGAGGTAAATATTTCCTTCATCTTTTCTTCTACTGCTCTTGATCTCCCACTTCACATAGACCCTCAATTGACTTATGCCAAAACCTTCCATCTTTTGATGCCTCCTGCAGTTCCCTCTATGTCTTCCCCGTATTATTATTCTCTTTTCTAATTCACATTCTATATATTTTTAGGTTCATTTAATTTCTTCTACCACCTGTGCTATCCTTCTCAATTCATACATAGTTTTGACATTCCAGGTGTCATTTCTTGAGATTTTCCTAGATTTAATGAGGTTAGTGGGTGTTCCAGACTTCTTGCTGCCTTCTCCACAACTTGTCATACCTTTTTGAAAAGATTCTCCTTTCATCTTAGTTGGCTGAGTTATTTTTGTTTCCTTATCTTTGGATTTGTTTCGCTGGATTTTCCAGCTGAAGTTTTATACAAGATGAAGTAGCCAACCCCACTCCAACCCTCTTTAGTCACCTCTTACGACATTTATGGAAGGTTACAGTGTTACATTCTTTGCTTCCCTTAAGGGCTGTGGTAACAATTGGGTGGCTGGAGAATGTGTAACTGAGATATTAAGAGAGCCATCCAGGCCATCAGAAAGGCACAGAATCAACCCACTGACACTACCATAACTCTCATAGTGGGCATAACTGTTAAATGTGGGATGCAGAGGTGTTTCCAAGGCACCAGGGCTGGGTTATATACTGGCCAAGACCTATTGACACGTTCTCCGAAGTCGGAGAGTGTCTGCCTGTACGGCGAGGAACCACCAGTCTGCACACCAATAAGCCAGACATGGGACAACGGATACTCACGCAAACCTCAGGTCCTGTATGACATCACACTGATGTTGGACAACAGGATGCCTTCATCCGACATACAGGACTTCGCGTTGGAGCTCAAGCCAACGAACACAAGCAAGCAAGCAACTGTTAAATGTTAAAAGTTGCTTGCATATCCTTTACAGATCCCATCATTTTTGGCTGTTTGTGATTTCTTGGCGAGTTTACGTTCAGTAGTTTGCCATTTCTTTCTGAACGACAGACACTCATATTATTGTATAAAAAGCAGGTCTGCATGGCTGAATGGATAAGAACGCGTGTTCTTAAACATCCAGTGCGCTGATACCGAGGTAAGCGGTTCAACCCCTACACTGGACAGCTGGACTAAAATGTTGACCTGTTGTCCTTGACTTGGGGACGTAAATTATAAGTACCTCTGAAGTCAGAGTGGGTTCGCCTGATGGCGAGGGACACTGTTAAAAGGGAAAGCTATTCCACACGCAAAATTCAGTCCATCACTATTATAAATAGTGTGTATGGACTATGCTTAAGTTCAAAGTGAGCGAGCGGAAAAAAAATGGTATAAAAAGTGGTCTGCTTCCAAATCACTCACAGCGGTGTTTCGAACGCAGTAAACAGGATTGCAATTGCTTTCATAATCCCCATCGCAGCATCACCATACCAGATAATAAGCATATGTATAGACATACGTTTAGGCATAACATAATAAGCATATGTGTAGACTTGATCTGTCTGCTTCACCAGTATACATGTGCGGATTAGGCTGACAAACAGTTGAAAGTGTTCTACAGGATTGTCATCTGACCAGCTTGTTGACAAAGGTACATTGGCTGACTGAATTAACACTAAACCCCATAGTGTATGGGACTAAATATGAACTCTGAAAACATGTCGAATTCATATGGTGTAATCATCAAAAAAGTGATCGCAAGAAGAAAAAGAAGAAGCTGTATGGGACTAAAGTTGAACTCCAAAAACAGTGTCGAGTTCACATGGTGTAATCATCAAAATGTGACAGCAAGAAGAAAAAGAAGAAATATTTGAAAACACATCTTCTGTTTTCTCTTAAGCTTTTCTACCACCTTCAGTCTTCAGTCTGAATATATTTAAAGTCCCCACTAGGTGTTGGGCTGAAGTCTGTTGATTGTGAAATATGTATAACCTGTGGAGAACACATGACTAACCTAGGCTAGGAGCGGCTGTAGCATAGTGGCTAGACACTCGCCTACTGGGCCGGTGGTCATGGGTTCAAATGCTCATAGGAGCATATTTTTACAATTTGAGTTGGGCTCCCAGGTTGACCTACCCTAAAACAGGCAGCAGGAAAAGTCCTGAGAAGTAGTGGCAGCCAGCGAGATATTAACCAGCGAGATATTAACCACATGGCCCATCGAGTGTCAACTGGTCTATAAAAATGTGGGTCTGGCACCAAATGCCCTGTGCTCTTTAAGCATGTTAAATGGCTTTTTACTTCATCATCATCAAGTGCCGTGCCGGCTGGCGTAGGCGTTCATGGCTCTCCATAGATCTCGGTCTTTGGTTTTCTGGATCAACTCTGCTGCTGATATTCCTCCATGCCACCGTCTCAATCCATCCAGCATCACTTCTCTTGGTCTACCTCTGCCTCTCTTCCCCTCGATCTTTCCAGTTGTTACGATGTTCTCCAATGCCTCTCTTCTCATCACATGACCGAGGAAAGCTGTTTGTCTCTGTCTTATTGTTGTATATAATGTTCTAGTTTCATTAGCCTGTTTCAGGCAGTCGTCGTTAGTTACTCTGGCAGTCCAAGGAATTCGCAACATTCAGTCTCAGGAACCACATCTCTGTTGCTTCTAATTTCTTCTTAATTTGTTCATTTACATTCCAAGATTCACTGCCATACAGCAAAACTGGTTCTACATAGCATTTCAGCACTCTCTTTCTTACATTCAGTGACAGTGACTTATTGCATAAGATACTCTTCATTTTATGAAATGCGGCTTTTGCCTGCCCTATTCTGCTCCTAATCTCTGTTGTACATCTTCCATCTGATGTTATAAATGCCCCTAGGTATCTAAAATTATCAACTTGGTTAAGGATTTTCCCTTCTATTTCTATGTCACATTTTGGTGTCACCATTTTCTTTGATATTACCATTGTTACTGTTTTCTTGATATTCAAGTTGAGTCCTTTCCTTGAACTCTCTGTTACTACAACGTCTAATAATTGTTGTAGGTCTGTTGAATTATCCGCCACCAATACTGTGTCATCTGCATAGCGTATATTATTTATATTATAACCTCCAACTAGTATTCCTGGCATCTCTTTGATCTCTCTCATTATTACTTCGCTATACAGGGAGAAAAGATCTGGTGACAAGACACACCCTTGTCGTACTCCTAGCTTTATCTGTTCGTAACTACCCTCTTTATTTCCCATTTTAATTGCTGCTACTTGGTTCCAGTAAATATTCTTTATTATTCTTAAATCTTTTCCATCAGTGTTGATATCTTCTAACATTTTAATCAGTTCATCATGTTTTACTTTATCAAATGCCTTAGTATAATCTATGAAGCACAAATATATGTCCCTCTGTTTCTCTATTGACCTTTCTATTAGTGTCCGCAATGTATAAATTGCATTGTTTGTGCCCTTTCCTTCCACAAATCCATACTGTTCTTCACTAATTTCCATTTTTATTTTCTTTTTGGTTCTTCTCATTATGATTCTGAGTAGAAGCTTAGTGATATGGTTTATAAGGTTAATTGTACGAAAATCTTCACAATCAATTGCTCCTGGTCTTTTTGGTATAGCTATAAATACAGATTTCAGCATATCACTGGGTAAATATCCACTGCTGTAAATATCATTCAACATTTTGGTTAATATATCTACTCCAAATTCTCCCAATACTTCTAATTCTTCTATTGTGATTTCATCTGGCCCAGCTGTTTTTCCTTTCTTCATACGTTTCATAGCGTCAGCGACTTCTTCTTTCAGAATAGGTGGACCTTCTAAGTTACTATCTTCTGTTAATTCTGCCCTTTCTCCTTCATATAATTCTCTTATATACTCATTCCACCTCTTCATTATAGCATCTTCCTCTAATATTATCTTTCCTGTTTTTGATTTCAAACACCCTGTATTTATTCTTATTTTTTTTCCTGTAAGCTCACTGATTTGTCTGTGCATATTTTTTGTATCTTTAATGGAATTTAATTCAATTTTTTTGCATTGCTCGTTTAACCAACTTTCTTTAGCCTTCCCACATTTATCTTTTATTTCTTTATTTATCTTAGCGTATTCTTGTTTGTCATTTTTATACTGTTTTCTTTTGTCCATCAGGTTTAAGATATCTTCATTCATCCATTTTTTCTTAGCTATTTTGCCTCTCTCTGGTAATACTTCTTTGCTAGTTTGATGAATGGAGTCCCTTAACATTTCCCATTGTTCATCTATACTCTGTATTTTAGTTATTGCATTGTACCTATTTTTCACAGTCACTCTGTATTGTTCTTGCATTTCTTTATCTATTTTTAGAACCTCTTTATTAAGTCTCATGTTCTTAACCATTTTTTCCCCTCTTTTTAATCTTACTTTTATTTGTCCACATAGTGGTACATGATCACTATTACAGTCAGCACCAGGCATTGTCTTTACATTAATTAAAGCATTTCTAAATCTTTTATTAATTAGTATGTAGTCAATTTGGTTGCGTATTTTCTTATCAGGGCTTATCCATGTGTACAGTCGTCTTTTATGGTGTTTAAACCATGTGTTTCCAATTATCATATCATTGATATTTGCCCATTCTATTAGCTTTTCCCCTCTTTCATTTCTTGTACCTAAACCATAATTCCCCACTACATCCTCCATTTTTCCCTTTCCTACTTTTGCATTAAAATCACCAAGTATTATCTTTATTTCTTGTGATCCAATTTGAGCCATCGCCATTTCTATTTCGTCGTAAAAGTGTTGTATTTCTTCATCACTACTGCTTGCTGTTGGCGCATATACTTGTATAATATTTATGTCTATTGGTTTGCCTTTGATTTTTACCATAATAACTCTATCTGAAATACACCAGTATCCATTAATTGACTTGGCTGTTTTTTCATCTAATATTATTCCTACCCCTTTCTCATGTGTCTCCCCTCCAGAATAAATTATTGTGTGATTGTCAGCTATAATTTTGCCCGATCCCTTCCATCTCATCTCACTAACGCCTAGTATATTCATTTTCATGCTATCCATCTCTCTTAGAACATTGGTCAACTTTCCTAGCTCATTTAATGTCCTAACATTCTTCTTCTTCTTCTTCTTCGTTCATCCGGAGTTTTTTTTCGGATGTGACTGCGTTGTGCCTGTTTGCAGCAGAGCTGCGTTCTTGCGCCGTTAGGCCGACACATCCGACTTCTGCGGGCATTTGTTGACCGGGTTAACCTTCCCGGGGGTCCTAACATTCCATGTTCCTACTCTAAATTTATTTATTTTAGTTAAGATTTTGCCATCAGTAGCTGGATGACGGTCTGGTGTCACCTGTGGCTCATGACTGTCCCTACCGGACGAGGATGCCCTAAGACAGCCATTAACGTCCTTCACTAACTTTGATTTATGTTTTGCCATGAAGTCTTGGGAAGATAATGTGGTGGTTTCCCCTTGCCTTCCACATTCACATGGTGGTCTTTTTACCTCTGCTTTTGACAGCCATTTCCGACTGCAAGGACAAGTGAGTGCCCTGCTCTGCTCAGCTGCAGAGTTGTCCACTTATTCCGGTGGATACTCGGTCCCCAGAGCTGTGTTAGCCACACCGTAGTGTGTTTCCATCCTCTACCGCGTGGAGGTGCAGTTGGGATTTTCCCTTCATAAAGTTATGGTCTCTGACCAAAACTCTCCAGTACTTTTAGAGAACCCATTTTACTTACTTACTGAATAATGCCTGAGGAGAGCTGCCAACTTAACAATCCGAGACCGAGTAAGAAATGCTGTTATCAGACAGACTGTGGGATCAACACCTTGTGCCACATTTATTGAAAGACAGAAGATCAAGTGGTTTGGCCATGTTGTTAGAATGCAACATCAGCAACTACCATCACTGGCCTTACATCAAAGATCATCTGCGACGAGACCACGAGGACGTCCAAGAAGAAAATGGATTGACGACATCAGAGACATTGTACAACCACACGGAATGACACTATCCAGTGCCGTCCACCGGGCGCTGGAACGCAAATTATTCCTCCCCACGACGCTTGACGGCAGAAGTAGAAGATGATGATGATGATTGAATAATGACCTCATTACATCCTAACATGCCTCTCGTAAGATATGAGGTTCCAGTACGGACCTTAAACACTCTGCTGGTTTCAGGACTTGGACAGGGGAAGGAGAGCTCTGTGGCACATTCCCTACGGAAATGGCAATTTGGGACTGGGTTGGGAGAAAATGATAGATGACAGATGACCTAAATGGCAATGCATCAACTTAAAAGAATTCAAACTCACAGATTCCCAAAGGATTCACAGTTTTAAAAAAACAACCATGTAAAGAAAGCAGTAAATTAATACAGAATCTAGAATAAGGTGCTGGCAGTGTGAGACATGGCAAATGGAATAATAATTGAAAAATACACAGCAGTTATCCATATTTTTCAAATATTATAAGACAAAATAAGTAAAATATAAATAGAGAGCAATCTGCCATGGTGTGTTTTGGTTGTTATTGTTTTTTTTTTTAACATTTCCGTAAAGTTTGTGAGTTAGTGTAACAAACAAACTAACCACATAAAAAAACAAGCCCCAAAACCAGAAGCTGCGATGGGTCAATGATGTGTCAGGGCCAACACAGTTTGTTGGCCTAAATGCATGGAGGAATAGATGGCCAGTCTTTCCTGTCTCAGCAGATGACGAGCGCACGCATCCTTGTTCCACCAAGCTCACCACATTAACCATAATGACTACACTAATGTGCTCACTGAGAGCTGGTGTAGGCCAAAAGAAATGTCTCTGTTCTTTGTTTCTTAAGGGATTTATGGGCTGACTTACCAAGGAAGTGGCCCAATGTTAAATCCCTAAGGCAAGATGAAGATATTTTCCATACCTGTTTAAGTGGGGTTATAATGTAGCAGATCCTTTGCAGAACGTTGACCTCATCATGGTCCGCCGAAAACTCTCGGTCTCTTGCCATCTCTCCTGCCTCAATCACCTTTGGGAAGTTCATGATGTTTGCGTGTTTGTTAGCTTTCCCTATTACCAGTGACTCCCGCCAACAGGCGAACCCACTCTGACTTCTGAGGTACTTGTAATTTATGTGAGAGTGAGAAGTCAACATTTTAGTCCAATTGAATGGTGTACGGGGTGAACCCACTACCCCACCATCAACATACTGGAAGTTTAAGGGTGAGCTCTTTTATCCTTCGGCCAAAACTCCTTGCAAGATCTGAGCGTTGATGAGAATTGGCTCGTATCTTGAACCAAGAAGAAGTCACATACTGACATTCTCCCAGATCTGAGCGTCCATGAGAATTGTCTCGTATCGTGAACCAAAAAGAAGTCACATACTGACATTTTTTCAGATCTGAGCATCCATGAGAATTGGCTCGTATCTTGAACCAAGAAGAAGTCAAATACTGACATTCTCCCAGATCTGAACACCGAAGAAAACTGGCTCATACACAGTGTCTTATCTCGCCAGCTGAAATTCTTTGTCCATGTTAAACATCACAGTGGCTTAGAAAGAACAGTGAAGGAAGGCTTGGCTCCTGGAAGAACAGACATGGGTCGACCAACACAAAGATGGACACAGGATGTGATGCCCGAGGCATGAAAATGCATGAGGCAAGGAATCTGGCAAGGGATTGAGATCCTTTATGGCAGGTCATGATGACAGTCATGTTCTGCAAAGGATCTGCCACATGATGATGATTATTAGCGATTGATTGCTTGTGATGACAGAAACAGAGAAGTAAATTTATAACATATTAATATTTTATAATACAGACAGATTTGAAAGAAATTGGTGCTGCCTGGCTTGATGAGAATATCAACAACCATACAGTAGATCATGTAAGTATGAACAACTCATGTTACCTCGTGAGGTGTATTAGTTATTTAGTGCTAGTTGGCTATTCTTCTTTGGCTTCCCATATGGCGCTGTTATGTAACTTCATCCCATTTGACTTTATACTCTTGCAGTCTGGTTAAAGTTACAGTCACATCCATTGCTTAAGTTATTAACCTAAGTGTGTTCAGGATGTCGGCCTGGTCCATTGTTCATCTGCTCCCCACAGTAGATTAGCTTGCAAGCCTAGCTACTTGTTTGCTTTCTATTATACCCGTGTGCCCTGGCACAAAAATGACACAGATATGAGTCAGTCTTGATATTCTCAGAGATTCCAGCCTTTGTCTTCTGGCCTAGCTCATTTTGACCTTCCTGATAATACTCATAAAGTCACTGAGAAAACACATGGATGAACGTTTGGGACTCCAGCCATGGTATTGCCTTTTTTTTAATACCATTTCCCCGGGAAGGTTAACCCGGTCAACAAATGCCCGCAGAAGTCGGATGTGTCGGCCTAACGGCGCAAGAACGCAGCTCTGCTGTAAACAGGCACAACGCAATCACGTCCGAAAAAAAACTCCGGATGAACGAAGAAGAATACCATTTGCTAGTATTCAATATCAGCATCTTAATCCTGTGCCATCTCCACATTAAAGGTCAACATTAATAGTGAGGTTACAAAGCACTCTGTTGTTTTTTTTCAGTCTATTTCTTGATAGTGTCAGACATATATTTTTTATAACTATTATGAAGCAGCAGTGAAACCTCTTTGCCAATGTGTGGATTTCTTGTTTGTGCATTTTAATTGCTTAGTTGTTTGTGTTAATAACATAAGCAAAAGTTGTTTTGTTGTTGGACTAATAGGATACAGTTTGTTGGGTGTATTGTGTCAGAAAAGTTGTTTTGTTTTACTGGTAGGTTAGATAGATTGTCTTTAGCTTGTGTTTATAATGTAAGAAAAGTTGTTTATTGTCAGTCATCTTAGGTTTTTGTTTGTAGAACAGATTCTATCAGTTCTCAGGGATCTGAAATAACTGTAAGGAAATCATCCTGTTGTGAGACATTCTTTAAGAAACTAATCTTCAAACCTGTACCACAGTTTTAAATTTCAGCTTGAGTAATCCATCCACCCACTTCACAGTTAATTGTAGGAGGCGAGGTTTCAAAAATTCAAAACTGTATTTTCTTAGTGAATTTAAACACAGAGTCTCCGTGGCGAAGTGGTCAAGGCATCTGCCTCGCACACTGATGGTTGTGGGTTCAATACCAAGCTACATCTTTCGTTTCATGAGTGCATTTTTTTAGGCTCCTGGATGTTGTTGCTGGAGCTACGGAGTTCATACTTTGTGCAACGTTTTCGGCAGGCCACACTGTGGAAAGAGTTAGAGCCATATGGGATAAAACCCGGTGTAATGATTTTGATCCTCTCAATTTTTAAGACTTTGTTTTTAAACGCAGATGCTGTAAACAAAATATTTGCACTATTTATTGCCTAGCATATTTTGCTGCATCTCGTTAGGTGCATACTGCAGAATATGAAGTGAATGGATGAATCATATTTTGGCTGAAATAAAATATTTTCTGTATACCTTCACCAGACTCTAAAATCTAATGGGTATCAAACCGTTTTACCAAACATCACTAACCACATTACTGGGCTACCAACTGACAGTATACCACAACAAGCAATGATGTACAGACCAAATGGAAACAGAAGAGGCCGACCTTGTAAAAGATGGATAGAGGAATTAACAGAGTCCATGGGAATCTCGATATATGCACTCCCAACACTCTCCCCCTGTTTATGCTCCACCTCAACACCGCAAGGTACAAGAGGAACAAGATGAGATAAGATGATGAATTATATCATTCTTATTTAGTTTTATATATGATTTGTTAAAAGACTGTCAAGTTGTCATTTATACAGCTCTCAGGTTCATTTTATATTGCACAGGTTGAGGGACCTGGAGTTCTACAGATTGAAGAATTGTGTGTCATCTCGTCACCAAAGAATGAGGATGTTGAATCACAGTTAGCAGCAAGTATGTGTCGCCTGTCTCTAAGTGATGGTCACATATCTTGCTCAGCAGTCACACTAGAGCCAATCAGAGGACTCAAGTTAGTCATGTGTTTTTGTGTTGTGTGTTCAGTTTTGACCAGTTGTCTAAGATTTTTACCCATCTTCTTGAAATATTGGCTTTCATACATTTTATTGAAATGTTGAGTTTAATACATCTTCTTGAAATGTTGAGTTTAATACATCTTCTTGAAATGCTGACTTTCATATATCTTCTAAAATCTTGACATTCATACATCTTCTTGATATGTTGACTTTCATACATCTTGATATGTTGATTTTCATACATCTTCTTGATATGTTGACTTTCATACATGTTCTTGGTATGTTGACTTTCATATAGGTTTTTGATATGTTGACTTGCATGTATCTTCTTGAAATACTAACTTTCATACATCTTCTTGAAATGTTGATTTTCATACATCTAACTCTGTTAAGTGCTTCTAAGATGTTAATGAACTCCAACAAATAGTTGGAACAACCTCAAGCTTAGAGTACGTAGAAAGTCAAAGAATCAAGTTGTGCAGAGATCTAACAAGAATGTTCCCAAACTTATGAGCTTCAGTCAGTTAAAACAAACACGAGGTCAGCAGAGTATGAGGAGACCAAGGAAGAGTCAGACTGGAAACCATTTATAAGCATGAACTGACAACAACAGTAGCTTCACATCTGGCCCACAGGGGAAGATTGCACCTCTACCACAAGATTGCACCTCCACTATAATGTCCAACAATACAACACTGTGGAATGTGATAACAGAAGAAGAAATGCTTCTAAAATTGACAAAAATGTGATGTGTAGTTTGCTGCTGTTTGTTGTATCAACCCCCTATTTCCCATACACCCCATGGCCATATTGCCCTTAGGTTCCACAATAGTGCAGTGCCTAGCATGCTTATCTGCCAGAATGGTGGTCATGGATTCAAATTCACGGCAAGGTAGATTTTTTAATTGACCTGGTCTCCCAGGCTGACCCAGTCTCCCAGGCTGACCCAATCTCCCAGGCTGACCCAATCTCCCAGGCTAACCTAGACTCCCAGGCTGACCTGACCCAATCTCCCAGGCTGACCCAATCTCCCAGGCTGACTCAATCTCCCAGGCTGACCCAATCTCCCAGGCTGACCCAGTCTCCCAGGCTGACCCATTCTCCCAGGCTAACCTAGACTCCCAGGCTGACCTGACCCAATCTCCCAGGCTGACCCAGTCTCACAGGCTGACCCAATCTCCCAGGCTGACCCAGTCTCCCAGGCTGACCCAGTCTCCCAGGCTGACCCAGTCTCCCAGGCTGACCTGACCCAGTCTCCCAGGCTGACCTGACCCAGTCTCCCAGGCTGACCCAGTCTCCCAGGCTGACCTGACCCAGTCTCCCAGGCTGACCTGACCCAGTCTCCCAGGCTGACCCAGTCTCCCAGGCTGACCTGACCCAGTCTCCCAGGCTGACCCAGTCTCCCAGTCTGACCCAGCCTATAATAGATCACATAAAATGTCCTAGGAGGTAAAGGCGGCTGACATTGACCATACCACCCATCGAGTGCAAATTGATGGGGCTAGCACCATTTACCCAATATTGCCAAGGTATGTAGAAGGGTCCTGTGCTTGACTTTAAAAAAATATTATATTATATTATATTATGTTAGATATATATATTATTATTATATTAGATTATATTATGTTAGATATATGTTAGATTCATACAAGAGACAACATTGCAGTTATAAACATATTTCAGGCAAACGAAAAAAAAAGAAGAAGAATATTTTATTATATTATATTGTATTGCATTGCATTATATTATATTATATTATATTATATTATATTATATTATATTATATTATATTATATTATATTATATTATATATTGCATTATGTTGTGATGTATTATATTATTTTTTATTAGTAATATTGTATTATATTATATTTAATAATGAGATTTACCTCATTTGACAATCTTTTCCCTGAAGTTTGAGAACGCCCCCTGGCAGTAAAGTACTGGTGTCTGGTAAAATTGAAGTTAATACAAAGTTCTTGCTTCTGGCAAACAACAACATCAGTCTGCTTGGAGGGCGAGTTAGTAATCTGGTGGAGCTGTGGGAACTAAAGAAGGTTCGATTAATGTTGTTACTACTGTAATCAGCTTTATAAATTGTTAAACACTGTGCCATGATTGGTGAAGTCTGAATGTAATATAGCTGTATTTTTCTAAGCAAAGTTTTCTGTGGTGAATCAGTTGAATACTGACAGTTATGGTGTCAATGTTAAGCTTACTTTGTTACAATGTAGTTTGGTGTCTTCCTTTTCATCTCACTGACATAGAAAATGTAATGTTTACTTATATCTGTTTTTTTTTAAAAAAAAGAATGATCTCAGGGTCTTTCTTTTCATAACAGAAGTAATATAGAATATTTACTGTTTCAATATATACTATTAGAATGATCTTAATTGTCTTTCATTTTATACTAAAATTGACATAGAATGTTGACTGTTTCTTCTATTTTTTGTAATGATTTTGACTATTTTTTCTTTAAATAACAAAGTCACATAGAATGTTGATTGTTTTATTGTGTATTTAGAATGATCTTCACTGTCTTTGTTTCCATTATTAAATTCACATAGAATATTTACAGTAATGTCTTTTTAAGAATGACCTTTAAAGTCTTTCTTTTCATAACAAAAGTCGCATAGAATATTGACGGTTTTACTTTGTCTTTTTAAGTGTGACCTCAAACACATTCTTTTTACAACAAAAGTCAAATAGACTATTGACCATTCCCTTAATCCTGTGGTAAACTTACTTTGCTAAATTGAGGTTCAGTGATTCCCTTCACACGGGAAACCCATATAACATTGATTGTTTTCTGATATTAATTATGACCATTCAGGTCTTATTCAGATATAACTGAGCTACCGTACAACAGAAGATATATATTTTTTTGTGAGAGGGAGAAAGTAAATGAGAGAATGAGAGAGAGATTAATCAACAAGTATAACTTAATTCTATGGTATGTGTCTTACATTTCTTCTTATATTTTTGGGTGAAAGAATCTAGTTAAACAACCTGAGCCCGTTGCAAATGACGGAGAAGACAAAAGACCACCACCTTTTGTCCCCTTTGGACAGAAAATTTCAGATGAAATGTTGCTTTTAACAAAGACAGGTACGGTATGAGAAAATCATCCTGACCTCATGTTTGTTGTTGTTTATGTGTTCTATATAAGAATGGTTGCCACTTTATGGACATTTAGTACATAATTTTCTTCTTTTTTTGGGGGGCACTTGCTTGCTTTGAATTCAAACATAGTCCATACACACTGCTTCTAGTAGTGCTGGACTGAATTTTGCATGTGGATTAGCTTTCTCTATTAACAGTGTCCCTTGCCATCAGGCAAACCTACTCTGACTTCAGAGGTACTTGTAATTTACATCCCCAAGTCAAGGACGAGAAGTCAACATTTTAGTCCAACTGATCGGTGTTGGGGTTGAGCCCCTAACCTTAACATCAGCACAACGGTTGTTTAAGAACACGCGTTCTTATCCATTCGACCATGCAGACCTCCATTTAGTACATATGAAATAAGTAATAATTCTTTCATTGATACTATATACCCGCATCATCATCATGTGCCTTACAAGTGGTGTAGCCATTCATGTCCCTCCACAGATCTCATTCCTTGGTGTTCTGGATCTTTTCTGTTAATGAGGTTCCATCATCTCAGGCTATCAAGCATGATTTCTCTGGGTTTGCTTCTGTCTTTTCTACCGTTGATCTGTCCAGCCATTATGATGTTCTCCAATGCTTCTCTTCTTATTATGTGACCAAAGAACACTGTTTGCCTCTTTCTTATTTTGTGTGTATTATGTACTACTTTTGTTAGCCTTCTCCAGGTAGTCATTGTTAGTTACTCTGACCGTCCAAGGTATTCACAACAGTTGTAAGGCAAATATAACCCTGGGATCTCAGTACCACACCAGTATAAGTGGACAACTCTGCAACTGAACAGAGCTGGGCACTGACTTGTCCGAGCAGTCAGAAATTGCAGTCAAAGGCATCTGTAACATACCCGAAGATGGATGTGGAAGTCAAGGGGAAACCATCACATTATCTTCCCAGTTCTTTATGAATTGAAGCAGTTCAGAGTCAGAGAACTAGCATCATCTGTGTGCAGACTTCTTAGGTTGTAGACACAAAGCACTATCTGGTTGGTCTTTAATCTCGCAAGATGTGCCTGCCACTCTATTTGATGTCTCTCTATATTATATGTTCAATTCAGGGAGTGGTACCTATGATGTAAAGAAACATTTAGTTTTATTTGCAGTGTAGTTTAATATAATCCTTCTCCATACCATCATGGCATGTTGGAGATCTAGTGTGAGGTATATTCTTGACCAAACAACACTTGATGGCTGATGTGGCCGGCCAATATCAATAATAGCACCCTGTTTATAAGGTCAGATCTACTCCAAGACAATGTGATCACACACAAAATAATTACTCTAGTGTGTCATTTTATTGCTGCCAGCGACAGAGGTAACATACCTCAGTGTGGATGTGGAAGTCAAGGGGAAACCACCATATTATCTTCCACAGATGTAATGGAATTAAACAACACATAGGACAGAGCTCTGTTGATATACATGAATGCCTATGCCATTTTAAATGGCGCATGATGTTGATGAAGTTGTAATTTTTAATTGTATTCTTCACATGCACAGGTAACTTCCAGTGTTTTATAAAGACAAAGGAGAAAAAAGTATCCCCAGAGGAGATTGAGTTTCAGAAATACAGACAGGCAGCACTGAACGAAGCACTCAGAGACAAGAAGGTCAAAGACAGCCTGAGAGCTTTTAGATCAGGACAATTTGTGAGTGCATGCATCATTTCATTCCTCAGATAAACCAGTATCTTCATACACCTTCAGAGAGGTGAGTAAATTTGAGTCAAGAACTGACATCACAGCACTTGGGACATTCCTATATGTGCTTCATCCTCATCTTCAACAGCCAGTGAAGAGTTACACAATACTAATGGTACCATTTGTAGTATGATTATTTGTCCGTCTGACCTTTTCTCGGAGTAATTATTGTCAGTCAGATCCTGTGGTCACTCACTGCTGCTGCATTATCTCTAAGCTATGATGATTTACCTGTTCACCCACGTTATACACATGATCCCAAGGACTCTGACCACATCTGACTTATCATGCACTTGTACACCACGCAATAGTCAGACCCAGCCAATCCGCCCGCCTGCTCATTTCCCACCACACCAGCACATCATGGGGAAAAGATCTGACAGATGTTCCCTTTCTCTGTTTCTAAATTGAAGTATACAACTCTGCACAAGCCTGCTTGTCTTGACTTTTCTCAGCAAGATCTGTGAGTCAGTTACAATCACAACACCTGCATACTGTTTGTCCTCTAATGTTTGCCTCTGCGGACAGCCGCAGTTACAGCCTCCACCTCCATTCTCAGACTCCTTCGGATAGATTTGAATGTCAAAGAAAACTGGCTCACAATCAGCAGCATGTCTAGGAAACTAGTTTGACCACATAAAAAAAGTCGCTTAAAAGTGGACAGGGTCGGCTTCATTGCACCGGGTTTTATCCCATATGGCTTGGTCTCTTTCCGCAGCGCAGAAAGCGTCACACAAAGCACGAACTCCGTAGCTCTAGCTCCCATGAACCGAAGGACGCGGCTTGGAATTGAACCCACAACCTTCGGAGCCCGAGTCAAACGGCTTGACCACTTTGCCACGGAGACTCCCGACCACATGAAACGTCGCAGTGGCTTGGCTAGAACTGTCATGGAAAACATGGTTCCCATAAGAAGTGGCAGGAGTTGACCAACATGAAGGTGGACACAGGAATTTAAAGGCTCAATACAGTTCCATTTGTATTCATTTATTAGGTCAATCTGAAGACTCACTTTTAAGTCCATCTGATTAGGTCCCTCCACTGTCTCCTGTTCACAACAACTCTCTTCAGCTCAGTAATGTAGTTTTTCCTCGGAGTCCTTATCTCTTGATCTCCAGTAGTTTCAGTAATAGACCCCCATGTCTAATGTACAAAGCCAAGGTAACCTCTGTTTTTGTAAGATCTTCAATAGCTATTTTCTCAGTGTCTTTAAGAATTTCTTTATTTTATCTCTTTCTGTCCAGCTTATTCTTTACATCCTGCAATAAAACCGCATCTCAAAAGCTTCAAAGATAATTTCATGTCTTTTATTTACAGCTCATGTCACCTCAGAAGTTTCTTGTAACAAATCCCATTTCCATTTCCCCTAGGTTCCCCATCATGTCATTACTCATTGTCTAGAACTTGCATCTGTACAGAAAAACAACAGACCACACACAGCTCTTCAGTAAGCGCTAAGTTAGTTGCATATCCTTTACAGGACATGGCAGTCATCCTCAGCATTCTTTGGCTGTTTGTGATCTCTTGGCAAGTTTACGTTCAGTAGTTTCAGTAAGCAGATACTTATACTAAACTATTACATGTGTTTATTTCTCTTTATGGTATCTTTATTTCATTCTTGTATAATGCTAATCCTGCTTTTGTTGTACTCTAGGATTTTATAACCCGAACATGTGTATAGTGTATTCATTTACTCTAATAATACTGCTCTGTGTTTTCATATTTTTTGGACTCTTTGTATATTTATCCTGCCTTTGTCATGCAGTACGTAAACGTAAATCAAGTAAAAGACCCTTTTACATGCATTTAGGCATATTGGCCTTATGACTTAACGTGTATAGACCAATCAGCACTTGGGGGATGTCGTCAGTATCACGCTGTCCGTCTTTCATTCATTCATTCAGTAGCATATCTTTTGCAGAACCTCTCTCCCATAACAACCTTCCAGAAAATTTCTTGGTCATAAGCAAGATGTCCCACGTCCGATACACCTATCTGGAGATCATCTGCCACATTCTGCACCCATCTTCTCTTTGGCCTTTCTCTTCCTCTCTTCCCGGGCATATGCCCCTCCATTATTGTCCTCTCCAAACTTTCATGATGTTTCAAGTGACCAAAATATTTAAATTTTCATTATTTTATCTTCTTAATAGCCAACCGTCTTCAATATTCAGCTCTTGTCGTGTGTCCGCCATTACTTACCAAGAATTTCCTGATACCCATTTTTAACTAGGTCGACCTCAGAGCCCAAGTCATTTTTAAAACTCCGCCCCGATTTGGGTTCGAACCAATAAACACTAGGTTGGCAGGCCGCGACTCGACACAATGCTACTGTGACTCATCATGATGTACGTGCAGTCTCTTACTAATAACATGTACTAATTCTAGTTGTTGTCTCCAAAATGGATTTTGTGTTTGTTTTGCAGAAATATGCTTGTTATATTTACCTAGTTCTGTCTTTCTGTTTGCAGATGATCAATTATGGAGATGTGGGATGGATAATAAGCAAAGGATTTACTCCTGAACAAGCGGTAGTAGCTTTACAGTCAACTTTCGGTAATGCAAGGTGGGCGATTGATAACCTATTTAATGAACGACAGAGAAACCAGAAAGATGGAAACCTAAGACTGCCAGGTGTGTTCAGATATTTGAAATTCTTTTCTTGTTCTCATCTGTCTACTTTTTTCTTTCACAATCTTCCTGTTCCTTTTCTACTTTTTTCTTCTACTTTTCCTTTTATATTTCCTAAACATTTTTAGCTTTAGTTTTTTCCTGCTGTTTCTTTAATTTGTCCTGAAACAGTTTCTTGCCATGGGTCTGTGATGTTAATTAGCACCATCATGTTTTGTATGCCTGAGTGCACGGAGGAATAGTGAGCCGTCTTTCCCTCACATAACGAGACGACGATCACAGCCAATGCACTAGCTCTGCTTTTTGTTAGTTTTCAATTAATGATTGCTCCAGTTTTGATTTTCCTGTTTGTTTAGACCTTGTTCCCTGTTATCCAGCCGTCTGATTCTTGTCAATTGATGGTCATCATTGCTTTATCTGTCTGTGACAAGGAACCAAGGGGAAGAAGATATCTTACAATGTAAACAATTCCTCAGATGAATAGGGCGTGTTTCAATGGATGGAAAAAAGACAAGTGAAGTTCTTGAACAATTTAATATAAAAAGAGGGTGTTTTTTAAGGAAAGAGACAGCCCTTTAGCCACATAAAATCAAATTGATAATCTACTGAAACCATCATGTGGATTTCAGGCCAAAAGAGCTGGAGGGTGTCATAAATATAAACAGACAACATCAGAATCTGGTTAGGGTACAGCCTAGCAGAATGTACAGCAGATGTTGAAGACAAACCTCTGGAGATCCATTAACAACCTTCACTGCTGCGATGGCACTAGATGATGATGGTGCTAAGGATGTTGTAAACAAAAAGCATAGAGTTTATTGATGCCTTCATATGCATATTGCAAATAAGAGCATTTTAAGGATCCCATAAATTACACATCAGGATAAGAAACTTTTAAATTAAAATACAGAGCTTTACTCGCAGAAAACAAATCTTTCCAAAGACAGTTTCTGTATTTCAATACCTTTCACCTTTTTTTTTTTTTAACTTTTGTCTTTGTAATTTTTGTATTTAATTAAGTTTCTTGTTTGTTTGTTAAGGATCCCTTGAAGCAGAAATGTTAGATGTCTTGTCATGTTTTTGTGGGTATCCTTCTAATCCAATGTGTAATTTGCCCTATTGATTATTTTTATTGATGTAGTTAAAAGTGAGTTGCATATCCTTTACAGGACGCCACAGTCAACCCCAGCATTTTTTGGCTATTTTTGTATTTAATTAAGTTTCTTGTTGTTTGTTTGTTAAGGATCTCTTGAAGCAGAAATGTTAGATATCTTGTCATGTTTTTGTGGGTATCCTTCTAATCCAATGTGTAATTTGCCCTCTTGATTATTTTTATTGACGTAGTTAAAAGTGAGTTGCATATCCTTTACAGGACGCCGCAGTCAACCCCAGTTTTGGCTGTTTGTTATTTCTTTCATGAAAGTTTGGAGAGAATAATAATGGAGGAGTATATGCCCAGGAAGACAAACGAACGAACAAACTTTATTTTAAAAGGGTAGCAAATTGGGCACGCAGGCCCGTCTTACATTCAGGCCCTTTCAATCACTCATCTTTCATTCATCAAATGTGCATGTTACATTTACATAGGGGAAAAAAAACATTGTCAAATGGATTTTGTGAGACAAGAAGAGGAAGGCCAAAGAGAAGATGGGTGCAGGATGTGGCAGATGATCTCCTGATGGGTGTATCGGACGCGGGACATCTTGCTTATGATCGAGAGGTTTTCCAGAAGGTTGTTATGGGAGCGAGGTTCTGCAAATGACATGCTACTGAATGAATGAATGAATGCGATTTCTTGGCAAGTTTACGTTCAACAGTTATCTTCAGATTATCTTATATATCTTCAAATTATCTAATATTAAACAGTAATTCTCTTACCTTGGATGTAATTTGTCTCAAGGAAGCACATCGTAGACAAATGCATGCCAAATTAAGACACACTGACCTTTTAGGTGCCTAACTAGGTTTGATGCACTTCCCTCGAAAGAAGAACGAAGAAGAAGGAACAGTAATTCTGATCTTGTTTTGTTTTTCAGACACACAACAAGGAGCTCAGCCTCTCTCACAAGGACTACCTCAGAATACTTCACTTTTACCAAATAGCCATTATCCTGGTACTCGTCAACCAGACAGTCATACTCAACATGTCAGGATCTATCAGGGTGACAAAAGTGTTGATAATTTCAAGCAGCAGATTGTCCCATCTCAGGCTGTCAACATGAGATCAGGACCTCAAGGGAATGAAAAGCAAGTTGGAGTTAAAGAAAGAAGTGTTGTAGAACAAAATACAGTTGATTCTAGCAAGTACAGTGCCTTCTCAAAACAAACCAACGCCCCACTGGAAGAGAAAGCTGGACATTTAACACAGAATGTATCCAAATCAAACCAGACTGACAGATGCAAAAATAATCAAAATCAACAGTTACTAAATGATGTCAGCAAAAAACAGCTAGAAGAATCAGGTGACCAGCATAGAAGTGCTCAAAGCTTACAAGAGACAGAAATCCAGAATACAGGGGTTAAAGCTAATCTTCAGGGGGTATCTAAAGCACTGGATGCAGAAGCAGAAAACTATCAAGAACAAGCTGTTAATAGCAAGCCAACAGACAACAGTAATAATGTCAGCTCTGATTGTCTGGCAGGCCTGGCTAATCAATGTACAGGAGATTATAAGAGCAGCTCTGCTAATTTGGGTGCTAGCAATCAGCAACAAAATTACCAAATCCTCCAGAATAGAGACTTAAGCCACAGAGGGAGAGATGGGACAAACATGAGACAGCGTCACTCGGATAGACCTAATTATAACGGATATAATAATGGCCAGATGTCTTACAGGGTACCACATGGAACACAATATTTCAATCCTCCATTTGACAGACAGGTAAGTTGTAGTTTAGTGCTGCCACAGCTAAATCATTACAACTTACTGCTGTCTAGTATCTAATAAGCCGAATGCCATTCTTATAAAGCTAATGGTTTGCCAAAGGTGTGAGAAATGCCACTATGCTTATAGGTGGCAGGATAGGGGTATCCCCTATCAAATGAGAAGTAAGGTGCCTCCTTGCCTCCGCTAAATTAGAACAAGAATCACTATGGTGAAGGTAACTTTTTGCAAGATGGAAACCATACTGACCAATAAAAAGATGTCACTTGCAATGAGAAAAAGAGTGTTGAAGTGTTACATAGAACCTGTACTTTTGTATGACTGCGAGACGTGGACAATGAACAGACAAACGAGAAAACATCTAATGGTGTGGAAATGTGGTTTCTGAGGAAAACGAAATAATACCATGGACAGACAGAAAAACCAATGAACAAGTCCATCAAGAAGCAGATGAAAACTGTAAACTGATTAGAGAAATTAGACGCAGATAGTCACAATTTTTTGGGCACATGAGAAGAAATAAACTAGAGAACTGGGAGACAACTGGCAAAATTGAGGGGAAAAGAACAAGGGGAAAGCAGAGAAGTAAATATCTGGATGGTTTGGCCACATAGCATAGTTGGGACAAAAACACGGAGCTTATCCACAACACTGGTGATTGTGTAAGTTGGTGAAACATGACCGTCCACACTTATCGGCATGGCACATGATGATAATCATGGTGCCAAACTCAATTAAGGGAAATCCCAACCGCATCTCTCCATGAGATAGAGAACAGGAAACCCACCACAGTGTAGCATCCGCAGCTCTTGTGACCAAGCATCCACCAGGATAAGTGGACATGTCTGGGATACTGTTTGCTGTTAATGAGAGTGCCACAGCACAGGTTGCCCTCTCACTCTGCCAACTGTTTAAACAAAGGGTTTAAAAGATAAGAGGTTTGACTTCATTGCACCAAGTTTTATCCCATATGGCTCGGTCTCTTTCCGCAGGGTGGCCTGCCGAAAGCATCACACAAAGCACTAACTCCAGTGGTGACTTCCAGGAGTCTACGAGAAAATTCTACAACTTAAATGGATGCTGAAAACTGAGGACATAATTCACAGCCATGTAAATGTTGAAAACAAGGGCAAATTACCACAATGTTCATCCCAAGAGACTCAAAATAGACAGGTTTTGTGACCAAGTGGTTGTGATACGGGTCTCATTCTAGGAGACCCTGGCTTAAACCTCCAGTATGGCAGAGGATATGTTAATCAGATCTTAGTCAGATATGACTGAACTACCGTATGACAGTAGACAGTACTATCTACTTTATGTAAGCGTTGAATGTTTTACGGCGCTCACTAAACCCAACACCCCACAACAGCTTCGGGCAGAGGAGCGCAATTTGGAGGGGGGTTTACAAGCCTTATCCTAGTGTGAGGAAATATAGCCTCAAGACTAAATGTCATGGCAGGGCAGACAGGCCCTAAGCCTTGGTCTGCAACTAGTCTAGGATGGAAGCTCTGACAGGTGGATAGAGAGTATTGTTGATCCGGCATCTTGTCTTGTCTTGTTCCAGATGTATTGGATTGCCTTTCCTCTGGAGTATAATAGGCAGGTCAAGAGAGGGATCTTACTGCATGGTCTCTAAATTCAGCCCAGGCTTTTTGCTGTGGAGAGGTTTTACAAACTATCGTCTGTCAAGATGGTAAGGTGCCAGTCAAGAAGGGACATGCATTGACAAACCTGTTAATAGTGGAACTTAGAATGTCCTATCTCTGTCAAGATGGTAAGGTGCCAGTCAAGATGGGACACACATTGAATCTGTTAATAGGGGAACTTAGAATGTCCTTCCTCTGGAACCCACAGAGCATAGGAAATGTAGGGAGATTTAAAAACATGTGGAGAAGAAGATTGGAGACAGCAACGATAAATATAGGAAATGTAGGGAGATTTAAAAACACGCAGAGAAGAAGATTGGAGACATAATATAGGAAATAAATTGAAGAAGCTGGACCACATGGCACACGCTGGACACAACCAAATTCTCACACTAGAATATCATATCACCCATCATAGGCTATAGCTCAAAATTTGCCAGATCGCCGCGATTGACATCCATTATTCGATGTGGCCCTGAATGATCAGGTCTTCTTGGCTGGCAAGGCACACCAGGCCGCCTTAAATCCAGCAAGCAATAATCAAATTGATATTGCTCAATTGAATTGCTCAGTCTTTAAATCTGAAATCCTGAAACAACCAAACAAATCAAAACATTTTCTTTTGACTAGTGTTCAAAAACATCTACTTTGTCACTATGTTCACAAAGACTAAAAATAATGCACTGGAATGCAAATCTTCTGGCCTACAGAGACTACAGTGGAAGATCTATGGACTGCTGAGTGAACTAAAAAAGACAGTTAAATTCATACAAGAAACAACATTGCAGTCATAGACATATTTCAAGCGAACGAAAGAAGAAGAAGTCACTATGTTCAAAAACATCTACTTTGTCACTATGTTCAAAAACATCTACTTTGTCACTAATGTTCAAAAACATCTACTTTGCCATTCCTATTCAGACACATTTTCTTTGTCACTATGTTCAAAAACATCTACTTTGTCACTAATGTTCAAAAACATCAACTTTGTCACTAATGTTCAAAAACATCAACTTTGTCACTAATGTTCAAAAACATCAACTTTGCCACTAATGTTCAAAAACATCAACTTTGTCACTAATGTTCAAAAACAACTTTGTCACTCATGTTCAAAAACATCTACCTTGTCACTAATGTTCAAAAACATCAACTTTGTCACTAATGTTCAAAAACATCAACTTTGTCACTAATGTTCAAAAACATCAACTTTGTCACTAATGTTAAAAAACATCAACTTTGCCACTAATGTTCAAAAACATCAACTTTGTCACTAATGTTCAAAAACATCAACTTTGTCACTCATGTTCAAAAACATCTACTTTGTCACTAATGTTCAAAAACATCAACTTTGTCACTCATGTTCAAAAACATCAACTTTGTCACTCATGTTTAAAAACATCAACTTTGTCACTAATATTCAAAAACATCTACTTTGTCACTAATGTTCAAAAACATCTACTTTGTCATTCACTTGCAGGCACATATACCACCACATAGTGTCCAAAGAATTGGTCCAGCTGTTCTCATAGAGGCACCCTTCCATGGATCCCCACCAGGGAGGGGAGGATTCTACAACAGTGGTTACACAGACAATAGAGGTGGTTATGCTGGGAAAGGCCACAGTTATACCTCAGACAGGTGGTACAGCAATACTTCTGGGTATGGAACAGATGTTAGCGCTTTTACACATGGACAACACAACAGCTTTAACTCTCGAGGAGACAATAGCAGGGGAGGATACAACAGTGGTTACAATCGTGGAGCCTTCAACAGTACTTTTCAACGTGGGCATTTCTATAGTGGTAGAGGAAGACCATACAACAACAGACCATCGTAAAATTTGTAGCAACCTACAAAACTCTAGTCTTCATAGTCTTTTAAAATAATTTAGTTGAACTAATAGCCTGAAGTCTATAGAAAATTAATGTACATTATCTGTATTTGTTTATACACGATTTATATAGCATGAAGTCTATAGAAAATTAATGTACATTATTTATATTTGTATATACACAATTTATTTATTTCACATTGTTGTGGTGGTGTATTCATAATAATATTGTTTTACTAAGCCTTTATCTCATAATCATTATTGCTGTGTGATTTTTTTCCACTGCGGCTATTATTTATTTCAAATAGGAGTGTGATGAGAACCATGTCATATTCTTTTTTTTCTTCTGCTTTTTATTGAGGCATGGGCTCTCAACGAAACCCACTCCAAGCCGTCCTATCTGTAGCTGTTCCATGTAGCTCTGCCCATCTCCTTCCCATATTATTAATTTCTGCCTCTAATTCTCTTCTCCATGTGTATTTACGTCTTCCTCTATTTTGATTGTCCTTTGGGGCCCGGATAAGGACTTTACAATTACACTATTCTCAGGTCACATCTTTCAAAGTCTTTAAAAAGAGTCGCTTAAAAGTCGACATGGTCGACTTCATTGCACCAGGTTTTTATCCCAAATGGCTCAGTTTCTTTCTGTGGCGTGGAAAGCGTAGCACAAAGCACAAACTCCGTAGCTTCAGCGACGACCCTCAGGAGTCTATAAAAAAATGCACTCGTGAACCGAAGGATGCAGCCTAGAATTGAACCCACAACCTTCAGAGCTCGGGTCAGACGGCTTAACCACTTCGCCACGGAGACTCCCGAAACATGAGAAGGCTGGGTGGGGTGTTAAAGAGCTGACCTTGTTAGACCTCGCGGCCTCTACAAGGAGCTCCCGCATAAACTCCTGAGAGCTGGGAATCATGCACAGGTGGTTGTTAAATGCACCTAAATTAAAAGTGTAAGTTCTTCTTCTTCTTCGTTCATCCGGAGTTTTTTTTCGGACGTGACTGCGTTGTGCCTGTTTACAGCAGAGCTGCGTTCTTGCGCCGTTAGGCAGACACATCCGACTTCTGCGGGCATTTGTTGACCGGGTTAACCTTCCCGGGGGTGTAAGTTCTCTTTGCTTTTGTTTCTCCTTTGTCACTCTATTACGTATGCAGTTCGTTCAAATGTATATTCATCACCATACATATTTTCTTCCAGCTAGGTTGGGGATAGTGTATCACCACTTCCAGTCTTTTCATGAATGTGGTCATTTTGAGTTTATGGTCTACTGGTTCATCACCATAAGGTGATTTATGTTGCAAAGTTTCATCCAGCCCTTGGCCCAGTGCAACAGATTTAGACACATTGGAGGAGTCTTCCCTGTCCCAATCCTGTATGTCTCTTTTGTTTGGTCACTATCCCTTGAATTGTCCAACTTGGGAGACCCTGGCAGCAGCTACTGTTGGCATAGCTCATAGGGTCTTTGGGACACAAGAGCTTGTACCTCCTTGTGGAAGATTGTGCTCTACAGTTTGTAAGTCCTTTCCAAATATATGCATATATATCTCTCTCGTCATCATTTGGCTCTTTTGCAGAACGTGGCTCTTATCATGACTTGTTGACAAGATTCGTAACCCCTGGCATTTTCACGCAATGTCCTGTTTCCCTCTTTGTGATGGTTGGCCCCTGCACCATCAATTCTTTTCAAACCGCTGTAATATTTAATACAGTCTTTCAATTTCCAAGGCATGGTGCCGCTTACAAGCCAGCTAGAAAATCAACCATGGGTTGGGGTTGATTGCAACATCCTGCAAAGGACATGCAACTCTAGAAGTTTAAGTTTAGTCTTGAAGATTTCTAGGTTTGAATCTATTGTACTGTCTGTTGTCGTGTGCAGAATGTTACTCTCATTATGGCTTGTTGAAAGGTACCTCGACCCCTTGCCATTTCTCTTGTCTCGTGTCTTCAACCCCTTGCCAGTTCTCTTGTCTCATGTCTTCGACTGCTTGCCAGTTCTCGTCTCATGTCTTCGACCGGCCAGTTCTCTTGTCTCATGTCTTCGACTGCTTTCCAGTTCTCTTGTCTCATGTCTTCAGCCCCTTGCCAGTTCTTGTCTCATGTCTTCGACCCCTTGCCAGTTCTCATCTCATGTCTTCAGCCCCTTGCCAGTTCTCATCTCATGTCTTCAGCCCCTTGCCAGTTCTGATCTCATGTCTTCAGCCCCTTGCCAGTTCTTGTCTCATGTCTTCGACCCCTTGCCAGTTCTCATCTCATGTCTTCAGCCCCTTGCCAGTTCTTGTCTCACTGTCTTCAACCCATTGCCAGTTCTCATCTCATGTCTTCAGCCCCTTGCCAGTTCTCATTCTCATGTCTTCAGCCCCTTGCCAGTTCTCATCTCATGTCTTCAGCCCCTTGCCAGTTCTCATCTCATGTCTTCAGCCCCTTGCCAGTTCTCGTCTCATGTCTTCAACCCCTTGCCAGTTCTTGTCTCATGTCTTCGACCCCTTGCCAGTTCTCATCTCATGTCTTCAGCCCCTTGCCAGTTCTTGAGCCACTTTTTTTCTGTTCAGATCTTGTATATTGTCAGGGTTTGTTTTCTTGACTCACAATATTCTGAGAACCTGTACATAGCGTATAAGTTCATAAGCCTTGAATTTCTTTATGGATTGTGAAATATACTGTCTGTATTGTATATAAAAATCTTCCTTATGTAAATATTTCATCATGTACAATTTCACTGTCTCCAACTGCATCACATTGGTTTGGTTATGAAGAATCACATTCATTGTACACTCAGAGAATTCCATAAGTGCAGCCTCCCTATTGAGCTAACACCAGGATAGTCTGTGAAGTTATAAAGAATCCACATGGCAACAGAAATACAGGGAGGAATACAAATAGTTGGAAGAGATTTGGGGACACAGTTGAATCTAATGGAATAGACGCAGAAGGAACTGCAAGAGGTAGTTAATATGAAGGCTTGTGCTCAATTTGGAGAAAGAAAGGAGAAGGAACATTGGCTAAGTGATAATGGACATATCCCAATTGTTTAACAATAGTCTAGAGGATTAACTTCATTGCATCGGGTTTTATCCCACATGGCTCAGCCTCTTTCCACAGGGCAGCCTGTCGGGAAGCGTCGCACAAAACACAGACTCTGTAGTTCCAGCGACGACTGCCCAGGAGTCTCCGAGAAAAATGCACTCGTGAACCAAAAGTCGTAGCCCGGAATCAAACCCACATCCTTTAGAGCGCGAGGCAGACAACTTGACCACTTCACCACAGAGCCTCCCAAATATTCTATTTATAACCCAGAAGGGTTGAACAGGATATGGATTGCTTTAAGTTTGTAAAATAATATATGCGCCATATGTTGAGTGCTGTTAATTATACTGTATGTGCCATTACAAGTTAGTCTTTTTCTACCCTGTTACAATGGTTTGCTAGAGTACTTCTGTTATTATAAGTTAATTTTGTTCTCTTCTGTTGTTACATCAGTATGCTAGAATACTTCTGTTATTTTGGTTTGTAAGAATGCCTCGCATGCTTCATCTCATCTTGTTCCTCGGTGTCAAGATAAAGTATTCACAGCGAAAGAGTGCAGGTTTATGGGCTTCACATATTGAGATTTCCATGGACTCTTGTTATTCTCTCTGTCCATAATTTACATGGTCGGCCTCCTCTTCTGGCCAATTAGGAGCTTCATATATTGACATTCCCATAGACTGTTATTCCATCTGTCAATCGGTTACATGGTTGGCTTCTTCTTCTGGTTCTATTTGGTCTATACATTATTGCTTGTTGTGGTACACTGCCAGTTGGTACCCTTGCTTGTTATAAGAGTATTTTGGGAACATGGGGTTGGGTATAGCATATTTTCCATGATCAGATTGTACATGAGAAGTAGGTAAAAAGGGTTGAAGGTGAGATTGACTTCATTGTACCGTTTTATCTGGCTCACAGAATGACATGAACTCCATAGATAATTTGAACTTGTCAATCAGAGGTCCAGATTGAAGACTTGGTAGTTACATATTTGAAACAGATCATCAGTTTTCTAAGCTTTCAAGTCCAAGAAATAACTATAATTAAGGTTCGGGCATGTAATCTTGAGCACACATACGATTGTTCTTGTTTCTTGATGCTACTTTTACTTTCTCTTGGTTAGCTAAGCACTTGTTTATATTGTTGACTGGCTTGTCCACCCTCGCAAGCTGTCATCTTTTGTACATTTCCTGCAACAGGAAAATACATGCTCTGGAAGTCTTCGATGTCTATTAAAGCAGTAGGCTGATAATGCAACAGTTCAATGATTTAAATTTTTATGACAGAAATGATTAAAACAGTAGATTTTTGTGTGTGGATTAGCTTTCACTATTAGTAGTGACATTCGTAATCAGGCAAACTACTCTGACTTCAGAGGTACTTGTAATTTACATCCCCAAGTCTAGGAGAAGAAGTTAACATTTTAGTAAGTGACCGGTGTAGGGATTGAACCCACTACCTCAGCACATCAGATGTTTAAGATAGAGTGATTTTGTTCATTCGGCCATGCTGACCATGCCAGTATATATGAATTGGTTTGAGCCAGCACCACAGAACAGCTACTAGAGGTTACACTTGGAAGTAGTAAAGAAGACATTTGATGACCTCCACCCCATGTTATCACCTAGTATATGTGAAACCCTACCACTGTACAGCTGTGAGGCGGTATCTGACGTGGGATTACATTTACCCTTGGCGACCCTCATGTGGATGGGAAGCTGAGAACTTTTACCCAGCTGTTTATTAAAGCAGAAATACCATGGTTTTAGATTTGAGAACAAGACCACCCACTTTGAATGTCCCCAAAATATTCACTTTACAACCACGTCAGGATAGTCTCGTGGCACGTTCTGCCGTTGATGTGTGCAATGGTAGTCTTCACATATTCTAGGCCATGACATAATTAAGATACGGTGACCAGCTCTCTTCCCTGCCGCTTTTCCTTCCTGAGCAATCACAGAAAAATTGTTTGGCACCCATTTTATGAGCCTAGGCCACATCTGAGCTGAACTAGATGGGGAATAATCCTACCTGCTGCTGCTGGAGATTTCCTCCGGGCTGCTGTTGTGGCAGGCAAGCGCACTGACTATTATGTCACTGAGGCTGCTTATAGCCATGCATAACACATCAATATTCCACTTCAGGGGTCTAGAACAGACATTGGCAATCATGGCTGACCACCTGTTGATCATTATATTTTAATGAAGTTCAGGTTACTTATATATATCAGGTTACTTATTTGTCGTCCAGCTGTTTAAACTTTCCACAAACATCTTTCTCCGCTTCTCTTGTGTAGTATTTGTTTCTACAAATGGCTCATTTCTCTATATCACCTCTTCTCTTTGTACACATCATAAATGCTCATCTTTCCATTATTGTTCTGATGAATTATACTGAACACCTGCAAATCTCAATGCTTCTGCATTTGTTTCTTCTCTGACCATATTCCCAAAGTTCTATTTAACACGCACACAAAAGCCACAGGACCACCTCCAGCATTGACACCCCTACAGAGTCACGGGCTGCACACAATTGTTCTGTGAGTAGGGTCTCTGTGGGTAAGCCATCTGCCTCCTGCTCAGGTCATGGGTTTAATTTTTTGATTCTGTCATGTGACAAAACCTTGTGGTTTTTGCCGGAGCTAGGGAGTTCATGCTCTGTGAAATACTTTCAGCAGGTGGCTATCTGCTCTATGGGGAGAGTGTGAGCTAGATATGGTTAAATCCAGTGCAGTGATTTCTATCCTCTTGTCTGTTTAAACAAAACTTTTCCTCCTCTCCTTCTCAGTAAATGGAATTTTGTGCTGATCATATTTTAGTTTTAAAAAAAAAAAACACTAGATATTCCAACCGTCCTTATCTCCATGTCACAACTTCCATCGGATCCCACTGTGTACCTGGCTAGTTCAGTTGAGAAATAGAAATAACTGCTTCACTTTGTAACAGTAATCTTTTCAAAGGGATATGCGTCCCCAGCCAATCCCCCTCTGAGGTCAGTCCATATTGAAAATGTAGGGTAGCAGAGGTATCTTGGACAGTGTAAATGACTGACAGATGACCTCTCACTTGCAGTTTGGTCATAGAAAGTATAGGCCTGTGCCACCCTTTTCCCTTAGTTCCATGTAAATGAATACAATAGTTTCTACTTGATTTACATGATATGTAGGCAGCCCCGTTGACGACATGTGCCTTTACGAGCTGTTTCATTGTTATTTTTAATGGTGTTAGAAATTCTACTTACATTATTTCAATTGTGCAATTGCTTATTTAAATGTACTATTTTAGTTATATTTAATAATCAAATAAAAGTAGTTTGTTTCATAGTAAACGCTTTGTGTTGTTTCTACATCTATATCTATAAAACAGAATGTATGTGTGTGGGTTTGTGGTTGGGGATGTATTTGATGTGTTCGATAACGGTCCATCCGATTGAGATGAAAATTTCTACACGTCTTCCTTTCATTCCCGTGCAACCAACTGTCATAGTTTTTATTTAGTGTAGCATCATCTATTTACTTATTAACATTTAATAATTAAATTACATGACTTAACATAAGACAAAATATATAAAGGGACATAACTTTTAGTAGCATTGCTATATCTTAGGTTAAGTCCCCTGGCTATAGATAGGTCAGTTAGATAGATAGACAGACAGCTAGCTGGGCCGTCAGACAGACAGACAGTCGGGAACGTATATGACTACTTATATGAATTAAATGAGATGCACCCCATCAGGGGCTGGGCGAAGCCGGGCCTGGTCAGACAGACATAGTCGGGAACAGGAGCTTATATGACTACTTATATGAATTGAGATGCTCCCCACCAGGGACTGGGTGAAGCCGGGCCGGGTCAGACAGACAGATAGACAGACAGACAGATAGTCGGGAATGGGAGCTTATATGACTACTTATATGAATTAAATGAGATGCTCTCCACCAGGAGCTGGGCGAAACCGGGCCGGGTCAGACAGACAGATAGATAGATCCCCGCCAGGGCCTGGGCGAAGCCGGGCCAGCTAGTTTTAATATAAAAATAAGTAAAAGACCCTTTACCATGTCTTGAGTATATGTTATTCGCCCCTATTTTTACAGACCAATCATCTCGCGATGGGTGATGTGGATAAAATCCCATTGGCTGCGTTTTAAAAGGTTCAAAGGGTGTTTACAGACGAGGGGGATCGACTTCATTGCACTGGGTTTTATCCCGCATGGCTTTGTCTCTTTCACAGAGGACCTGCTGAAAGCGTCTGCAGAGCACAAACTCCAACAATGACCCCTAGGAGTCTTTAAGAAAACTGTCCCCATGAACCAAATGACAGAGTCGAGACATGAACCCGCCACCTTCGGAGTGCGAAGCAGGCAGCTTAACCACTTCACCAAAATCTTTCATTTGACCATCTCCCTTTCATATGTCAGGACCATTCATCTGGCAGACTTCATATCTCACAATATTTTATTTTGACCTACTTTCCTTCATTTGGCCGGCAATCTTTCTCAAAATCTTTCATTTGACTTACTCCCTTTCTCATGACCTTTCATTTGACCAATGCCCTTTCTTATGTTGCTTTTCACCTGATCTAAAATAGTTACCAAAGTTGTTTGAGGCTGGATTGACCCCATCGTTGCGTTAAGGAACAAATCCTCCCTCTGGGAAGAGAAGCCAGACCTCTACTGATAAGCCAGACCTCAACTGGTCAGCCAGCATTCACTATGCTGCCATGGCCATGTAAACAAGAGTGATCATAGGCACATTACAAACATCCATGGTCCCAATGATGTGCTTGCTCATCAGTGTGCTTGCTTTTACACACAAAAAGCACAATACAGACTTACATACAGTCACAAACAAACAACTCATGATCTTAGTTTCAAATTCTTTCATGTGTTGTGAAAAATATCACAGTGCCTTGTTTTCTCCCTAAAAAAATCTATGTTGGCTATAGAAGATGACCAATCTATGATACACAGAATGATCAGATTTGCTTCAAACATAAAACTGTTAACCTCTCGTCAGCTGAATTTGCTATGGTAGATGTTTATTAAGAAATTCTAATACACAGGTAAACATGGTCCTATAGCTGATATGACTGTTGGTGTGTGAAGTGTTAGGCCATCACCTATTGGCCATGAGGTATGAGTGGCCACTTCCCTTCCTCACTGCCGTTTCTTCTCACAAAATTACCCATGTTTATGAGGCTGGATCGGCCCCAGAGCTGTACTGGTGGGAAAAAATTATCCTGCCTCTGTTGGGGGTGGAATCTGAACCACAATCTTGACAGGCACTTCTTTCATTCGCTTGAAATGTTGAAACTGCAATGTTGTCTCTTGTATGAATTTACCTGTCTTTTGTTAGTTCACTCGGTGGTCTATAGAGTTTATCTTCCACTGTTGTTTCTCTAGACCAGAAGGTTTGCCTAGATATGTTGTATTTTGGGCAGTCTTGGAGTATGTGATCTGTGACGCCAATCCATATACGTACATGGCTGACTTGACACTTATAACTACTGTGGCACAAAACACACAAATATAAAAATCGCAGCCCATATTTAATTGCATTGAGTAAACAATTTATAAAAACATTTACTACCACAAATAATTTCATAAGTTACTACTTCACATGCTAACACATCCACTACTATGAAGATGGACTTCAGCTGCTAAAATTCAGTACAAAACACAACAATCAGGTAACAATTTTTGCATGTTGTGAAATATTGCACAGTCCTCCCAACATTTGCTCACCAATTCAGCGGACCTTGTAATCTTATTAAACAGAAGTTTGAGTATCTCAAGCTTGGGGTATGGAGGCAAGAAAAATGAACATAAAATAAAAACGTTTTCAAAACAACAATTCAGTCAACCTGTAAAACACTCAAGGCACCAGAAACAGTATATAAGAAATGAACAACAGAATTCGTAAAATATTCAAGATAGGTTTTTCTCTCAACAAATTAAGACAGCTTTTCTCAAATCAGCATTCCTTTGGCCCTGCAGGAGGTCGTTGGGAAATTTCACGAGAGACAGTGATAACAAAGAGAGAGTAGTCGACTCATTTCATCAAAACAAAAATACTGACAGAAATAAAATGTTTTATGCAAAGTAATGACTACTTCTGAATTATTCTCTTCTTCTCCTTCAGGTGCCTGGTCTGTTGCAGACACTGGTGACCATGCCTCTGTCACTTAATAGTTGCTCTTACCTATACTATTACTTATTTGTCCCAGCTGTTTAAGCTTCCCACACACATCTTTCTAGTCAAGTATTGTCCTGTATAAGGTTAATTCTCTGTTCCACCTTTTCTGTTGACTATCATATCCAGAAGTAATTGATCACGCTTACATGGCAAGAAGTGTAGTGTCTTTTTAGCTGTGATTCTTTGAAGCTTAAGAGAGAAAAGTTGAGGAGAGGGGGAGGAAGAGAGAAAGATCCTTTGTAACATATGATCTTTACCGTGTCTTTTAAGCTGTGGTTCTTTGAGGCCTAGCAATTATCTAACAGTTCCTCTAGAGTAGAGACAGATGAGAGTTAAATGTCTGTATTACCCAGTCTCTCCAATCTTATCCTGTTTATAAAGATCATTGGCCTTGTTTATATCGAAGGCTGACTGCAATGAAACTGTTCATACATCCATATATTGGTTGTATATGTCTTCCAGGGTGGCCACCCTGAAGTGTTTATTATGTCCCTAATGTGTCATACTTGTTGCTGTTTTGCCTCCATATCTGTTCTGACACTTATGCCTTACTCCCTGTTTCACTCTTTGTGTACCAGTGATTGACATTACCTTACTGAAGATTTCTCCCGAGTTCACTCATGTAATAAGTCACTGTCACTAAATGTCAGAGAGTACTGAAATGTTACATTGAATCTGTTTTACTTTATGGCTGTGAATCATGGAGCATGAATGAATAAATTACAGTGAGTGTGAAAGCAACAGAGATGTGGTTCCTGAGATTAATGTTGCGATTGCTAGAGTAACAACAATTGCCTGAAAGCAGCTAAGGAAATTACATTTTGTACAACTATAAGAAAGAGACAAACAGCTTTCATTGGTCATATAATGAGAAGAGAGACACTGGGAAACACCCTGACTATTGGAAAGATCAGTGGGAGAACAGACAGACAGACAGAAATTATGCTGGATACACACACAATGGCATGGACGAATATCACCAGCAGAGATGATCCAACTCATCAAGGACCAAGATCTTTTAGAGACGAGTACGCCCACACCATGATGATGATCACTCATGTAGTGTAGCCAATCGTATATCTATATCAATCATATCTATTGCCAAGACTATCACCAGAGATGTGGACAATGCCTGTCCATTAACTATTTTCCCATGATTCTCCAGATTCTTAATTATAAAGAACGCATTATTTGCCATATAACATACATTTCATTAAAATGTTAAGATTTCAGTTTTATGAAACATTTACCCAAAAAATACTAGAGGCAATCATAACTTTCTGACATGAAATGATGACTGTGAAAACTGTAATAAATATTTGATGTGTACCTAATATTTACAAACATGGAGCTAGTCTAGGCAAAGTGACAAGTTTATAAGCATCAGATATTTCACAGAAAGGGCTTATAACACTACAAGCATACCTCACATTAATGTCAAATTACGAGGGTCATCCAGTTAAGTATTTGGATGAAGATTATTAAATTTAGTAACAACTCTACAATTAACCATCTGACACTTGGTGGTTGAATGGGCAAACATCAACAGTTTGTTTTTTCAAAATGGCAACGGATCAATTCACTCCAGTGCAGCAACAACATGTTGTGATGAAATTTGTGGTGAAAGAACGTTCAAAATCTGCTGAAATTCATCGCTGACTGTTGTGTGTGTTTGGATAACAGACAATAGCACGATCATCAGAGTCTGAATGGTGTAAATGTGAAGGCCATGAATCCACTGAGAGTGAGTCCCTTGAAGGTTGATGGAAAAGTCATGTTGAGTTGAGTTGAACTAAGAACCGACATCATTGCACTCAGGACATTTCCATATGCGCTCCTTCCCCTCATTCAACAACCAGCGAAGAGTCATACTACTAATTATTCCCACAGCTGATTGAAAATTCTCTTTTGTCTTCTCTGTTCTGAGATTCTTCCAGAACCCCTGCCGATCCCTTGCAATATCATTCTTTCCATATAAGGGTTCTCAATCTGTTCCGTCTTATCAATCTGTTCCCCCGCTTTCTCCGCCTCGTCCCAAAGGCACACGACCACCTCTCCCTTCTCCATAGGCAATCTACCACCAAGAGGTTGTCCATCAGTCTGTTCTCCCTCGCACTCCTGCATGGCCAGGGCAAAAAATATAATTCTCACAATCTGTGACCTCTGAAGCAAGGATAGCACACGAAACATTCCTTTCTCCACCTTACATAGCATACTCCTTGAGTCCGTAAATGAAATGTGTGTTGCAGTGGCCTCCTCTAACCAATGGAATGCCGTTGTTACTACTTTCACCTCAATTCTTATGCTGGAGGTCAAAGTCTAATATGTCAGACTCTCCTTTTTCAAGCATCGTCCATTAGCCTTTGCGATGAAACCCCAACCACTACGTCTGTTTCTCACCACTGACCCATCAGTACAGATCATTATGTCACCTTGATGTGTATTACTCTGGATCAGTTGTTGCACCTCAAACTCTGTGCGGCCAGCTGCCCCTTCTCTGCACTCACGACCCAGTGTTACTATGACATTGTGCCAGTCCAAAAAGTCCAACATAGCAGCACAAGGCCCCATACAGCCGCCAAAACCATAGCAATTATTGACCTATTGCATTGGGAGGTACTGCCACACCTACCTTACAGTCCTGACCTGGCTCTGAGTTATTTTCACCATTTTGGCCCTCTGAAAGAGCAACCAGGAGACAAAAGTTTCATACGGATGACAAGGTAATTCTCCAATGGCTCAAGGACCAGCCAAAAGAATTGTATGCTGCCAAATTACAGAAGCTCATAGCCAGATGGGGGAAATGTGCTGCAGTGGCAGGTGGCTACATCAAAACACAGTACAGGTGATTTCAACTCATTTCTCATTGTTATCTAGAGATGACATCAGTCCGGACACTTACTGGAAGGCCCTCATAAGTTCTGGTCAGAGAGTATGGTAGGTACAGTGATTATCAAGTTTGCATACTAGTCAGGTGCTCGTGTGTCTGAATCCTCTCTTAGATGGATCTCTTTATCCCTGACCAGGGTTCCCAAATAACCCAGCCTAAAATAGGCACCAGGGGATATTTTAGGAAGTAAAGATGGCCTGAATGATAATGAACGCATCACCCACTGAGTGCAGATTGGCCTACAAATATGGGGCTAGCACCATGTACTCAATCAGGTATGTTGGGTAGTGGTTAGGATGTTATGAGTGCTGTTGGACCAGGGTTTGATACAACTCTCTTGTTGACTACAGGAGGACAAGACTGACCACCTATTGCTCCATACAACCAGGCCTACACAAATCTAATGGTCCTAGCACTTCACATATTCACAGCTTGTTACTGCTGCTGGATTGGTTTTTTTAAACCATGCACTCCATGGCAAAGGGGTCAAGGGCACAGTTCGTAATCCCCCATTTGAAAACAGCTGTGGCAATTTGGCAGCAGACCGCCTTCCGTTGGCTTTTTATATGGTATAGGTGCTGATCGTTCAGAAAGCAATGGCAAACTACTTAATGTAACCTTGCACAGAAATCATGAACGGCCAAAACATTCTGGGGTTGACTGCTACATCCTGTAAAGGATATGCAACTAACTTTAACTCAATACACCTCATGATGTGAAAAGGGAAGGGTGCAGTCGACAGTTGAAACTCATTCTCAGATCAACATATACACTCCATTGTCATTATACTCAGACATCAACAGCGCAGAGTGCTGTGAAGCAAGCATATGCTGTTAATTCACGTCAGCAGAAACACTGGCGTCTAACAAAAGGCTTTGTTACAAAGCATCAAATGGACAGTTACTAAACATGTTTCTACACCAATGACAGCGACTCTGCAGGAGCTCAATGTAAACAGCAGCACCATGTTGCTATGGCATAGTAACTACAAAACAAGTATTCAAGTTTATAGTTTGGTGGCAATGTTTGCTCCTTTCCAATTTCCCCTCAGATAAGTACCCCAAGTTTAACCCCACCCCAATCTACATGTTTACACATGTTCAGATCTGTGTGTTTGGGGGTCCCCATGGCGAAGTAGTCAAGGCACCTGCCTCTTATTCCAAATGTCACTAGTTTGTTTTCAGGCTTTGTCACCTGGTCCACGATTCTACTTTTTTTGGAGACTCCCACAGTAGCTACAGAGTTCTTTGTGAAAAGAGACAGTACCAAATAGGCTATAACTGTTTAAACCATTAAATCTGTATGTAGTTATATTAGAGTTGCTCTTTTTTTGTTTCCATTTCCCAATGAAGGCTTTGTATCACATTGCCCAATTGATCACCTGATTATGTGAACCTGCAAACTACTGGGTCTACTCTCATCTTGCAATGTGAATGCAAAATATTGTTGACAATTAAATATGCTTAATAAAAATAACAGTAGTGTTCATCATCATCATGTGCCATACCAATTAGATCATCTTGGATGAAGTCTTGAGTTCTTGTTCCAGAAATATTATGCCATGTGATCAAGCAGGCAACCAGATATTTATCCCTTAAATTTTTTCTCCATAATTTTGCCAGCTATCACTACAATTTCATGTTTACTTATCATAACATGCCCAACAATCTCGCTGGTCTATACCTAATTTTTCTAATCAATTCATGGTTTTCATATTTCTTGAAGGTGTGTCATCAGACTCACTTGCATGTGCATATGCAAATAAAATGTAACTAATATAATACTGTGTGGGTGGATGTTCAAGACAGGTTGGGGTAGCATTATTTTTTTAAAATCATGTTTTATGTACATCAGTTATGCACTCAAGTTTCACAGGTGTCATCCAAAACAAATATAACTTCCATAACGTTTATGGCCATCCAAATAACTTCTGTAACCTTTGTGGACATTCAAGTCAAATGTAATTTCTGTAAAGTTCATGGACATACAAGTCGAATGTAGCTTCTGTAACCTTCATGGACATACAAGTCAAATGTAACTTTTCTAACACTCTGTGGACAGCAAAAATCATAACTGTCTGTAGACATCCCAGTTAGGTTAGAATGAGCCAAATGACTTCAGGTACAAACACACCTGCATTCAATTTCACAAACAATGCAAACCCAAGATATTTGCTGTAATACTTGTGTACATTTAAAACAAGTCTGAACTGTCCAAATAATTAATGTGGTATGTACATTCCCACCCACAAAGCATCAGTGACAATCTTAAATAACATGTGCAGAATACATTCAGGGCAAATACTGCTGTGGGGGATGTCAAGTGATGGGATTTCTCGTATACCAGGTCACAGTATTATGAAACAGGAAGACCAGCTCCCTTTCTATTGTTTGCCAGCTTGCAGAAATCCCTGGTTTCATTGTGAAATAAAAAGAAAGAAAGAAAGAAAGAAAGAAAGAGAGAGAGAGAGAGAGAGAGAGAGGGGGGGGGGGGGGGAGAACGAACAAAAGAACTTTATTTTTAAAGGGCCACAAATTGGACTTGCTGGCCTGTCTTACATTAGGGGAGAGGGAGGGAGCGAGAGAAGAAGGGAGAAGGAGAGAGAGAGACAGAGAGCGAGAGAAGAGTGTGATTGTGTGTGTCTATGTGTCCCTTCTTAACTGGCAGCTGAACACAAGACTGCCATAACCATAACAGCAGTCCATAGCACTGTCCACTAAACTTCTGTGGCTCCTCTAATTTACTAACAACCAACAATGCTCCTTCCTGGCAGTTGCGGTAGCGCAGTGGTCACACTGGCCCGCTGGCTCTGTGTCCATGTGTTTGAATCCTCATTGAGGATCCCAGCCTAAAATGTGTATATAGACCAACTGGCATTGTATGGGCGGTGTGGTTATTATTATGCCGGCCACCTTTACTTCCCAGAACTTCTCTGGTACCCATTTCAGGCTGGGTAGACATGGGAGCCCGGGCCAGTTTGTGCATTCTACCTCGGGAAGGGATTTGAACACGTGACCACCAGCCTGGCGGGCATGCGTATTAGCCAGTTCACTACCGGACTCCCAGAAATATGTTATAACTGTCAAAAACTGTTATGTGCTGCCAATATAGTACCTTGCAGTATATGGCAAGGGGTCTTGAGCCTGAGGAATTAAGGTTGCCTGGCTATTGCAGTCATCGTTAACTGTGCAGGCTAGAATTTTTTTGGCCAACAGAAAAAAACGCCACACCTTACCGAGGATTCGAACCCGGATCTCCCGAAGCAGAATCCAGCATTCTAGCCCCTCGGCTACAATCCCCACTAAAGCAAAGAACACCAGAGAAAGCATTTATAACACAATTTGGGCATTTAGTTAAGAATCACTGTCACCACACATGGGTATCTCCATAGGTGCATCAGTCTCCTCTTATAAATAACACAAGAAAAATCTCAGCTCAGTGCATGCACCCCATTCCACCGATGAAGATACAAAACTAACTGAAAAAAATAACTCCTGCATGTATACACGTGCCCTGGCAATTGGTCTATAGATACTAGCTCTCAAACCAACCATCCTGGCATACATCAGCGGTTTAGATTTAGGTATTCTGCTGCTGTTATGGTATGCTCTTTTACTTTGTACACTTTCAGTTGCTATTTCTAAATGTTTGTGACAATAGGTCAATATTTTGTTGCTATTTCCAAATGTTTGTGACAGAAGGTCAATATTTTGTTGTTTTCCCCGAGCATGTGTGAGAAGGTCAATATTTTGTTGCTATTTCCAAACGTTTGTGACAGGAAGTCAATATTTATGTCTAGTATGTTGTATTAATATTTTGACTTGTTTGTAATTTTTAAATTACCATGTAATGTCAATAAAGTTTTAGGAAAATAACTGAAATAACTGACAATGTTTAAGTGTTAACTCTTCTCCTCCTTCATACACCTCCAGATATCCACCTGAATGTATTTAAAGAAAGCACCAGCCGTCTTGAGCTTCTTGACATCTCCGTAGAAGTGTCCTCAAATGGAGCCAAAGTGTATTTTCTCTGTTCTGCATATGCTGGACATGTGTTTAAATGTTTAGCCATCATTTTGCCAATTCCTGTTGCAGTCATCAAAATCTCCTACCTTTGGTTTCTTAAACAAGTGGTATTTTAGTCTGCTGTGTCCTGTGTGATTTCTCAAGACTGCTACTTGTTCACTCTGATTCCGTTGGCAATATACATCATCTTTCTGGTGGCCTGGATGCTTGGATTCCCACTTGGTACTGTTAGTGTTTTTTAAAAGCTGTTGGCTTAGTTATAGGCTATATCTATATCAAGCACAGTACATTCCAACAACAATGTTAATAGAGGACCTTAGCTATAAAATAGCTGTTTGTTACATGTTTTTATATTTATTTTGAACTGCTAGAAACTATAATTCTTCAAATCCATCATTATCACCTTGTTGTGTTTCTAGCACTTATATATATCAATATAATTCTATATTATGGTATGATGTATATGCAATATCATATGAACATTTGTAAATGTATTTTATAGAGAACATAGAACTTGATATGTATGTGTATGTGATAACCTACCTATCTATATATCCACAAAATACCTTTACATAGGATGCTATGAATACATTCTCAGTTATGGCAACTGATGAATTATGTGGTGTGACTTGATCCCAACATCTACCCCTTTGTAAGAGCGGGTTTCGGGAGATTTAAAAAACCTTTGGTGAAGATATGTTTATTTGAATAAATGTGCACATTATTTGCATGGAAATCCAACAGCAAATGATTACTTCATCGTTTATCATCATCTAAAGCTACATCAACTGGCAGGGGTGATCCTGCCTCTCAGCCGATCCCATCCTCTGGCACTGTCAATTCTGACCCTGAACCCACCTCTAGACAGGGATTTTTCAAAAACTCACCTGGGTTCCCAGATGAACGCGTCTAGGCATCAATAAAGAATACTTAAAGTACACCTGCAGGAAGTTTCCATGGAAATTTATTTTTCAATGCAAACCCTAGCACAAAATAGACCAAAACTAGCACAAAATAGACCAAAACACATTATGTGACCTGCACACACTGACAGTACACAAATTTGCATGCATATCTCATACCTTCTCAAGACAAGTACTAAATAAATAGTTTCCTTACTTCCTCGTATACATACTTTATGTACATGCTCATTTACAATTGTGTTATGGGACTTTCAGTTGTGTAAACTATGATCTTAAATTTTTACAAGATAATAAACAAACTGTAGTCTGTGTAATTTTTTCCCCCAAGAGAATTATACATTTTCTCTCTCCCTAACCAGAAATGGTCAAAATCTGGTCTATAAAGTTTTCAACCAGAATATGATCAAAATCTGGTCTACAGTGATTTTCAGATTTAAAAGGGCGAAAAAAATAAACCTATCTGAAATTTTTATTTTTAACATGAATTATCTACTGTAGTAAATAACTTTGACCCCAAAAGAATTCTCCAAAAAATCATTTCTGGCAGTAATTTCCAGAAGAATCCTGGTCTATTCCCTCCAAATAATTATAAACTACTGGCCAGTAACTTGTTTCCAGATAAGGTAATAAAATTTAGACTACAATTATTTTCCAGAAAAATCACCACAATATGTCCTCTAGCATTTGCTGCGCACAAAGTAAAATTGGGTCTACAACCTTTAAGAATAACTATCCAATTCCGGTAGGTAAAGCTGTTATAAGATATTTCAGGAGACTTCCGGAGGCAGAATCTGGCTTTCAGCTGGCTGTACTTTGGCCTTGGATCTTCAAGGCGCTTTCTACATTTCCATTGCCTCCCAACAGCTTGTCCTGCTTATCTCCTGTTATGCCCAGCTCTCGATCCTGCTGTCCTGTGATGTGGGCAGCCAAAAGCTCAAACTTGCTGACCAAGTCCATGCTGCTATCACTAACCATACCTTGAAGAGCTCTGTCCACCTGCGTTGGAAATGAGAAACTGTATTACAGAAATAAGTCATGTAATTATAAATTCTTAAATGTACCAACTATAGCTAAGAACTGAATGATGAACCAATAAGCACGTGTTGAAATGAAAAAAAAGATGATATGCATTATCGCATACTGAAACATTTTGGATTTTACTATTCTGTTTGTGTATTAAGAACTTTGGAGGTGACGCTTTCAAATCCTGGTATGGTAACTATTGCTGAGAACTGAAAGATGAAACACTGAACAAGTGTTCAAATGAAAACAAAGTTTTTTTTCCGCGCTCGCTCGCTTTGAACTCATGCGTAGTCCATACACACTATTTATAGTAGAAATGGACAATTTTGTGTGTGGGTTAGCTTTCCCTATTAACAGTGTCCCTCACCATCAGGCGAACCCACTCTGACTTCAGAGTTAAAACAAAGATAATATGCATTATCGCATACTGAAACATTTTGGATTTTACTATTTTGTGTATGTAAGAACTTTGGAGGTGATGCTGTCAAATCCTGGTATAGCTTTAATATTTATGTTGTCGGATGTGTAAATCTAATCTCTACTTCTATGAACGCAATCAATATTCGAAAATATATTTATGAGCTGTCTTAATGGTCTCAATGGCTCCCAAATGATATTTCTGTGTATCCCTATATTCCTTGCCTTCCTGAAGGGAAAACAATGTCGTCTTGGCTCCATACTACTGAACGGGACCAGACAAAGAAAATGATAAAGTGTAATCAACTTTTTCCAGAGGAGCGGCTGGCTGAGTGGCTAGAACGCTGGATTCTCCTTCAGGAGACCCGGGTTTGAATTCTTGGTAAGGTGTGGGATTTTTTTTTCTGTCTGGGGCAAAGAGAAAATCCTAACCTGCACTAGCCAGGCGGCCTTAATTTCTCAGGCTCAAAGACCCCCATACACCACAAGGTACTTTATTGGCAGTAAATGACAGTTGACAGTTTGACAGTAATCAACTTTGAAACACCCAGACTTCAAAACAATGTATTCCCTTATTAATTCAAACACAGATGCTATAAATAAAATATTGCACGATTTATTGCTGGCATCTCGTCAGCTGCATACTTGTTATGTGAAAAATGCATGATACTTTGGCTGAAATATGATGTGCATGGGTACAAAATTATATTTACGGAACACTTAGCAGATCATAAAAGACAGGTCATAAAACGACAATCGGCCACAATAGCACATTTGCTCAGCAGCAACCAAACAATCAATCAATCAATCAATCATGTGCCATGCCGGAAAGCGTGGGCAGTCATGACTCGCCATTTCACTCGATCACCAGTGTCGTGGATCAGCTCAGTGTTCCTGTCTCGTCCATGCCATGTGGCCAAGCCATCCAGGTATTTTCCTCTCGGTCTTCCTCTTGGTCTGTTCCCTTCGATCTTGCCAGTTGTCACCAAGTTCTCCAATCCATTTCTTCTCATAAATGTCCAAAAAATTTTGACTGTCTACGTCTAATTTCTCTAATCAGTTTACGATGTTCATTTGTCTCCTGTAGTACTTGGTCATTGGTTTTTCTGTCTGTCCATGGTATTCTTTGCATTTTCCTCAGAAACCACATTTCTGCAGCCATCAGATGTTTTTCAGCTTGACTGCTCATTGTCCAAGTTTCACATCCATACAAAAGAACAGGCTCTATGTATCCCCTCAACACTCTTTTTCTCGTTTCAATTGACATCTTTTTATTGGTCAGAATGTTTTTCATCTTGCTAAAGGCTACTTTCGCCATGGCGATTCTTGTTCTAATCTCTTCAAGGCATCTCCCATCAGATGTTATGACTGTTCCAAGATAATTGTACCAATTCACTTGTTGAAGAATATTTCCATTTACTTGTATATTACATTGTGGCACTTCTTTCTTCCTAGTGACGACCATAATCTGAGCTTTTTACAATTTAATTCTAACCCCAGTTGCTCACTGTGTACAACAACCACATCTACTAATTGTTGCAGGTCCTGCGCATTGTCTGCAATTAATACTGTATCATCTGCATATCTAATGTTATTGATGTTTCGTCCTCCAATGCTGATTCCATTTATATCCTCTACATTTCTGAAAATATTTTCACTGTATAGGGAAAAAAGATCTGGAGACATCACACATCCCTGCCTAACACCTCTCTTAATTGGCTGATACTTGTCCCACTTCATTATCAATCCTTATTGCAGCTTGTTGTTTCCAATATATGTTTTTTATAAGTCTAATGTCTTTCCCATCAATTTGTAGATCTGCAAGCATATCCACCATGTTGACATGTCTAACTCTATCAAAAGCCTTTGTATAGTCAATAAAGCAAAGATGTATATCCTTGTTTACTTCTATAGCACGTTCAATAACTGTTCGCAGCATTTACACAGGATTTACTGTACCCTTTCCTTCTACAAACTCACATTGTTCTTCCCCTATTTCAGGTTGTATCTTCTTCCTCACTCTTTGCATGATAATTCTTAGCAAAATCTTTGTGATGTGACTCATTATACTAATTGTTCTATGTTGATCACATTCCAAGGTTCCTGATTTCTTTGGGATTGCAATAAATACAGAGTTACATAATTCAGGAGGTATATCTCCAGTATCATATAATGTGTTCAGCAGTCTGGTGACTTGCTCTAGTCCAAATTCTTCTAAAGCTTTAATCATTTCTGTTGTGATGTTATCTGCACCGGGGGCCTTGCCAGCTTTCATATGCTTAAGAACATTTCGAACCTCCATCTCCAAAATTGGCGGTCCTTCATTATTAAATCTAATATCATACTGTTCGTCTCTGTTATCATCATAAAGGTGTTTCACATAATCTGTCCATACATATAGAATCTGGTCTTTTTCTATTATGATTTTGCCATCTTTAGTTTTTAGACACCCTGTTGATGTACTTGTTCTTTTATTAGTAAGTTCCTGAATTCTTTTGTGCACTAATTTGGTATTTTGACTGTTGTGTTGGTTTTCAATTTCTAAGCACTTTTCCTCAAGCCATGCTTCTTTTGCCTCCTTACATAATATTCTGACTTGTCTGTGAATTTCTTCATATTTGACAGAATTATTTTTGTTGAGTCTTCTGGTTTCCATGAGGTGTAAAATTTCTTCAGGCCATCCATTTCTTACGATCCACCTTCTTTAATTTTGGAATAGTTGTTTCTGCAGCCGCATTGATTGAATTCTTCAACGTTTCCCATTGATCATCCACATCCTGGAATAGGATCTCTAGATCAGACAATATTTCAAATCTGTTCTGTACTTCTATGTTGAATTTGTTTTGTATTTCCTTGTCATTACTCAATGTACACAAATCATATTTAGTGTTTCCTGTTATATACTTGACTTTCTTTAACTTTATCCTCAATGTTCCTGTAAGAAGTCTGTGGTCACTATAACAATCAGCACTGGGAACTGTTTTTGCTACTGTTAGCGCGTTTCTAAATCTTCTGCTAATGAGAATGTAGTCAATCTGGTTTCTAAATCTGCTATCAGGACTCCTCCATGTCCATAATCTTCTAGGGTGTTGTTAAACCAGGTGTTTCCTACAATCATTTCCTGTTCTTTTGCCCACTCTACGAGTCTGTATCCTATTTCATTTCTCTCTCCTAAACCATAGTTTCCTACTGTGTATCTATCCCCTTGATTTCTTACTTTTGCATACCATACAGTCAATAAGAAATCCACATTTCGTGTACTGTATTCTAGAATCCCCTGGAAAGGTTAACCCGGTCAACAATGCCTGCGGAAGTCGGATGTGTCGGCCTGGGGGCGCAAGAACACAGCTCTGCTGTAAACAGGCACAACGCAATCACGTCCGGAAAAAAAACAACTCCGAAGATGAAGAAGAAGTATTCTAGAAACAATAATCGACTGCTCAAATACATTGAAGCATTATCTATTAGTTGATTCCAGCTGCTACTATGTAAACAGAAAGATTTCCTGCTTAGTGTTAGTCTTCCGTGGATACAATGTTCTACACATTCATGCAACATCAGTGACGATGTACATCATATTTCAGCCAAAGAATCATTCATTTTTCACATAACAATATATACACCTCTGCGGTATGCACATAAAGAGATGCAGTGAAGTTAGCCACCCATGAAATCGTGCAATATTTTATTTATTGTGTCTATTTTTAAACCCAGACTTCAGTCACGAAAATCAACTAATAAACTTTGAAACCCCAGACATCAGTCACGAAAATCAAATGATAACCTGACTCTGAAAAAGAAAACAATGAAAGTGTGGAAACTAGGTTACTGTATTAAAAACAAACCAAACAAGCAACTTCACAATCTTACCTCAAGCCTGGCAAAAGAATCCTGAGAAACCTCGCTAAACATTAGAGGTGGTCCTGCGCTGTTACTGACATCAGAAAAGAAACCTACTCCAGAATGTAAATCTAGCTTTGAAGACACTTCAGATGAAGTGGATACAGGAGGCAATACTTCATCAGGGTCTTCCTTTTTAAGAGCTGAATCACTAAGGAGTGAACTGAAGGATATGTCTGTACCCTGAAACAATAATAAATTCATGTATGAGAGGACAGAAACAGAGATGATGAGTGGATGGCTCCAGCATGTATACTTCTTCTTCTTCTTCTGCGTTCATCCGGAGTTTTTTTTTCCGGATGTGATTGCGTTGTGCCTGTTTACAGCAGAGCTGCGTTCTTGCGTCGTTAGGCCGACACATCCGACTTCTGCGGGCATTTGTTGACCGGGTTAACCTTCCTGGGCATGTATACAACTAGTGTATTATTGGAGCCTTAAAACAAAACGCTAAAGTAAAAGGCTCCAGCAAGAATAAACTAGTGTACTTGTGACGAAACGCCTACAGATCGGCAGATCTCTGCATAATATCCATTTGAAGAGAGTGCGATGCGTTGGTCTCCCTTGAATTTAATATCAATTAATAGGGGATTTCCCTAGAAAAGTAGTGCGGGGCGGCGCTATTCTAGTTATTTATAGAGAAATCTAGAATGGTCCCCCAAAGGCGTACGTGGTCAAGATCTCTAGGTTCACGAGTGCTTCATGCAGCACGAGGTGGGTGGAACTTATCGTGACTCTGTTAATGATCCGCGGCCCGTGTAGGCAAGTTGAAGGCGCACGGAGTTAGTCGTGATCAGTCGCCAGCCGGACCTCAGCGTAGACAGATCACAGCCATAGGGCTGCTGTAATTTTGATGTCAATGTGCGCGGCCAGAGCGGACATCTGCAGTCAAGTTTGTGATTGTTAAATCACAGGTTAGTTGAATACTTATTCTATTGTTTAACTGTTGTCTTTATGCCGTGCCGACCTCCCTGAACGAATTAATTGCCGTCGGAAATGAGTAGTCGCGTAGCGTTACAATTTACAGCAGGCTGTCTGCATATTGAATTAGCCTTTATCTATCGGCGACGTAATGTTACCTGACGGAACAAGCCTTATTCCACAGCGAGAAGTGTGTAAATAAAATAGGCCGAACGATGTGCTTTCGAGGACTGGTGAAAATCCCATGTGTTTAGATAGATATATTTGTTAACTGATTGTTTACAAATGAGTGGCAGGGACAGTGATATATATATTATTACTGCGGTGTGCTAGGGAGATCCCGGTTCTTTACAAGGTGTGTAGTAGTTACTTGTTTGGTTTATTAATTACACATGCAAGGCGGGAAGTGTGTCAGTCATTACAGCGATATGCTAGACGCTGTAAATAATAAGTTAGATCTTATTATTATAGATGTGTAATGTGCTTCGTGACATTAGAATGGTAACTTAGTTGTTCTATCAGTGGTGGTGATTTTTCGAGGAATCAAGGTGAGAGCGGCCGTGGTGTATTTGCTGTGTGAAGATAGCAGTGTTATTCCGCGTAAGCAGAATGGTGTTACATCGGTAGGATAACAGTTGATAGGAAGTATTTATGATACTATTGTTACTGCTTGTTTTCAATGTCCGTCCGCGAGAATGACCGTGCATGTTCCGTCTTACGTTTGTCTAGGTAGCCGACTGGGAGGTAGGCCGGTACGCCCAACCCGTTAGGTTACAGGTCCGACCCAAAGCGATCGTGCATATCCGATGGTTGAACATACCCGATCGAGGGTGATGCGGCACTCCGTAATTCGAGGCCGTTAGGTCTAGATAGATCGAGGAGTTGAACCTAACCGTTTCTGTCTCTAATATTCTACTCTTCTGGAACCCTGACTCGGTTCATGGAGTACTGGGAGTACTGCCGTGAAGTAGTAGTATATGAGGGGAAACCCCCCCCCCCCCCCAAAAAAAAAAGGTGGAGCCAGAGTGTGGTGGTGGAGAGTCTGGAGGCTTGCTACATTGGATGACGTGACTTAAGTCGTCACGGGACAAGGTACACGGGACCCACAGTAGCTGTGGGAAAGTGTAATGGTGGATGGCCACCAAAGCTGTGCTCGACCGGCACAGGTATGACTGACCTGGAAGATAGTCAGTGAATAAAAGGGCAACTCAGGATCTGGGACAGGGATCCCAGAACTGACACTATGGCTGTGATATGAGTTTGTTATTTAAGTGTAACAATTCATGAGTTCTCCTTGGTTAATACTATAGTAATGAATTATCAGGAGTATAATTTATTATGGTCATATAGTTATTAATGTGTGTAATTGATCAGTCCATGGGTTAAGGGATTGGTGAATTGATGAGTCTGTCAGGAAGGAGATGTCCGGCTGGACACCTTCTCGATAAAGTAATCACTACACTGAAAGGGAAGTAGGTGTATATGCTGATTGATGATGGAAGATGAAACAGGATTGGGACTGGCACCAGGCGGAAGATGCTTTGACAGAGTCATACAGTCGACTCTGGTGCTAGGGGTTATATGTAGCCCAGAAGTGTTACTTGACTGAACAGGTGTGCTATTGCTTTCTCTAATATCATTATGCCTATACATTATGATTACTAGTAGATCTATGATGGGAGGATTTCATACTCATGTTGGTAGACATGAGGAATGTCTGAGAGGCAGGTGACATGGTGGAGATGCTGTTAGTCTTTGTTGTAGTTGAGTACTCACACCAACCTCTCCGTGTTTCAGGATCTGTTATTGCGATACTGAAGAAGATTCAAGAGCTTCACCATGAGCTCTATGGGCCCACTCATTCCAGTGCCTATCAAGAAGTTGATTGAGGCCATACTGGGAGTGGTCTTCTGATTCTGCGAGATTAATGTTGGAAGGAGCTGAGTGCTGAAGATGTCGGTAGGTCTAGGTTAGGACCTCCGCCAAGAGTCCGACGAGTGTCATACGATCCCGAAGGGATCCAACACTGAAACGTCTGGTGATTCTAGCCAGTGAAGCACTGGTGAAATTCAAACTCAGTGTAAACCTTGGTGATTGCAAGGTCATGAACTTTCAAGTTGAGCAAAGTGATCATTGTTACCGGTCATCATGGACTCGGCCCGGCTGGGTTGTCATGGGACTCCGTGTATCATTTATGCTTGAATAGTGTTTCTACATTGGTTTACCTTTTTGAAGCCAACAGGTGGTCCAGTGACCTAAGACATTGATTACATAACGTGGTGAACGGTTGACATGTTTGTTAAGGTAGGGAGCTACCTCATGCCAACGTGGTGAACTGTTGACAGTGTATGCTAGGTTGTGATTGATACCCATCGATCAGGGTACTTACATGAGACTGTGTGAAGATCTATTGATCCAAGGACATGGAAATAAGGTGAAGTGTTTATTCACCTGATAGACTTTGCCAGTGACATTATGTGTTCATGTGGAGCAACCGCTCATTCTGTAGGTGACATATCAGTGTGTGGGTCACTTATAAGATAGAAGAGTGACCAGGCTCTTGTGTATTTTGATACAGGTGCTACATGTACTTTTTCTGCAAGTGGGAGACCGCTAATGTTCTAGGGTCGGCCCAGACTTCATCAGGAGTGTGACGAGGGAAATAGTACGACAGCAAGGAAGGATCCTTGTTCATCGGTGCAGTGTCAGTCAGGCAGTGGTACTGCGCTTGATCAGCCCGTGATTGGTTCTCTGTGGGAAGAGGGAACTTTGGAGAGGCAGCAGACCTTGGAGTTCCGGTCCACTGGAGGAGCCTGGGTGAGTCGCTACCACGACTGGACAACCGCACGAGCTATCGTCCGCCTCCATGATGAAGAATACTCATCTGCATATTTGATCTTGTACATAGTCTCTTCTAGTCTGGCTTTCAGCCATCCTTCTCTGTGTTGTGGTTGACTTAGTTCAGAATTAAATTTTTGTTCTCTTAGCTATGACTTTGTGCAGTGATATGACTGATGTCTTGTCCGAGCTCCCCTTGGGGTAGGGAACCCTAGGTGAGGGAGGGGAGGTTCAGCTGTCCCGGCTTGTGTGGGGCCTGGTAGATGTAGAGTGCTATTGAGGTGGTTGGAGCAAAGGCTGGGGATAATATCTATCGTGGCAAACCAGTCCAAGCCCCGGCGGTCTTGTCACAGTACTGTTGAAAAGCATTAAAACAAAAAGGTATAGTAAAAGGCTGCAGCAAGTACACACTAGTGTACTACTGAGAGCATTAAAACAAAAAGATAAAGTAAAAGTCTCCAGCTATTTTTTTAATTTTTTTTTATTCGCATATCCTTTACAGGACAACGCTGTCAACAGCGGCATCTTTCAGCTGTCTGTTGATTTCTTGGCAAGATTACGCTCAGTAGTTTGCCATTGCTTTCTGAGCGGCCGGCTCAGTGTCCCGCAAGTCACCAGCGGGGGGTCGAACCGCTCCCAGCTCGCTCCCGCTACGAGACTCTGCGTGACAAACGGGATTACGGAGAAAGTGTTGTAACCCCTCGGCCAGAGAGACCGGCATCTCCAGCTATTACATAACTAATATACTATCGAGAGCAAAACAAAAAGATAAAAGTAAAAGACTCCAGCAAGAACACAACTAATGTACTATTAAGAGCATTAAAACAAACAGCTAAAGTAAAAGGCTCCAACAAATACACAACTAATGTACTATTAAGAGCATTAAAACAAACAGCTAAAGTAAAAGGTTCCAACAAATACACAACTAATGTACTATTAAGAGCATTAAAACAAACAGCTAAAGTAAAAGGTTCCAACAAGTACACAACTAATGTACTATTAAGAGCATTAAAACAAACAGCTAAAGTAAAAGGTTCCAACAAATACACAACTAATGTACTATTGAAAGCAAAACAAACAGCCATAGTCAAGGACCCTTTAACACTCCTTAAAGTGAATTGGCCATCTGGTGCTAGACCCATATTATCTATAGACCAATCTGCACTCAATGGTTGATGTGGTTAGTATCACACCTACCACCTTGACTTCCCAAGACATTTCCTGGGACCCACACAAGGCTGGGCCAAGACATTTCCTGGGACCCACACAAGGCTGGGTCATCCTAGAACCCCGTGCCCAGCAGAACCAGTGTCTAGCTGCTGGCAACTATGAAAAAACAAACCAAGAACTATTAAAATTAGAACCAACAAATGTCCTGTTATTTTCTCAGGGTGTTTCTGTTTCTAAGTATGGTTTCAAAATATCTCATTCTGTTTGAGAAACAGCATGGAAATAGATGATGATAATAATCTTTCAGTGGGTTTCTGAATGAAAGCTTTTAGTGTGAGGAGTTTGTCAGACGTCAACCATTTCCCCCCAACTTCTAAATACTTACTGCCCGACTATACAGGATACCCATCTAGGAATTACGAGGACTAGTTTCTCTATATTGTGAATATGTGGAATAGGAAAATGATGCCGCACTACTTTCACATTCACACGAATTCTTCCAAGAAAGAAAAAGAGACTGAATATATAAAGCTTGCAAATCAAACTAACTATGAATTTGTATAGTTAGCTATGTGGTCATGTCTCCTCCAGATTAGACCCAGATAGATCATGTCTCCTCCAGATTAGACCCAGACAGGTCATGTCTCCTCCAGATTAGACCTAGACAGGTCATCTCCTTCAGATTAGACCTAGATAGGTCATGTCTCCTCCAGATTAGACATAGATAGGTCATGTCTCCTCCAGATTAGACTTAGGTCATGTCTCCTCCAGATTAAACCTAGATAGGTCATGTCTCCTCCAGATTAGACCTAGACAGATCATTCTCCTCCAGACTAGACCTAGACAGGTCATGTCTCCTCCAGACTAGACCTAGAAAAGTAATCTTTTCTCCACAGGTTTAGGTACTTCATCATCAACAGATTCCAACTCAGTGCCCAGAGCAAAATATTGAATCCCTTAATGCACGTAGAGCAGGAGGCATGGCAATAATCCAAGTGATATATTCAGTGGGAAAGAGAAAGTATTCAAACGCCCAGCATGTATAGACAGCATGCAATAGTAACACCTGGTACTTACTATAGATGGCTTGCTGAAGACAATGATCAATAATCCAAGTGATATATTCAGTGGGAAAGAGAAAGTATTCAAACGCCCAGCATGTATAGACAGCATGCAATAGTAACACCTGGTACTTACTATAGATGGCTTGCTGAAGACAATGATCAATAATCCAAGTGATATATTCAGTGGGAAAGAGAAAGTATTCAAACGCCCAGCATGTATAGATAGCATGCAATAGTAACACCTGGTACTTACTATAGATGGCTTGCTGAAGACAATGATCAATAATCCAAGTGATATATTCAGTGGGAAAGAGAAAGTATTCAAACGCCCAGCATGTATAGATAGCATGCAATAGTAACACCTGGTACTTACTATAGATGGTTTGCTGAAGACAATGCTGCTGGTATCACAAATATCTGAAGAGCTGGTCTCAAAAAGTGCTGCATAGCTAATAGGTACAAGTGAGGGCGGTTTCTCTAACTTCACTGGTGATGGTTCCCCCAACACTGAGCTCAGAGATAAGTCGCCAGTCTGAAATATATAATAAACACAGCCATTACCACTGCCTGGTAGGGTGCGGAGTTGATAACAGATTATGGCGTCTGCTTCTGGCACAAGCAGACCAGGTATGTCTCACAGAGTTGATTGATTGGATTTTCACACAAATAAGACAAAGGATGAAATATTCTCCAATGATCCTGGGGCAGTGGATGGGACGTCTAGCTTTCTCCAGCAAGGAAGATAAACTCAGCTGACCTGTGTGTACACTGCACATGTTTAATACCATCGGCAGTTGTAGAAAAAGAGTGTTGAGGTGCTACATAGAACCTGTACTTTTGTATGGATGTGAAGCGTGGATAATGGGCAGACAAGCTGATGGCTGTGGAAATGTGGTTTCTGAGGAAAATGCAAAGAATATATTGGACAGACAGAAAAACCAATGACAAAGTCCTACAAGAAACAAATGAAAACTGTAAAATGATTACAGAAATTAGATGCAGACAGTCAAAATTTTTTTGTCACAATATGAGAAGAAATCAATTGGAGAACTTGGTGACAACTGGCAAGATTGAGGGGTAAAGAATAAGGGGAAGGCAGAGAAGTAAATACCTGAATGGCTTGACCACATGGTATGGCCAAGACAAAATCCACAAAACATGTACGGCATGTATGATTCTGCTATACACACATATGGATCTTCACCAGTCATTGAGTTTGTGCACTGTGCTGAGACTCTCCTTGTGTGATCTATTGGTGAAAACTGGAGCACTTATGGAGGTAACTATGAGGAGCAATAAAAGTGATTCTTTTGAAAAAGACTTCCGATCAAAATAGTGGCGGGCGGTTGTAATTTTCCGTAACCGCTTCATTTTCACGTAAAAGATGGATAGTTTCATTTCTTGCATGTAATTATTTGTGCCAGGATGTAAACCATGAGTTTCCTTTTCTGCTCAAGATTTTCGTTGGTGCTATGGAGTTTGTGCATCTGAGCGAAACCATCTTTGAATTTATCTTTCAGTGTGTGTGTTCACCACTTTTGCGAGAACCAGGTGATGACTGTGAATCTACAACCATGGTCAGACTGCGAGAACAATAAGTTAAAAGAGGTGTGCCCAGACAAGAACACTATGCAAGAAGCCAAAGAAGATTAATAAACCAACATAGAACTAGTTACCAAAAAAAAAAAAAAACACATAGTATTGTTTGGCACTCACAGAAGAAGAAGAAAGATGTAGGGACTAGAGGACGCACTAGACAACATAAAATTTGAAAGCTATAGTTACTGACCGGGATTTGAACTTGTCACCTCCATATGATGACAGTGCCTCGCATGACCAACTAGACACTCTAAAAAGTGTCTTCATTAGTCTTGTCTATCATACACATGAACCTACAACTATGGAATACGGACAGAATTCATATCAAACCATTGAGATAGCACCATATGTCTCATAATCGGTAACTATAGCTTTCAAATTTTATTTTGTCTAGTGCGTCCTCTAGCCTCTACTTCTTTCTTCTCCTTCTGTGAGCGCCAAACAATACTACGTGTGTTTATTTATGTAACTTTCAGTGGCCTCAACTGGTTCCCAAATTAATTTCCTGTGTAAAACGTGTACAGCATTAGAATCGATCAATCATTTCTCTTCTTTAAATGTTTGTTAATATACTGGACACGGCATTTACAGTCCGATGTGCTTGTTATTTGACCTATGCTGGTTTAATATAATTTATGAGACCTATCTTATTCTAACCACTTGTTTGCACGTAACTAACATTTATATCATGTTGGTTTTTTCTCTTTAATGCTCAGGAGTGGGGGTTAAAGCAGCACTAGATTTTATTAGAAAGCAGCAAGTCAAATGGTTTGGCCATGCAAGTAGGTTACCAGTCAACAGCATACCACAACAAGCAATGATGCACAGACCAGATGGAAGCAGAGGAAGAGGCCGACCATGTAAACGTTGGACGGAGGGAAGAGCAGAGTCCATGGGAATATTGATATATGAAGCCCATAGTCGGGCACTTTCACGAAGTTTATACTTCACCTCGACACCGCAAGGTACAAGAGGAACATGATGAGATGAGATGAGCTCAGGGGCCCAGGTATAGGGGATAGTTAGGTTCAGGGCCTCAGGTCTGATAGGGTTAATAAACACATTTTAGTTGTAATGAATTGCTTTTAACAGAGCTGATCAGTACAGTCCTTAATAAACACATTTTAGTTGTAATCAACCTTTAACAGGGCTGATCAGTATAGTCCTTAATAAACACATTTTAGTTGTAATGAATTGCTTTTAACAGAGCTGATCAGTACAGTCCTTAATAAACATATTTTAGTTGTAATGAATTGCTTTTAACAGAGCTGATCAGTATAGTCCTTAATAAACATATTTTAGTTGTAATGAATTGCTTTTAACAGAGCTGATCAGTATAGTCCTTAATAAACACATTTTAGTTGTAATGAACTGCCAATAACAGGGCTGATCAGTATAGTCCTTAATAAACACATTTTAGCTGTAATGAATTGCCTTTAACAGAGCTGATCAGTATAGTCCTTAATAAACATATTTTAGTTGTAATGAACTGCCAATAGAGCTGATCAGTATAGTCCTTAATAAACATATTTTAGTTGTAATGAACTGCCTATAATAGGGCTGATCAGTATAGTCCTTAATAAACATACTTTAGTTGTAATGAATCGCCTTTAATGGAGTTTGCTGAGTATACAGTATATCTTTAATGTACATTACTTTTGATTCAGAAATAATCATCATCATCATCTCACCCCGTAATCTCCAAAGAGGGCCGTAGGAGTGTCATGATGAAATCAGCAATAAGAATCCTTCAATGTTGTTTTAACGTGCCAATAATACATCCTGTTTGCTATTTAATGTTGTCGGTCCAAGATTTTCTCGGCATTCCTCTTCTGTTTGCCCTCAACTGATCTCTGAGAATTTAGAGCAAGAAGCAATGCTACCCTAAATATGGAAAATGTCAAGTTAATTCTACTCACATCCATGTTGATCCAGCGCTTGTCAGAAAAGCTCAGTTTTATTGGAGAAGGGAAAATGCTAGAGGCATGAAGGTAGTTTGATGTGCCTAAACGTGGTGGCGTGCGGAGGATCGATGGGTCAAAACTTGCCGCTGTGTCTGTTAAAATAAGCTGGTAGGATTCTGTGCCTTGTAATTTCTTTGGTGTGGAAATCAAGCCTGCAAGTGATAAATTATACATCATGTTACTGAACGTTGTATAGTTAAAGTTAGTTGCATATTCTTTACAGGATGTCGCAATCAACCCCAGCATTATTTGGCTGTTTGTGATTTCTGGGCAAGTTTACGTCACAATAGTTCAAGTACAGTTAAGTTCGTTGCATATCCTTTACAGCATGTCGCAGTCAATACCAGCATTTTTGCTGTTGTGATCTCTTGGCAAGTTTACGTTCAGTAGTTTTCCATTGATTTCTGAACGATCAGCGCCCATACCATTTCGTAAAAAAACCAACGCACTGTGGTCTGCTGCCAAATAAATGTATAGTACTTGTTACAAAATGAACATCTAGTAATTATAAATGTTAATGAAACAGCAAATGCTAAGTTTACTCTTGATTTCGTCAGGTGATCTTATTTCACCTTTATTGGGGCTTAAGCCCTCCTATCCTTAGGTAATCCCAAGAAGCCCAGCCCTTGTCTTCTCCATATTTCATTTCTGTTTTCTGTGTGTTTTTAGGTTTTCCTTTATGTTTATTTTACCCTGTGGATTCCAGACAACGGCCTTTTTAGTTAAACTACTCTCAGATTTTCTCAAAGTATGTCCTATCCAGCACCAGCGTCATTTCTTCACCTCTTGGGTCATTAGTATTTGTACAGTTCTCCTAATAGAATAATAAGGTGTAATTACATAGAGACCTTAATGCCAGAAGAATTAAAATAATTAGACGAAAGTCTGCCATCCTTCTTAACTCAGCATTACTAGAAATTTTTCAGTTACAGCAGAAGGTGTTGCTGTTACTTTCCCATTCTCTAAAATGAGTCTCTAGATTTTATCACTTATTATCAATCTAGTGACTTGTCCCGTTCAGACCTTCTAACTCACAACGGTTTTTCAAAATTCCACTCAATCATAAGCCAGATGTCCTGCCTCTGTGCACATTATCTATCACACGGTGATCTTCCTTATTTTTGCTTTGCCAGGATACCTCCCTCCAAAATTATATATTCCAAACATGCGCAGTTCATGCCCACAATATTTCATTTTCCTCAATTTTATTTGTCTTGATAACATATCTGCATCAATACTGAGTTCTTGAACAGATCTCTGTCTGTTCTCTTTTCCATCTTATGAACTGGAGTTTTCTTTTGTAACACATTTATTCGAAAGCAAAAATGTGTGCTTGTCTCAGCTCATTTGTTAAATGTTCAAATTTTAAATGCTGTCACTGGAAATATGTGCATGCCTAAGTTCTCTGATTTTTTCCATAATTGTTCTCATTGGTGCAGGAGAGCCTGGCGTATGATACCACAACATCTAGCTTAAGAATGGAGGTGGAGGCGGTCAGTGCAGCTTTCAGCTGGATGGAGAATACGATACACACACACACACATCGTGATTGTAACTGACTCAGAAAGCATGCTGAGGAGGGTGAGGACAGGCAGGCTTTGTGTAGAGTAGCTTGCTTCGCTTCGGAGGTCATAGGTGGCAAGCATCACCTGGATCTTTACTCCGGGGCATGCCGGTGTGATGGGAAATGAACAGGCGGACAGATTGGCTGGCTCAGCAAAACTTGGTGGAGTATTGATGCATGACAAGGCAGACGTAGTTGCGGCCTTGTGGGAGCACGTGTACACCTCTGAGGAGCAAATGGATCACCATAGTCTGGCAAGAATGAGGCAGTGAGGAGTGACGAGGGGATCTGGCCGACGCTCGGCGCTCAGAGGAAAGGCGAGACGGACATATAATCAGATTGCTACTGGAACTGTTGGTGTTGGAACCCTTCGCTGGCCGCTGAGGATGGGGACGAAGCGCTTATGGGAATGCCCAGACTGCTGTGATGTCAGTTCCTAAATCAATCAATCAATCTCATATTAAAAATGCTGTTAGTGTACTGTTTTGACTAAAGCCAGTTTTTACTGTTTTCTTCTATTTTTGTTAATAGTCTCCACACAATTATTTTTAATAACATTTTGCTTCTGTCATTTATGAAGGCAACAGTTCTCTAATTGGTACAAAATTGCATGTCCCCCTTTTTGGTACTGGTATATATACTGTTTCTCCAGCTGCAGCAATGTAATAAAGAGAGATCAGTCTGTCGTTTCTTTGAGTTCCTAAGCAGAATATAAAAGCAGCAAACTCCTGGTGTTATTTTTAGGTTAACATTCTCCTGCTACCTTGCTTTACTACCTGCTATCTCTGCTGATATCTGTTAGTCCCAAAACTGGAGTTGAGGTCATCTGATAATATTACTTCACTGTCCCTAGCAATTCTCTTCCATCCATTGAGTCTGAACCAAAATGTCCTTGTAAGTTTCTGTGATGTAGTTTTTACTTGGAAGTCCTCTTGTTCTCTTCCTTTGGACTATGCTCTCCAGTATTGTTAATAGTAGACCTATATGTCTCATAATGTGATTGCCATGGAGTTTATCCCGCTTCTGTCATAGAGTTTACAATGCTACTGCTGTGTTAGGTAGCAGGTGAGGCGTCTGCATTGGTAGGGAGCGTCTGCTTGTTAATGCTCTTCACATAGCACGCTTGTTATAGCTCATTGTTGGTGAATTAGAATAATACTATCGTCCATGGCTGAATGTATGTGCTTTAATGGTCACTGCTGTAAGCTCGTTGAAGTTACCCAAGACTGGATTGTATGTCGGGTGCTGTACATATCTTTCTCAGCACTTAAACCAATAACTGGACTTTTCCACGGCCAAGCAAAGTAGACATTTGTTGCTGCCGTGGTCACAGTAACTGGGTCAGCACCTTTCTGGTTAGCGACTCTGTGTTCTTTTTCGCTGGACTCATTTCAATCATTGTCATAAGTTAAGTTTAAGTTCTTGCACAGGACTATTCATAACAACTCGTAAACTGGAGTGAACTCAACATGTCTGGAATAACAACACACAACTCCATTTTCATTCTATATTGACTCCAAGCATTGAACAAATTACAATATACGTTTTCACAACTACATGCTCAGAGTCGACACAATAACTACACATCTATGAATAAAAGTAGGGGCTCATTGTTTGGCCATTCTACTATACTCAGACCTCGATCAGACACTGACCGTGGTTCAAGCTCAACTAACTGCCCGCAGGAGACGCTGTCTTCTCCTCCGCAGCCCCGCCTCGCAATTTTCATGCAAGGCGAGATTCTTGAACTTCACATCTTCACGCTGGGTTGCGTGAAGCTGTAGCCTGATTGCACCAGGTGGTCCATGACTTAACCTTGGTCTATGGCAGTGACTAAACCAACACAATCTACTTTTTAAGTAGTTGTCTATATTCCTCAATGTCTGTGAGAATTTATTATAATACCACATTTCACAAGCACCTGTTTCTTTTCATTAACATTATATCACATCACTGAATAAGGGCACATAATGACATGGCAAGATATTAATCTTTTCCACAGCTCAATGTTTATGTTATATTATTGATGTTACCAATGCCTGGTTCTCCCAGAATGTGAATGTGCTTTCTGGCTACTGGTTTTAATGACTACTGCCATGAGACTAAATTTCAGCCTAACAACAAGCATCTTCTGTAACTACCAGGCCCAGACAGAGAAACTTCCGCACAACAGTTACATCAAACTTTACTAAATGATTTCATCACAAACCAGCAAAAACACTTACCAGAGAAACCCTGTTCAGAATTATGTAAAACCATATCCAGAAACTTGTCTCCAGCATCAGGACCCACTGAGGAATGTCAGAAGGATGAGACAAATGTGAGTACACACATATAAAAGTATGTCATGTCAGGTTATTTTATCTAAAGACATATGGAACCTTTGTTAGCATACTGTTCCACTGTAAATCTAATTTTGGCACTGTTCATACACTTTTGTCTGGGAAATCACTGTGATGGTTTTCCTTTGTATTTCACTTTCACTCACTCACTCTCTCCCTCTCACACAGATATATATATATATATTCAAAACAATGTTTTCCCGTAGTGAATTTGAATAACGAAGACACAAACAATAGATTGCACGATTTATTGCCTGGCATATTTCGCTGCATCTCGTCAGGTACATACTGCAGAAATCACACAACTTACGTGAAATTAACTAGATAAATCCTTCAAGTTGAAATATACACATATTCGCACAGTAATGTCACTTATCTACCACGGTAATTTTAAGCTGACTAACATGTCTTTCTGTTTACACAATTCTGGCTTGCGTTGATAGATCATAATTGCTTCTGCAAATTTTAACAAGCGAGTATTTTGTGTTCTAAACAACACGCGAAATGCAGTGTCTCTGGACACAACATGGCCACTGGCGACAATGTGCCTGCCGATTGAAGACGCCGGGAGCTTCCGGTGTGTCGGCTCCTCGCGGCTAGCATCTCCTGCGTGTTGTATCTTGTTGACCCATTGAGGTATGTGTTCTGACACCCGTTTGTTAAGCTGTCTCTCCGTTCGACCAATGTAAATGGCCTGGCATCTACATGTGAATTGGTAAATACAATTGTTTGTGGCGTACAGAGGAACAGGCTCTTTGACTGTTGGTGTAGGAATGGGTACGGTTTTACATCTAATGACTGGAGTTGCCGCACAGAATGTTCGACCTACTGCTGTAGTAAGCCGGTCTTGTAGACGTTGCATTACGTCATCCCCTCGAAAGGTTAGCTGGATGAATACCTTGAGTTTAGGGACTGTAGTTACGTCTGCTTTGGGTTTGGGCTGTTGGCAATGGTGCTTTATAAATCCTGTGGAGTACCCATTCAGGTTTAAGACATTCTTCAGAGTTTCAAATTCCTCTGTCAGTGTGTCCTGGGTGCATATCTTTCTAGCACGGTCAAACAAGGTCCGTACAACTAAAATTAGGCATACCAACACCTATTCTGGAGAGGCTACTACTACTATGTACCGCCAACATCCAATTCAATTTTCTAACTAAGTCATACCGCCAAATTGACGGAGTGGCCATGGGGAGTCCTCTTGGTCCTATTCTAGCGGACATCTTCATGGCACACTTAGAAGAAAAGAGATCCTCAGACATCAACAACTTGGCCTTTTACCGGCATTATGTGGACGATATACTAATTATCACCACAGACGAGCTACAAGCAACATCGTTTCAGGCCACAATGAACAAGACGCATAAAAACATCTCTCTATCTATGGAACACGAACACAACGAAGCGTTACCAGTTCCTAGATATTCTAATGAGACGTAGAGCAGACGGCACAATTCAAAGATCGGTGTATCGCAAAGAAACATGGACTGGCCAATACCTAAATTTTCAGAGCTTCACACCTGTCCAGTACAAACGGGGCTTAGTACGGACCTTGTTTGACCGTGCTAGAAAGATATGCACCCAGGACACACTGACAGAGGAATTTGAAACTCTGAAGAATGTCTTAAACCTGAATGGGTACTCCACAGGATTTATAAAGCGCCATTGCCAACAGCCCAAACCCAAAGCAGACGTAACTACAGTCCCTAAACTCAAGGTATTCATCCAGCTAACCTTTCGAGGGGATGACGTAATGCAACGTCTACAAGACCGGCTTACTACAGCAGTAGGTCGAACATTCTGTGCGGCAACTCCAGTCATTAGATGTAAAACCGTACCCATTCCTACACCAACAGTCAAAGAGCCTGTTCCTCTGTACGCCACAAACAATTGTATTTACCAATTCACATGTAGATGCCAGGCCGTTTACATTGGTCGAACGGAGAGACAGCTTAACAAACGGGTGTCAGAACACATACCTCAATGGGTCAACAAGATACAACACACAGGAGATGCTAGCCGCGAGGAGCCGACACACCGGAAGCTCCCGGCGTCTTCAATCGGCAGGCACATTGTCGCCAGTGGCCATGTTGTGTCCAGAGACACTGCATTTCGCGTGTTGTTTAGAACACAAAATACTCGCTTGTTAAAATTTGCAGAAGCAATTATGATCTATCAACGCAAGCCAGAATTGTGTAAACAGAAAGACATGTTAGTCAGCTTAAAATTACCGTGGTAGATAAGTCGACATTACTGTGCGAAATTGTGTATATTTCAACTTGAAGGATTTATCTAGTTAATTTCACGTAAGTTGTGTGATTTCTGCAGTATGTACCTGACGAGATGCAGCGAAATATGCCAGGCAATAAATCGTGCAATCTATTGTTTGTGTCTTCGTTATTCAAATATATATATATATATATAAAATCATGCTAACCACCTAGCTATACCGCTGCTCTCATACTCTCTACTACTAGCTGATTCAGAGTTTAAACCCTCAATCACATTAGGCAAGAGTCTATCCAACCTCTCATACAATAATTAGATATTGCCCTGAGATGGTAAAAGCCAGTGGCTGTTCATCCCACCTCACAATATTGCCACTGGCTCTATGTGAAGTTACATAGCTTCAATCACAATGGCAGTTCTCCTGTAGGTACCTTCAAATAAGTACCTTTCTTCTATCTCGCTTCTCTTTCGAGAGGAGAGGATCCCACCAAGCTATGCACCTCGGAGGTCAGTGTGTTTGACTTCAGCATGCACTTGTGTCAGATTTACTTCCGTTTGTTTCAGAAGTCTAGGTCTCCAATGTCACTGCCTAAATGTGACACCAATTAGAAACTAATGGTTCTTGTAAAAGTGCCCAGTCCTTTATTTAGTTAGTCGCGGTTCCAACTTCACAGCAAAGGATCACCCCATAATGCTCTGTTCCTATGCCAGTGAATATCTCATAAAATGCTCCTCACTGCCCCATGCAAAAAGTGGAACAGACAAGAGTCTCTGCAAACCAACAGCCCGCACAGGTATACTATGCATAATGCCGCTGCCTGAATGCCAACACAATAGTCCACCATGAAAAATACATTCATCGTCGATGGAAGCGGCGGTCACTAGATTCCCAGTAGCCACACATTACTGCATAAGGCATAATCAGTTAGTTCAGCAACCGGCTGCCTGCCATTTTTCTAAACATATAGTTCACACTACAAACAACCGTAGACAGATATAAAAGCACTGCACATTAAATCCACAGCTCAGTGCCGCTCCACGCACTCAACTTAGTAGCTGGGCGACAAAAACATGCACCACATCCAACATGAGGAAAATGCATAAGCAAACCGAACCACAAGCATAAACACTCCAGAGGCCTTAACAGTTCAACCGTCTATCCTCCATGTCAGACCGGAAATCACCCAGTCCTATGCTGGTATTAAAACCAGGGAACTTTAGAGCCTAAGCCAAGCACCCTAACCTCTCGGCCATGCCTCCTTAAGTATTTATCCACAAAGCCATCAAGCAACTCTCCAGCGGCAAGGCACCTGGTCCGGACTCCATCCCGGCAGAGATATACAAGGCAGGTGGGCCGGTCCTAACAGAGCAGCTTCACCAAATCTTTACAAACATATGGGTGAACGAGACCATGCCACAAGATTTCAAGGATGCGTCATTAGTCCACCTTTACAAACGAAAAGGAAACCGCCAATCCTGTGACAACCACCGAGGCATCTCCTTGCTTTCAATTGCAGGGAAGATACTCACCAGAATTCTTCTCAATCGCCTCACGGCCCATCTCGATCAAGGTCTTCTTCCCGAGAGCCAGTGTGGCTTCAGAAAAGAACGTGGAACTGTTGACATGATTTTCGCTGTAAGGCAGTTGCAAGAAAAATGTCAAGAACAGAACTGCGAAATGTTCTCCACTTTCATTGACCTTACCAAGGCTTTTGATACAGTCAGCAGAGAAGGACTGTGGAAGATTATGGCAAAATATGGCTGTCCACAAAAGTTTGTCCAAACAGTGCAGCTATTTTATGATGGCATGCGGGCAAGAGTACAGGAAAATAGTGAACTGTCTGAGCCCTTTCCTGTCACCAATGGAGTGAAACAAGGATGTGTCCTGGCACCAACACTGTTCATCCTCATGTTTTCAGCTATGTTGATGAATTCCTTCTAGAACGACATTGGAATAGACATCAACTACCGCATGGATGGAAAGTTATTCAATCTCAGAAGGCTGAAAGCTAAAACCAAAATTGACAGCGTCAGAGAGCTCCTGTTTGCTGATGATTGCGCTCTATACGCCAACTCAGAGACATGCAACATCATGTTTCAGCTATCTCACATGCCTGTGCCAACTTTGGGCTCAATATCAATTTGGAGAAGACTGTAGTTATGTACCAGCCAGCTCCAGGGAATAATCACACTGTGCCGAATATCAAAGTGAATGGTCATAGTCTAAGTGTTGTGGACAAATTCACCTATCTTGGTAGCACTGTGTCACAAGCTGCCACAATTGATGATGAAGTGAATGCAAGAATCTCCAAGGCCAGCGCGGCCTTTGGCAGACTGTACAAGAATGTATGGGACAGAAATGGAATAAGCCTGCAAACAAAGCTGAAAGTCTACAAAGCAGTTGTATAAACCACACTGCTATATGCTTGTGAAACCTGGACTGTTTATCAGCGACACGCTAGGAAATTAAATCACTTCCACACAGTTTGCCTTAGGAAGTTACTGAAGATTAAATGGCAAGACAAGATCCCAGACACTGAAGTCCTAGAAAGAGCGTCCATGCCCAGTATCCACACTCTACTAATGAAGAATCAGTTTCGCTGGGCTGGTCACTTGACTCGCATGCCAGATCACAGGCTCCCTAAACGAATATTTTACGGCGAGTTGCGTGTGGTAAACGCTCCCAAGCGGCCAGAGGAAATGCTTTAAAGACACTGAAAATCTCACTGAATGCTTTTGGAATTCATCATGACACCTGGGAGACTGCAGCCAGAGACCGAAATTCATGGCGTGCATCATTACGCAAGGGTGCAGTCACTTGTGAGGCAACCAGGACTGCAAGAGCTGTGAAGAAAAGACAGAACAGAAAAACCACTGCAGAAAATCCTCCTCCAGAAACGTCAAGCATTCTTTGTCCACATTGTCAAAGAACATTTCGAGCCAAAATAGGCCTTATCAGCCATTTTAGAACTCACAGCTCCATACTTTCAACCCCACTGGATGAAATGAATGGTCATCATCATTCTTGATGGACAAACAACAGCAAATTTATCCACAAACATGGAGTCAGCAAAAATGTGTATCTATCACCAATACCCTACCTGGTGTAATATGACTATGTACATGCAACCACTTTAATATTTACTTACAACTGGAACCTGATACTGAGGACATGGAGATATCCAAGTCTGATATTGTGATATCTCCATGTGCATTCAGGGTCAGGCCTGTTAATTCAGGATGAGCTTCACATGATGTTCTCCTGGCCACCATAGACATTGGGAAGAGATGACCCTCCTGGACAGATTCCTTAACGTTGTACTCAAGGAACTCGGAAGTGTCTTCAATTTTTTCAGGGCTCTCAAGGGAGTTGGCATTAATCTGTCATAATTAACATGTTGGATTCCCAGTCAATAAACAGTGCCTGTTATCTACAATTACTAATAAATAGTACATCATATTATACAAAAAGTATAGTTAACAGTTATGTTGCATATCCTTTACAGGACGTAGCAATGGGAGGGGGCTGTTTGTGATTTCTGGGCAAATTTACGTTCAAGAGTTTGTCATTGATTTCTGAGCGACCAGAACTCATAACATTGTATGAAAGCCAACACAAGACAGTCTGCTTCCAAATCACCTGCAACTGTGTTTCGACCGGCCCCTTTCTCAAATTGCATTCGCAACCCCTTCGCTACAGAACTGGCTCTATACAGTACAAGTCTAAAAAAATAGTATAGGTATAGTACAAGTCAAAAAATGCAGATGTCAGTGTCACGAATTTGCAGCCTTTACTTCCCAGAACAATTTGCGGTTCACTTTTGATGGGCCATGTAGAGAATCAACATACGAACAAAACTGTTTTCTCTATATTCAAGGCTATATAGTCTTGACGTAAGCTTGCAAAGCCTGCAAGTAAACAAACCACCACAGAGGGCTTTCTATTTGGGAAGTTAATCTGACACCAGTACCGGTCACCCCCAGAGGTTATCAATCCAGCCAGACTGGAGGGCAGACTCAGGGGACTGAATGGTAATTAAAACCAACCAGGCATGACGCAAGTAAACCTGGTTTACCAACAGAGTTGTAAACTGGCAGCTGACCCTGAGAACCTAATTGCTCCTTTGACATGACACACGATAAGCTGGGCTAGGAAAATAGCTCAACCGTTAAGGTTGACTGCCTTCTGAAACAAGACTAGAGGTGCAAGGTGTGAACTCACTGATAAAGACATCCCTGGCTAATCATTGTCAGACCCACAGGTGTGAAGGCTAGTGTGCATGCAGAAAGAATTTTATGACTGGACATGCTTGGGAGATAATGTGTCTGCCCTGTAGGAATGTGTGAAACAGATCTGATAAAGCAATTAGAACAGTACTGAAGGAATGTTAATTGCTTTGGGATAATAGTTAAATAGGCTGTTAGTTCTGGTCATGTTAGAAATGAAAAAATATCTGAACAGCTCTCACAAGGAGCACCTATGTTATAGATCTCAAGAACGAGTGACTGACTAGGTAGTGTCAGGACTGACAGGATAGTCAGAATACCGGCAAGCTGTTTTTTTTGTTGCTACTGGAGAGTGGGGATCTGGACCACAGATCCAGATAGTTCAAGTAACAAGTTATGTAATGTTTGTCATCACTATCATGTTATATGATTTCATCATCATCATCTGGAAATCGGATATGATTAGTAAATAAATGTTGTAGTATTATAACTCATAGTTCTATCGTTATATTTGTAATTCCAATTGTGCATACGTGTTGTGTGTGTACATTGGTGGGGGTTCACTTAGACACCAAGGAAGGGAGCAGTCAGGGAGAAAAAACCTGTACTGGGATAGTTGTCAATTACACTTAATTTAGACTTAAAAATCTATCCTAGCTAACCTTCTCTTTCCTATTCCTTGGCGAATATTCAGCACAGTTCATTTCAATTTTGTAACGAGCCACTAGTTGCTGTACGTTGGATATTCAGGGCTTAATCTATAGTTCAGCCATATAGATTTTGTCCCTAGTCAGTTTCTGACTATTTGGGGTTGCTCGCCAGTAACTAATACTTTCATCTAGCCGGTGGGGCACCCCGACTTCTGACAGTCAGAAATCAAGGCCATTTCAGAATCCTGATTTCATGAAAGCTTCCTAATTTCAATAGCCCATAAAGAAAATATATCTTCAAAATAAAATAAGCATGCTCTCACAAAAATGTATAAACATTCATTCATTTTGATAAAGAGCCTTCTGAATTGCTAACCCCATAAATGTAGCAGTAAACAAGTTAGACTAACAGGCAGTTTTCACACAGTAACCACTGTCTCTTGAATATCATACCTGCATACTGCCAGACAGCATACACACAATTCATGTCATTACAAAATATTGCATGTCATTGCAGGACACTGCAATCCACCCCAGGCTGATTTTCTGGGCAATTTTATGTTCAGTAGATGGCCACTGTTTTCTGAACAAGAAATCAATGCTAAAACCAATTTAATGTCGGTGTAGGTTTTGAATCACCTATAACGCCATCATCACACCAGAAGTTTTAGAGCGAGTGCTCTTATCCTTTTAGATACACTGACGAAACATTGGACAGGCTTGTAGAAAACATATTAATGTATTATTGACATAGCATTGTCAGTTCAGCTAACATTAAAAGTGGTCAATATTTCAGATGTAAAATATCAATTAGAATACTATTAACAGACAAAACCAACCTTTTGACTTTTTCCACGTTATTTTTTCAGAAAATATATAATTCGCAGAGGTTTCACACCTGAACTAGAAAGTCCTTTCACTGGAATTCACAATGCATGTGAAATTACAGGGCGAACTTAAAACACATGGAGAAATGACGTTTAGCCAGATGAATAATACAGGGCAGACGTTGAGGGAGCTTCAGGGATTAAAAAAGATAGAAGTGCTTGGCATGAGTTGGTTGAGGGCCTATGTTCCATAAGGGGATAAAAGGAAAAAATAGATTGAGTAGAAGAAGAAGGAAGACATAAAGGAGGAGGAGGAAGAAAATGTGGTTGTGGTGGGCAGTGGTGGTGGTGGTAGATATAATAGTAGTTTTACTTAACCCTATGAGAACTACAGGGGTGTTTTTTTAAATCTTGGGTACATTGTTTCTCCACCGAAAGGAAAGGGCACATGCCAATTGAACACACAACAAACAGAAAATTTTGGGAAAACACTTGTAATATTCAGTGTGTGTGTTTTATATATATATATATATATATATATATATATATATATATATATATATATATATATATATATATATATATATATATATATAAATATATATATATATATATATATATATATATATATATATATATATATATTATATATATATATATATATATATATATATAAATATATATATATAATATATATATATATTACCAGTGAAGATGGCTATGGTTTCCGTTTATTTCAAATTAGAAGGCCTAAAACTTTCTGAAACAGCTTGGTAAATCTCCTGATTAAATCTATCGGCTCTATTACTATGAACTAGCCCTACTGGCCATCTGTCTAACTAGCTAACTTTATCTTTACTCAACCCATACCTAGAATTGTAGATTCCACCGATAACTTCATCCTCTAACTCTATATATTGCTGCTATTATGACATTAATTTAGATACCTAAAGTACTTCATTTCACTGAGGTCTTACATTTTGTGGTAAGAAAATTTTGATTGCACTTTTGTTCAATTAAATCTGTATTGCCTAAAATGTATCAAAAATAATCCAATCGATTACTTATGAACTCTTCAGCCCGAAGGTTAACACAAACATATATTACTCAGCACACGTTACTGTAAAGAGCTGCAAAGTAAACTGTATATAATATTCAAAACAATGTATTCCCTTTGTGAATTTAAACACAGAAACTGCAAACAATATGTTGCACAATTTATTGCCTGACATATTTAGCTGCATCTTGTCAAGATGCATATGAGTTAAAATGTATAGTCACTGATATCTGAATGTGGAACTTCAGTTATCCCTCCAGCAATCACAAATGTAAAATGAAATCTTTCTGTTTGCACAAAATTAACTTCATTTATTCTTTATATGATAACTATAGCTGGCTTCGTGGCTTAGAGGTTATGACTTTTCTCCGTAATCTCGTATACTCTCATCGGTAACGTGATGACGGTGAGAATTAGCAGTGGTTCGAATCGCATCAGTAACTTACGGGGTATGTGAGCCGGCCGCTCAGAAAGCAATGGCAAACTACTGAGCGTAATCTTGCCAAGAAATCAACATACAGCTGAAAGATGCTGGTGTTGACAGCGATGTCCTGTAAAGGATATGCCAAAAAAAAAAAAAAAAAATTGATAACTATGAAATATGGACCTGACGAGATGCTGCGAAATATGCTGGGCAATAAATCATAAATAATATACTTTAATTAACCACCGGTCTCCCTGGCCTAGGTGTTAGCGTCTTTCTCCGTAATCCTGTATACTCTCGTGAGTGACATGATGTGCGCGAGAATCGGTGGCGGTTCTCGCTGCGTCTGTAACTTAACGGGGTATGTGAGCCTGTTGCTTAGAAAGCAATGGCAAACTACTGAGCGTAATCTTGCCTAGTACATCAACAGCAGCTGAAAAATGCTGGTGTTGACTGCAACGTCCTGTAAGGGACATGCCCAAAAAAAAAAAAAAAAAAAGCTTATAATTTAATTATCTTCCATGTTCCTGTGAAACTGTCTAAGCAGATTTGTTTTTTGTATCTACTGGGTTAATGAATAAAACACTAAGTGTATTGTTCAAAGTGATTGTTAAATCGTGTTTCACAGGAAATCCTATTGAAATATAAATGACAGAAACAGAATACGTATCAAAACCTCAACACAGGGCAGCAAAATTGTATTTTGAATAGCTAGCATAGTTTGAATAAATAACATGGGGAGAACATGGACAGAGCTGCAGGAAGACAGCAACAGATAGGAGGCTGGGCATGAGTTGGCCGAGAGCCTATGCTTCAATGTGGGATCATTAGCAGAAGAAGCAGTTTGAAATACACACCCTGAAACTATTTATAAATACAAAGAAGACAAAGCAGAAAAATGAACAAACTTACCTCGGCACTCTGAGCTGCCAATGCCAACAGATCACTTTTTGAACAGTGGTTTTCTAAGTGAAGTAAATGGAAACAAATACATGAATATCAATGGCTGAATATTTTATGCACATAATTTGCGTTCAGGAGCAATGGTGGCATGGTGGTTTGTGTGCATATCTGTCTAGACAGTGGTCTGGGTTCAAACTCCAGCCGAGACAGGGTAATTTTTCTGACCAGGAAGGCTCTGGGTCTACTCAGTTAATTTTAAAGGAATTATCTGGAAAGGAGAGGCCTTGAGGAAGGGAATCTTCACAACCCTCTACACCCCCCCCCCCCCCCCCCCAATCATCTAGCATATGTGACGGCTTACCACTTCAAACCCCAATGGCGGTTTGCTGCATTCTATGCCAGGAAATATTCTAGTACACTGAAAATATGAATAAAGATTAGGAATTCTTGAGCATTTGACTGCTATAGACATCTCAGCATTTGTATCTTGAAATGTACATTGTACTGGCAATGACAAAGTAAAATGGGCCTATAAAACGTCTCATGAGGTAAACATGTATTAGACTCCTTTGTCCTTCATATTCTGTCAGACTCCTGCCACATAACTACGAGGGGGATTAAAATGAAAACCATACATTTTTTGGGGTGAATATATTCTGAAAAAGTAAAGAACAAATGTATCATTTTTCGATGTAGTTCAATGCAAGTCCTCCAGCGCCAATAAAGTGCTTGGATTCCTATAGAAAAAAATGCTCTAGGTTGCATGAGTGGTCACTACTTGGTGTGCCTGACCTGTGAAGAAAAGATGCCACCAGGAATCATCATCTTCTCCTTCTTTTGTTTTTCATCTTCCGATGAGGCATTGGCTGGTCTTCGTGGCGAAGATGTTATGGACATGGTTCGTGATCCTGCATATCCACGTTCGATACATAGCTGCACGCGGCTTGGTAGCAGACCGTGTTTCGCTGGATTTTTAAGAAATGGTATGGGTGCCGGTTGTTCAGAAAGCAATGGCAAACTACTGAACGTAAACCTGCCAAGAAATCAACAAGCAAAAAATGCTGGTGCTGATTGCAAACGTCCAGTAAAGGATATGCAACAAACATTAATGGGGCATTGGCCCTCAACAGTTTTATATCAAGCCTTTTGTAAGCATGTGAATGATTGGTTGGATTTTGCAGCAAAGTTTTCTATGGAATGAAGTTACCCAGTCTCATGCCAACCCTCCTTAGACACCTCATATGGCATGCATGGAAGGTTACAATGTTACTGTTCTTTGCTTTCCTGTTGGGCCCCAGTAACACAATGGTGGCGCAATGCCATACTAGTTGGAATACAAATATTGCCACAACCAGAGACTAAAGCCAAACTGGCCATTATTCCACTGTGGAATGTTTAGCATGTGTGATTCTGGTAAATACACATTGCCATCTTTGCTGGTGCTATGGTGACACTGAAGCATTTATAAATATATCCATATGCTAAGAAAGGTATCCTAGACAAACCAAGCCATGCCACTGTATGGTGGAGTGTGCTAATTTTATGACATATCTATAATCTTGATCTTGCTGCTAATTATCATACTTATAGTATTGATGTATATCATAACCCTGTTATGAATAGAGTTCAAGCTTAGATGGCTGTCAGGGGTGGCACATAATCTATGACAAAGCATACAGGACTGGGGCCACATAAAATGTTTGAAACAAGGCACTAATGCAATGAATCCAATAAAGTTGTAGGTTCATAAGCATTCGTAGACCAGATGTCGAGACAGACACTTCACAAGATCCTGCCCACAGACACAATTGTCAAGGTCTTGCTTGAATATCTCATATTTATAATTGTGTTGTATTAGTCATGTGATGCTACATGGTGCTGATGAATAGAGAGATTTATTATTATACTAACAATGTTGTGTTGTGATTATTTGGATGGGTGGCACTGTTTATAAATACGAGGTGGCTTTAAATGAAAAACTTAAAAGTGTGATAGAAATTACAATAACCATGCCATTGTCTTGTAACCTGTCAATATTTGTTGTTAAGGATGTCATGAGTGCTAGGCAAATGACATCACAGAGCAGACAAACATGGTGATGTCATAAGGACAGCTTAATGAAATGTAGATGATAGAGAAATCACCATTCGGGTACGTAACATCATTAACATTAGATGTGCGGATGATGCAGCACTGATTGCAGACAATGAACAGGATCTGCAACATTTAGTAGATGCGGTTGTTGCATACAGTGAACTGTCATAAACTGCCTATAGTAGCCTGCGGTGTAGGACAGGGGGGACTTGAGCCCGTGGAATTAAGGCAGCATGGCTAGTGCAGTCGCCGCAAACTGTGCAGGTTAGAGTTTTCTTTTTGCCCTGGACAGAAAAAACTCCACGCCTTACCAAGGATTCGAACCTGGGTCTCCCGAAGGAAAGCCCGGCATTCTAGCCACTCGGCCAGCCGCTCCACCCCAACAAGGGTTACAATTAAATTATAAGAAGACAGATTATGGTCGTCACCAGGTAGAAGGAAATACCACTGTAATATACAAGTAAATGGGAATATTCTTAAGCTAGTGAATTGGTACATTTATCTAGGACAGTCATAACATCTGCTGGAAGATACCTTGAAGAGATTATAACAAGAATCAACTATCTCGGAGTCACCTTTGATCGTCGCTTGACATGGAAAACACAGGTTGAGAAAAATCGAACAAGAGCAAGGCAAAGAATGGCAATCATGAAAAAGCTTGCTGGTACAACGTGGGGAGCAGATGAGAAAGTTCTCAAGAAGTTATATACTGGACGGGTGAGGCCAGTACTGGAATACAGCATTGCAGCTTGGGCAACAGCAGCTAAGTCAAACTTTAACAAAATAAGTAGAGTCCAAAATCAAGGAATGCGAATCATAACTGGAAGCCTGAAGACAACGCCTATTAATGAACTCGAAAAGATCACTTGTTTACAACCAATGCAGGATAGAAGAGATAGCAGAGCCCAGCAACAAGCTGAAAAATTTAGAAGATTGACAGACCACCCTATGTATAAAAGGTTTAGTGGTTTTGGAAAGGGAAGACTGAAGCGTAGCAACTTTGTAGAAACTGCAAAACGAAAGATTAGGGCAGATCCCATACTTAACATAACAGTCAAAGCCATTTACAATGCAGACAAGTTCCCAGCTTGGAGACAGCAGCAACTGCCTGAGATGATAGAAAACATTCCTGGTATTGAGAAAAAGAACACTCAGCATGAAACCGAAAGAAGAGAAATAACCCTAAACTACATAAAAGAACATTACCCAAGATGCAATTGGACCCATGCATATACAGATGGATCAGCCAAAAATTCAATAGAGAATGGAGGAGGAGGAATTCTCCTAAATTTAAAAAATGGAGTGAAAAAAACACATTCAGTGGCAACTGGAAAGTTTTCAAGTAACTTCAAAGCGGAGGTAGAGGCTCTGAAAACTGCAGCAGAAATGCTCTTGATGGAGGAAAATAAAGAGAAGCAAATAGCTATCTTCACAGATGCAAAGTCAGCTGTCTCAATACTGAAGAGCAATAACAGCACAGAAATAGCTGACCTAAGAGCAGCACTCCATGGTCTATGCCAGAAATCCAAAAAAGTTGTAATACAGTGGATCCCATCACATTGCAGTATACCTGGAAATGAAGAGGCTGACAGACTGGCAAAAGAGGGCGGACGACTACCACAGCCTGACATAGACATAACCTACAATGAGGCAAAGAGGTTGATAAAAAGCACCTATAGAACCAAATGGGAATCAGAGCATCCAGGCCACCAGAAGGATGATGCATATTACAAACTCGACCGAAGAGAACAAGTAGCAATCTTCAGACTCCGCACAGGACATAACAGGCTGAAATACCACTTGTTCAATAAACTAAAGATAGGAGATACCGATGAATGTAATTGTCGAACTGGAAAAATGACAGCAAAACATTTGCTGCAGGATTGCCCAATATATGCAGAACAGAGAAAGATATTTTGGCACACACCTGCTTCATTTGAGGACAAGCTCTATGGAGATATCAACAAGCTCAAGTTGACAGCAGCTTACTTTAACTACATACAGGTTGACATTTAAAGGTGTATGAAGAAGTATTCAGACTGCCACACCTTCATACCACAGGTATGTCGATTACAAAAGCCTCCCAGAGGCATGAAATGGAATATTGCTTGGATAGCAAATCCATTACGTGGAAAGTCCGAATCAAAAGCTCACTGTGTGAGCTTCATAAAAGGTGGAAAAAGTGTCCTAGTGGCACGAAATGGAATATTGCTTGGATAGCAAATCCATTACGTGGAAAGTCCGAATCAAAAGCTCACTGTGTGGGCTTCAAAAAAGGTGGAAAAAGTGTCCTAGTGGCACGAAATGGAATATTGCTCGGATAGCAAATCCATTGCGTGGAAAGTCCGAATCGAAAGCTCACTGTGTGGATGTCATCTGCATACTGCATTCTTCTGGTTTCCGGAAGAACAGCCTATGGTGAACGGAAGGCCCAATATACGGAAGTGAGGCTAAGCAGCCATGTGCAGGACGTGACGATTCCTTGGGTGAGCCCAGTACCAGAGCGCTGTGTGTTGGCTCTGCAATTATGGAAGCCTCCTTGGATGGCGGGGAATGCCCATGGTCTGCCCCTGCCTTCCCTTGAGGGCTGACCAGGACGTCTTTGGCTGTTCTATATGGGCCAGCTAGGATGGGAGATAACACAACAGTGAGAGTCAAACGTCCTAAGAAACCCCCGGGAAGGTTAACCCGGTCAACAAATGCCCGCAGAAGTCGGATGTGTCGGCCTAACGGCGCAAGAACGCAGCTCTGCTGTAAACAGGCACAACGCAATCACATCCGGAAAAAAAAAACTCCGGATGAACGAAGAAGAAAGAAGAAGATAACAAGAATCGCCATGGCAAAGGTAGCCTTTAGCAAGATGGAAAACATACTGACCAATAAAAAGATGTCATTTGAAATGAGAAAAAGAGTGTTGAAGCACTACATAAAATCTGTACTTTTGTATGGATGTGAAACATGGACAATGAGTAGACAAGCTGAAAAACATTTAATGGTTGTGGAAATGTGGTTTCTGAGGAAAAGGCAAAGAATACCATGGACAGACAGAAAAACCAATGACCGCCAACAAGAAACAAATGAAAACCATAAACTGATTAGAAAAACTAGATGTACACGGTCACAATTTTGTGGTATTTTTATGACAAGAAATAAATTGGAGAACTTGGTGACAACTGGTAAGTTAGAAGGGAAAAGAACAAGGGGAAGGCAGAGAAGTAAATACCTGGAAGGCATGACCATGTGGTATGATTGAGAAAAGAACACAGAACTGATCCACGACTCTGGTGATCATGTGAGATGACAAAACAAGACCGCCCATGCTTATCAGCATGGCACATGATGATTTTTTCTTCACTGCCTGCTGTAGCAGTCTCCTCACACTCAGATCCACCTGGTGTCAAGGGTCAATTTCTACCTAGTCTTACAGTTCTGGTATTCCCAAACTGCTATTAAGTTTCTGTACTTCTCTACGTATTGGGAGTACGTTCTTCCTCTTCTTCAGGTTGTCACTGGTACATCAGCATGGGAATTCTTCATTGGCCACTGAAGAAGACAGTGCATGTGTGGGAATGTCCTGAGGGCAGTGATTGTACGCACATGTCTCATGTTATTCCCTTCTGTATGTGCTAAGCATTCATATTATGCTACATGTTATGTCATATTGTGTTACGTGAATTTAAATATTGAGCACAACCCACTACTGGCAACGCTGATCGTATTCTGGTATGAACCTAAGGCCTATCCACGTCAATGTGAATCCATGTCAATATAGTGCTTCCACATTGACGTGGATAGGCCTTAGGTTCATACCAGAATACGATCAGCGTTGCCAGTAGTGGGTTGTGCTCAATATTTAAATCTCAAATCCTGAAAAAAACCAAATAAATCAATTACATGAATTTAATATGTATAATACGGAAACTTTAACTGCAGCGTGAAAGAGTGGTTGGAAGAGCAAAACATAAGATAGACCTGCAAGCCTGATTTGTGACTGAAAATAAAGTTTGTTTGCTCATTCTAGAACACTTGAAACATTAACCTACCAAGATTGTAATCCTGACTGATAGTTTTTGGCTGGGGCGATGATACCATGTTGACCACGGGTTGTGCAATCTTAACTAGATTGGCATCAGGTACTTCAACGACCATTGACCTTGCCACCGATTGCAGGCCAGGCTGCTATTAAAGATAAACGGATTTTCAACAAGAATAAAAACAAGTATTAAAACAACATAATTACTAACAGCTTGACAAAGAACACAAATTGTATGGCTACATTAAAGAGGACTAGAATGTCATTAAAAAACAACAATAAAAGATCTCTCTCTCTCTCTCTCTCTATATATATATATATATATAAATAAAATCTTTCCCAAACTTAAAACTTAGCAGATAACAATGAAAATAGTGGCATGCCAAAGGAAAGATGCATGTTCTCAAAAATGTTATTTTAATTTCTTTGCTGGTGTAACACCACCATCTCTTAGTACTGTTTAACCAATGCATGGCTCTGGCCTCTCTACATCTGCATTGTTGTAAACAGTACCCATTTGTACCGATTATAGAGCTAAGACATTTTCAATTTATTCATTGTTGACTGTGACATTTACAATCTATTCATTGTTGACTGTAATTTGTGGTTGACATGTAGTTTTGTCTGAGGACATATTTATTTATTTTTTATTTTAATTTCAGAAAACAATATTAATCTTCACACTGTCTTTTGACAGAAATAATTAATCCTGCTATTTCCTTAGCATAGTTTGGAGAGGACCATATCATCTGCTTATCTAAGGACTGGAAATGGATTTTCACCAATTATGAATGGATCAAAATTGTTACTTCTCTCATAATTTTTGACATTTCTCATTACATTTTCTGCATAGATCTTGAACAAGTATGGGATATAACACAACCTCATCTTACCCTATCTATCTAGTTTGATATTTCACAGGCTACTTGTTCTTAACTTTTTCTTCTTCTTCTTCTTCTTCTGTTTTTGCACTGAAATCCCCCATGAATATCATATCTGTTTTTTACCTCACCTATTCTAAACATTTCTTGGAAACCACTGTAAAATTCCAGTTTCTTCTGATGCAGTTGTTGGTACATATACTTATATTTCTTTTCTTTGTTTAGAACCTGGTAGTGTGAAGTCGATCAACAGCTAGATTGTATCCAAGAAGTAATAAAGAAACTTTTGTTCTCAAGAGAAAACCAATTCCACTCGATCAATCCTTCCCTTGCAGGTCAGCATGGCCGAATGGATAAGAACACGAGTTCATTAAACATCCGGTCTGCTGATGCCGAGGTAAGGGGTTCAACCCCTACACCGGACAGTTGGACTCAAATGTTGACCTATCGTCCTTAACTTGGGGACGTAAATTACAAATACCCCTGAATTCGGAGTGGATTTGTTAATAGGGAAAGCCAATTCACACACAAAATTCACTCCAGTGCTACAAGAAGTAGTGTGTATGGACTTCGCTTGAGTTCAAAGCGAGCGCGCCAAAACAAATCCTCGTCTTTCTCTAATTATATCAATGTATCTGCTGTCTGGGTCACAAAGGGCTTTGTCATGCTGACCAGTCCATCTCTGTTCTGAGATCCCCAGCAGAGGCAGCAATGAATGAATGTTTAGTTTATTAGTAATTGTTTTAGTCAGTCTTCATATCTCTGACCTACACAGCAGTACTGGTTAGATGTTAAAAATCTGAAGTTTGATTCTAGATTTAATGCATTCTGACTTCCACACATTTGCTAGTGCTATGAAGGCTCCTCTGGCTTTTTCTATTCTTCTTTTAACATGTCTGCCTTCCCCCCCCCCCCCCCCAACTCTTGGCTACACTGCTACCTAACTGATACAACATTGAGCAGTTATAAATATCTCACCTGAATGTATGCCACCATCTGGCCAGTGCTGACTTTCGGCAGCAGAGTTCTCTGTACAATAATGGCTGGGGTTTTCTTACTTCGTGAATTCAAAGTCCGTTTTTTGAGAAGCCGGTTACGACAGCTAGGTCCCTGTTGCTGCGATAAGAAGCGAATAGACCATAAATCTCTGATAAAATATTTAAAAGATGATCCCATAACAGATGCAGTCATATTTACATACAGTGATAGTTGGTTGTCCTTTACAGGATTTTGCAATCAACCCCAGCATTTACTGGTTGTTTGTGATTTACTTGGGAGTGATAGTACTTCGCATATACTAGTCCACACTTCAGTAAAACATTAAAAGATGAAGTAAAGATAAACCCATGATAAATCATAGTTCTATGAAGCTATATGTGGATACATGATTTTCTAAACGAATCAATACTTGATGGGTGATGTCGTGGAAACCATGCTGGTAACTTTTACTTCCCAGAACATTTCCTGAAGCTCATTTTTGATCGGGCTGACCTGTATTTCAGAAAACTCAACCAACATTATTACGAGAGGCTTTCAGAAAATAATGCACCACATTGTTTTTCTCAGCTAATAATGAAGATAGAAATATGCAATTTTACACGCTTCAATTATGGCATGTGCCGATTGTGTGCACCAAATTGCAACCTAACTGGCCAAATAATATAAGTGCCCTAAACCGTTGCAATGGAGCATGTTAGAAATTATCGTTATAAGCAGCAAATTGTGAATTTCTTGCTGCAAGAGAAGGAAACTGTTGTGAACATTCACAAGCGTCTATGTAATGTGTATGGAAGTTTTGCAGTAGACAGGAGTACATCCAGTCACTGGGTTAAGAAAATCAAAGAATCAGGAAGTGGAGATACAGAGACAACAACTTCAGCTGGAAAGGTCATGATCACTGTCTTTTGGGACATTCAAGGTGAATGTTATGCCAAGAGGAGAGACAATTCATTTGCAAGCTTACATTGAAACACAGAAAAAACTAAATAAACGTTTTCAGAGTTCGGCCTCACAAGAATCCAGGAGACCTGCTTCTCCTTCACGACAAAGCACACTCTCACACAAGCCTTGCAACACGGAAATCAATCACCAAATTGAGTTGGACTGTACTACCCCGGCCACCCTATAGCTCCATTTGGCACCCTCTTATTTTCATCTGTTTGGTCCACTTAAAGATGCACTCCATGGACAAGGTTTGAAGATGATGAAAGATTGATTCATGCAACAAAGAAATGGCTGCATGATCAAGACAAAATCTGGTATGGGCAAGGAATACATGCACTTGATTCGCGCTGGCATAAAGCTGTACAAGTTGATGGGGATTATGTTGAATAATACCAATGTTTACTTGACATATCCTCGTATACTGTGTATAAATTTCATGCTTTTTGAATAACCAGGTTCTGAGAAAAACAATGTGTTGCATTACTTTCTGAACGCCCTTCGTACCTTGTTCTTATATTTCATTTCTCCCCTCATTTCCTCATAGGGAGTCTCCATGGAGAAGTGGTCAAGCCATATGACTCAGGCTCCGAGGGTTGTAGGTTCGATTCCCAGCTGCGTCCTTCGGTTCACGAGTGCATTTTTTCGGAGACTCCCGGTGGTCATTGCTGGAGCTACAGAATTCATGTTTTGTGCGACGTTTTTGGCAACCCGCACTGCAGAAAGAGACTGAGCCATGTTGGATAAAAAATCTGGTGCAATGAAGACGACCCTGTCAACTTTTAAGCAACTTATTTTTTTTAAATTTCCCCATACCACTTCTGCGGTCTTTCCAAACTCATATATAATTCTAATATTTTAGGTGCCAATACTGGAAATGTTCCTAGGTGTAAGGAGGTAAGCCAGCAATCCAGACTCTTTACAGAATCTTTTGTGTTTCATCAACTGTGGACCGAACACTGGGCCACAAAGACAAACATCCACACCAAACTATTTGGGAGTCTCAACAAGCTATTCACTACAGCAACATATATATAGAAAACCTCCATTGTTGTGTAGATGTTACTATAACAAGAGTAAACCAGGAGAAGACCAGGTGCCAAGCTGGTAAGTGTGAACAATTAACAGTCTGTCATTTCACATAATCAAGTTTTGGTTCAAATATGCTGTCTTATTAATTGTGATATTTGATCAAACGATCCAGGTTTTAATCTCATTTTCTTCCATTTGCCCATTCCCAGTAAAGTTTGTTATTTAGTCTATACATTTTTCTTTCTTCATTTAACGCTCAAACAAACGTTGACTGTCTACACAGAATTTCTCTATTAATTTGTAATTTTATTTTGCTTTTGCTTTTCTTTCTCATACATTTATACCTATTCTTTTCCTTAGAAACTACACCCCTGCTGTGATCGTGTTTTTTTTTCCTCAGCTTATTTGCTTATTGTTCAGATCTCATATGCATATAACAACACCGGCTTTGCATATCACACTAACAGAATCCTTCTCCCAGCAATAAACAGCTTTATGCTGGTAACTACATTTTTTTCATATTGCAAACAAGCTGCTTTTAAATTTGTAAATACATGGAAAAAAAATTACCTACAAAGTTTAAATTTGAAAATAGCTAAAATGTAAAGAAACAATGCATTTACCTTTAATCAACAAGCAGAAAAGAAGATAAACACAAAGCATAATAGCTGTAGCATGTAGCAGTAAGATACAAACACATACACCATGATAATTTAAGCCTGTGGCAGTGAGATATTAACACTCACCATGATTTCCTGAGCCTGCAACTGCAGCCTCTGCTGCTCCTCCAATCTGAGTTGCTCTTCCTTTGAGGAGACAGACTTGACTGCTGGTGCAAAGGGTACTCTAAATACTGGATCTGATCCAGTAATCTGTCAATGTAAAAGTCAAGGTAATTGTATTGTAGAGGTAGGGTTGTGAAATGACAAGACTAAGTATGTCATGACATTGTTAGGAGGGGTGACCAGCTGTATTCCTCACTGTCAGCCCACAGAATGATCTGACAGCCGCTTTAGAAGGATCTGACCCAGATCAGTATGGATTGAACAAAAAACACCCACAATGCCTCCTCACTGGTGGATTTGAACCTGGGATTGTCAGTGCTCTATCCACATTGCCACCAAGGCTGACAGTATAAGTAATTTATAGTCAGAACTCATTCTGTTTCTCAGATATACAAGTGTTATCTTTTCAAAAACTACACTATGCCACATGTATTCATGTATCCTTTATGCATAATCACTGAATATATTGTCCAAACGTAGTAATTTCTATTCATCATCAAATTTCCCACTGTATGATATGCAACATAATAAATTTTACTTATCATAATAATCTTTACATGACACAACTGCCAAATTCCACACATACGCAGAGAGGGGTAAAGAGAAAGAATGTTCTTACATCATATGCCCACCTTCTTTTGTGAAAAAGTAGTCATGTTTTTAAATTTTGAGTCCAATGTATTGGAGTCTCTGTAGTTTGACTCGTGTTCCGAAGGTTGTGGGTTCGATTCCAGGCCGCGTCCTTCGGTTTACGAGTTAAATGTTTTGGAGACTCCTGTGGGTCGTTGCTAAAAGCTACGGAGTTCGTGCTTTGTGCGACGCTTTCCGTGCTGCGGAATGAGACCGAGCCGTATGGGATAAAACCCGGTGCAATGAAGTCGACCCTGTCAACTTTTAAGTTGAATTTGTGTTTGTACACTATACCCTTTGTTTCTATGTGTTATTGGGAGAGGCAAAGAATGGTAACTTTGTAGCCTATCACGCATGTTGCAAGAGGTGTCCAAGGAGGGTTGACATGAGACTGGTTATCTCATCCTGTAGAAAACATCAGCTGCAAAATTCAACCAATCATGAACAAGTGCACAAAGGGCCTGGTATGAGTTGTTAGAGAGCCTATACTCCACCTTTTTTTTTTTCCGCATATCCTTTACAGGACATCGCTGTCAACATCAGCATCTGTCAGCTGATTGTTGATTTCTTGGCAAGATTGCCATTGCTTTCTGAGTGACCAGCTCACATACCCCACAAGTTACTGATGAGGAGAGAACTGCTACCGATTCTCGCGCACATTACGTTACTCATGAGTGTATACTGGATTACGGAGAAAGTCGTGTAACTCCTAGGCCAGGGAGACTGGCCTATACTCCACTGGATGATGATAATTCTAAGAATGATGGATTTCTTACTTACCTGTGATGGTGGAGCAGCAACAAATGTTCTGCCATTTGCGGACAGCACTGTATTTGGCTGAAATACCTGCGTCAAAGATGGAGGATCTAGTTTAAGGGGATCTGTCATTGTGGCCATCTCCTTGGTGCCTTCTTTCCGTTCAGTCTGTCTCTTGCTCCTAGATTTTGCTGAACCTTCCCGGCCACAATGAGAACATGGCAGATTCTTACTCGTAGATTTGTTCTGATCAGCAGCCTTTTCCTTTAAGTAAAAGAAAATATTCAAAATATATTCTTATTCTTCTGCGTTCATCTGGAGTGTTTTTTCGGACGTAATTATGTTGTGCCTGTTTACAGCGGAGCTGCGATACTTGCACCTTTCAGCCGACACATCCGACTTCTGCTGCAAAATATATTCTATTAACTTCTATTTATTGTTTCAAGAATGATGTATGCCAATGGGAAAAAAATTTTCAGCTATTCTCTTAATGTCATATGGTAAATTCCATGAAACTGGGAGAAATTTCATTTTCAGTTTTAAGTTACATTTGCAAAATATGGGAGGTCATTAAGTCACAGTTTAGAGTTCAAGAGTGGCCAAGAGTTAAAGAGCAACAGCATGAAACAGACCCAGAGGGACTGAAGACAAGTCTCAAATAATCCGTAAAGATGGTAGCTGGTAGTGCGAAGGAGAGCTCTCGATGAGCTAGCTCTGAGGAAACTAACAAGAAATTGAAAACAGAAGGCAAAAAAAAACTGGAAAACATTCTTCACCTGTAGAAAATGCTAATGCAAGCAAGAATCAATAACATGTATGTTTACTTTGTAATGCCACAAGAATGTCAGTTCAAACAGCATCAAAAGTTGATGAATATTTGATAATACAGGAAAGTCAAAAATATACACACAACAGTTCATCGTAGAGGTCTCAAATAGAAAAGACAAAAAGCAATATGCAGAATACTAAAACAGATAAAAATATCTAACAAAGAATGTAAAGGGGGCAGGCAGTAGCAGAAATCTCATAAGTATTTAAAATACACAAGGAGAGCTGGAATAATAAGTCACTATGAGTTTTAACTAACAAACAAAGGTCAATTAAAGGACATGAGAAGTTATAATTGTATGCACAGAAGTTATAACTGTATGCACAATGTTTTAAAATATGCTAACTTGTACACAATATGTTGTGAAAAAGATGTTTACACCGTCTCATATGTATACACCATATTTTAGAAGATGTTTAGGTGGTTCTGAATGTACACTCAATGTTTTAAAAGATGTTTAGTCTGTCCTGTGTATGTACACAGTGTTTTAAAAGATGCTTACTGCCTTATATGTAGAGACAATTTTTCAAAGATGCTTGAACTATCCTGTATGTAGACAATGTTTTAAAAGATGTTTACACTGTTTAGTGTCTAAACACAATGTTTTCAAAGATGCTAACATTGACATACATGTAAATACAATGTTTTCAAAGATGCTTACACTGTCCTAAGTCAAAAAAACAATGTTTTAAAATAAACTTTCACCGTTCTATATGTAAAAACAATGTTTTAAAAGATTATTACACTGTCTTCTTCTTCTTCTGCGTTCATCTGGAGAGTTTTTTCGGATGTGATTGCGCTGTGCCTGTTTACAGCACAGCTGCATTCTTGTGCCGTTAGGCCGACACATCTGAGTTCTGCTGGCATTTGTTAAACGGGTTAACCTGCCCGGGTATTACACTGTCCAATGTTCACACACAATGTTTTAAAAGATTATTACACTGTCCTATGTTCGCATACAATATTTTAAAAGATGCTTTCACTATCCTATATGTACACACAAATGTTTTAAAAAGATGCTTATACTATCATATGGCATTTTTTGTACACTGAAGATAGTCAACCAACAGATAATATTGCATAAGAATGAAATCTCTTTCTCTTTATGCTTCTTTTGTAGCAACCTAGGGATGTATTTGTGCAAGTTGTTTTGTTTTTTTTTCTAGATAAATTACATTCAAGGTAATGGGATCTATCTACTTGTGGTTAGGTTTTTCTTTCATCATTTTTTCAGGTGAGTGGTCTTGCTGCCTGCTCTTTACAATTTCCAACTGCTGGGGTTTTACTTTACGTGCCTCCTGTTTGTTGCCCTTACAGAAAGCTAGGTATCCTATATCACTACCCAAGAGATCAGGGAACAAATATGAAATGGTGTGGATGTATACTCAAAGATGAAAATATCATCTACAGTTTGTTCATCGTAGATAATCATTATTATCCAAATACTAGCTACGAGAGAAAGAGGGTGTCCAAGTAGAAAATGGAGTGAAGAGGACAAAGATTAAAATCACATGGAATAACAGTATTCTTCTTCTTCTTCTTCTCCTGCATTCATCCGGAGTTTTTTTTCGGATGTGATTGCGTTGTGCCTGTTTACAGCAGAGCTGTGTTCTTGCGCCGTTAGGCCAACACATCCGACTTCTGCAGGTATTTGTTGACCGGGTTAACCTTCCCAGGAATAACAGTATTCAGTGTCACCCATTTGTTCTCCTGTTGACACCATGCCTATTTTGGTAGGGATGTACACAGCCCAGACGTTGATTGTCGGGGCAGGTTCCTGAGAACTGATCGAATGGAATAAATCTTGTTTCACAGCCAGATGCTGTTTTGCCATCTTTGATCTGTCTTGCTCAGCTAGTGTGTGACTAACCAATGCATCTACCCTTAGATTTCAAGAAATACAGAACACAAACTGAATGGATGTGAGAGCTGGACACACAGAAGAAAGCAAAGGTCTTTGCCAAATTCACCACAGGTTTTCCAAGGTGTTTTTTTTTAAAAACTTTTCAAGGTTGTGCAAGGTTTTTTGTGTGCGTGCATGTAGTTAGTTAATATTATAGTTGCTTGTAATAATAGTTGCAATAGTAATTATTAGCAATAATGTAGCAGTTGAAGTTGCAGTAGCAATATAAGTAGTAGAAGTAGCAGTAGTAGTAGAAGTAGCAGTAGTAGTAGAAGTAGCAGTAGTAGTAACAATAGGAGTAGCAGTAGACAAGGTCAGATCGGAGTCACAGTAAGAACTTTGCCATGCATCTGTCTACAGGAAACAATAACACACATTGTAAAAATTAGCAGTGCTACAGATAGAACTGGAAAGTCCATAGTGATTCTGACATACAATCATCCTTGGACAGTGCAGAAAGCAAAATCGACCTGAACTGTTTATATTGTTCTTATCTGCATGGCTTGTGACAGATAAAAAACTTCCAAAATATTACAATTTAATTTAACTAGAGATTCCTGTCAACAGTGTCGGCCAAAAGGCGCAAATATCGCAGCTCTGCCGTAAACTTTACAACGCAATTACGTCCAAAACAAACATTCTGGACGGACGAAGAAGAAGAAGATATGTATCACTAAGGATAGGAAACAATGGAGGACTGTTGTTTTTTTTTTAAAAAAAGCTTTGGCACTCAGCAACCTCAGATACGTATTAAATCTAAAAGTCCTCACAAGAGCATACCAGTTCATATGTGAAACTGGAATTGAAGCCTGACAGCAAACACAAGACAAAGACATTCTTATGGAAGACAAGAAAAACAAAATTATCCACTAAATCTACATGAAACCTGCTACTGCTATTAAACATGACTCTGTGTCATATATTTTGACTCTATGTGATATATTTTTAATTAGTTTGTCAAATATAACAAGTCTGAGTAAGACAAAAAAAAACTACAACAAACAGAAACTACAACAAAATCTTACAGATGAAAATATATCCGTGAGTTCCAGCGTGGCCAGATTGCACAGGCGTCTCAGAACATTGCTCATCTGCTTCTCAGCTTGACAAAGTAACGGCAACTGGACTTTTGACGGCCTTCTCTCTCTCCATTCGTATTCCAGCCTAATCACGCTTTCCCGGCCCAGAATTAAACTCAGGTGCAAAAGTGTAATAGTGTTAGAGGTCTTCAAAGTTAGGCCTTCAGTTGTCAAAGTTGTTATTCTAACAATTTCCTTCTCCAGGTTCTCTTTCAACTCCTGAGTAGATGCAGAAGGATCTGTTTTTGTAGGTGAGGATGAACTGTCACTAACAGGCACAACTACATTATTATCACAATTGTCTGAAGGCACAATGTCCTCTTCCATGGCGACTGTTTTCTTCGATGATTTTGGAGCCTTCTTTTTTACCAACTGTAGGGGAGGATATCACAGATGCTGGCAGATGTGGCAATGAAGATGATTCAGATGACGGAGAAGATGGCAGTATCACAGATGTTTTAGAAGTGTCAGTAAATGAGCTGGGAGGGGAAAAGGGTGAGGTGTCTGGAAACATTGCATTTTCATCTTCCAAAACAACTGTTGAAGGCTTGGGTCCAGCTGATTGGACAAACTGATCTCCCGTTTGACCCACACCTCCTGGATCACCGTGGCAGTCAGACGCAGCAGTTAACAGGTGTGTGATAGCTGCCGGCGCATCAGTGTCAAATTGATTACCAGACAGTTCAGCGACCATCAAATCTACTCTCTCCTTGGGTTTGGAACTGGAGCATACTTCTGCGGAGTCATTCACTTTCCCCTGTTCATCTACACCGTCACCCTTTGGTTTGTCCTTATTTTCATTTGACTTCTCTGCTTCTTTTACTTTAGCTTTCTTGGGTTTTTGTAGAGTAGCTGCAAGTAAGTCATAAACACAAAATGTATTAAAACTAAAATGAAAACATTCAATGGCAACATTATAACCAAAAATGTGTCACCTTAAAGTAAATTATGTTGTACTGTGCCAAGCACATATAATTTTCAGAAGTATTTCTACCAGGCTTAACTTATCTCTATGAGGTCAATCTTTACAAACTATAAGTGCCCTTTTCACATGCCTTAAGGCATATTGGGCATGTGGTGTGAGCACTACATTTGAATAGACCAATCAACACCCGAGAGATGATGTGGCTGACATGATGTCACCTGCCTTTACTTCTCAGTTCTGGTAGCCATTTAACCTTGGGTCCACCAGGGTGCCAAGGTCATGTTTAAAAATCCACCTCAATTAGTTAGTCGACAGATCACCCTCATTGCACATCAAACCATTCAGTCTATAAGTGCTTGTATCCCCTACTCAGTAAATCCCACAGTATGTAGCAGCTAACAACACCAGTTCTGTGCTGGTTTATTAATCTTCTTTGGCTTCCTGCATAATGTTCTTGTCTGGCCACACCTCTTTTAACTTGCTGTTCTCGCAGTCTGACCATGGTTGTAGATTCACAGTCATCACTTGGTTCTCGCAAACGACTTACTTCTCATAGAGCATTCAGTATATCAGCCTGCCCCATGGTCCGCCTTAATGTGAGTTTGAAGCCATAACCACCAGAGCGGCAAGCAAGCATGCTAGCCATTGTACCACCAGAGGCCCTGTAGTTCAACTTGATTGGCATATACTTGTCAGCTTGTAAAACTACAGACAGTTATTTTTTATTTTTTTTAAATTTTAGTACTGGGTATTTTCTGTTTCTCTCAGAAAGCTGCTTTTACTTGAAAGTCATCCTCACAATTCCCTTATTCAGTTGTACTTTGATCTAAATAAGAAAACCCAGGGGAAAATTGTTCAATGTTTTTTCCTTCTATATCTAGTATAAGGTGCTTGTAATAATCTTGCTATTGTCATGGACTTCGTTTCCAAATACATATCTTCACACCGTGCATTTTAGCTTACAAAGTGGGACGCAGAGGTGTTTCCAAGGCACCAGGGCCGGGATCTATACTGGCCAAGACCTGCTGACACGTCCACGCCGTGCGTCCTGGGTTAACATCAGTAGGATCGATAATTCCTCTGAAGCCGGAGAGTATCTGCCTACATGGCGAGGAACCACCAGTCTGCACACCATAAGCCAGACATGGGACAACGGATACTCATGCAAACCTCAGGTCTGGTATGACATCACATTGATGTTGGACAACAGGATGTATTCATCTGACATACAGGACTTCACGCTGGAGTTCACAGCCAGTGAACACAAGCAAGCAAGCAAGCTTACAAAGTATTTCAGGATCCTCGCCAGTGCTACAGAGTTCGTGCACTGAGCTGAGTTTCTCCAGACTCAGGTTTGAGTTAATGAGAATGGAGCACTTATGGGTTACACCTGTGTGCTGCGATGTTCATCCATCGACTAAACTAAACTATACTAACTATTTTAGCTGAGTTATTTATATTCTGGAGTGATCATTCCTCCTGCCCACCAGAAAGTTTAGTCTTCTGCAAACTTGGCAGAAGTATGTTCTATGGTTACTTTGATCCCCAATGTACATTCTTCAATAACTGATCTAATCTTGTTATAATACACTTTAATATGGCAAACACCAAGACCTATCAATCTTCACAATACATGGTTGTTAATCTTCTGTTTTTTATTGTTAAAGGAACATTAATGATAAGACACTTTCAGAGACTTACTAAATGAAATGAGAAGAGAGGCATTGAAAAACATTGTGACTGAAAAGATCAACAGTAAAAGAGACTCAGACAGACCAAGATAAATTATGTTGGAGGAATGTCATAACAGAAATGATCCAGAAAACTAGGGACTGGAATTTGTGGAGAAGCATGAATGCCAATGCTATTTATTTAAGAGCCTCTTAGTTGCCTTTCAGCCCATTGTGGCACACCAAGGCCCGTCTGGCAGTATTAATGGACAGTGATTTGGTGATTTGAGTTTGTATGACCACCTCTGCACCCTGGCCAGATCAATACAGTGTTTATGAAGACAGTCTGTTATTAATATCTTTAACAAATTTTTTTTGGGTTTCAAACTGTCCTAGTTAAAATATTAACTTATATAGTTATTTTATAATATATAATTTTGAAAAAAAGAAAAAAGTTCTGAAATAACACGTATGATAAAGTCAAGAGTGCCCAGATATTACCCAAGTCCATAAGGGAAGCACAGAATGTAACACTGTAACCTACCATGCATTTGTGTGAGGTTACTAAGGAGGTTGGCATGAGATCAGCTACCTCATCCCATGGAAAACTTGAGCTTCATGATCAAGCCAATCATGAACAACAAGTCTACAAAGGACTTGGTCTGAGTTGGCTCAGGGCCTACATTCCTTTGGGATGTGAAAGGCAGAAGAAGAAGGGGTAAGTCAAAGAGGGAAACATTCTGAACCAGTCACACAAAATCCTCATATCCTGTGAATGTTAATGCATTCTCAATCAATCATGTGCCATGCCGGAAAGCGTGGGCAGTCATGACTCGCCATTTCACTCGATCACCAGCGTCATGGATCAGCTCAGTGTTCCTGTCTCGTCCATGCCATGTGGCCAAGCCATCCAGGTATTTTCCTCTCTGTCTTCCTCTTGGTCTGTTCCCTTCGATCTTGCCAGTTGTCACTAAGTTCTCCAATCCATTTCTTCTCATAACATGTCCAAAAAATTTTGACTGTCTACGTCTAATTTCTCTAATCAATTTATGATTTTCATTTGTCTCCTGTAGTACTTGGTCATTGGTTTTTCTGTCTGTCCATGGTATTCTTTGCATTTTCCTCAGAAACCACATTTCTGCAGCCATCAGATGTTTTTCAGCTTGACTGCACATTGTCCAAGTTTCACATCCATACAAAAGAACAGGCTCTATGTATCCCCTCAACACTCTTTTTCTCATTTCAATTGACATCTTTTTATTGGTCAGAATGTTTTTCATCTTGCTAAAGGCTACTTTCGCCATGGCGATTCTTGTTCTAATCTCTTCAAGGCATCTCCCATCAGATGTTATGACTGTTCCGAGATAATTGTACCGATTCACCTGTTGAAGAATATTCCCATTTACTTGTATATTATATTGTGATACTTCGTTCTTCCTAGTGACGACCATAACCTGTGTCTTCTTACAATTCCAACCCCAGCTGCTCACTGTGTACAACAACTGCGTCTAATAATTGTTGTAGATCTTGTGCATTGTCTGCAATCAATACTGTATCATCTGCATATCTAATGTTATTGATGTTTCGTCCTCCAATGCTGATTCCATTTATATCTTCTACATTCCTGAAAATATTTTCACTGTATAGGGAAAAAAGATCTGGAGACATTACATTCTACTCTAGGCTTAATTGTAGAAACCATTATCTAGGAAACATGACACACAAAACATGATTGACTTACGCAGAATATTTTCCCTGTAACTAGTGAAAGTGACATCCACTTTCTCTTGCTCCAAGGGGATCAGTTTCACAGGGGTTATTTTGCACGATGGATGCAGAAAGCAAATCAATTCCTCCTCCAGTTCCTCTGTTGCACCAAGACTCTCTTTCTTCAATGAAGTTAAGGAGTAAATAACTGAGATCATCATTATTGCAGCAAGTTGCCAGTCCTTTCAGATTAAAACCTACACAAGATTGACAGTATTCTTGCAAAATAATACCTTACAGGTATGAACACTCCTAATCTCATAATAAAACAAAATTTATCTTCGATTTCTTCTACTTCTCCTTGTTTACATCACCTAATGGAGCATGGGCTCTAAATCAACTCATAGCAAGCCTTTGCAGACTTGTTCCTGATTGGTTTGATTTTGCAGCTGATGTTTTCTATTGGATGAGACAGCCAATCCCACATCAACCTATCTCAGTCACCTCTTTCAAAGTGCATGGCAGATTGCATGCAGTGTTACTCTTCTTTACTTCCCTTATGGAGAGGATAACACACAAGTTCTAGTAACAGTCTTGCTCTCATCTGGTTTCTTAGCTTGGAGAGGGGAAGAGTGCTCTGCAACACATGTCCCAATGGAGACAGTTATTCAGTACCAGAGGACAGTTTTAACACCTTGTCAGATTCAAAACAACCTGAATGCTAATTCAATGGAAGACTGAGGAGTTAAGACCAGTTTTCCAGAGGATCCCATTAACCAAATTATAAACAATACTACACTGAAAAATTATGAGAAGAACAAAGAGATGAACAAAATGCATGCAAGAGTCAAAGGTATAAAATATTTGTGGGCAAATTATGAGGAGAAATAAATACAAAACTTAAAGGGCAAACTTAATTGAAAAAGAGCAAGGGACAAACAAAGACATAAATATCTCAATGGTGTGGTCATATGATACAACCGTGAGAAAAAAACAGACAAGAATAGTTGTCACGTGACTTGACGAATCGTGACAGGTCATGTCAACTGACACAGTACATGATGATAATTTCCAGAATTTCCTACATACAAGGTGTTGAGAAAGTCATTTGGCCACCCTAGCTCATTATGCCATTGCCTAGAATATTTTAAGGACTAACATTTCACAGCCCAACAACTGTTAAAAGCAAAAATCACATACAAATTTTACAACGGCAGATATTTCTTCTTCTCCTTTGCTCGTTGGTCCAATATTTTTTAAATTTGTTTTGGACACAATCAGATTGTGTCTGTTTACAGCAGTGATGCAATATTTGCACCTTGTGTCACACTTGTCTGACATTTGGGAACAGTCAAAATATTTCTTTCAATTTTGAGAAATCTGCATATGAAGCAAGACTTTCTCTTATAGCACCAACACTCTGTGCAGCTGACATTTGAACACTTGAATTAAATTGTCATTCAGAAGTATCTGCATTCAATTTAATGAGAGTGACATTATATAAGATACTTTTTTCAAATAACAAGTGTTTACGCTTGTATAACAGGAAAATCAGGGACTTTGGCACATCAATCTATAGTTTACCAAGAAGGTTTATCAAATGAAGGATACAAGTCTGACTCTGTGTGATTTCCACTTTTTATCCAAGTATTTGAAGACAGACTCCAAGGTTCGGTTTGCCGTTAACTTAAACCTCACACGGGGATTCTGTGACATGCCTTGTACCTTCGCCCAGGCCTTGCTGTTTCTAGGCGTGAGTTCCAGGGTGACCTGGTGTGGTATCTTCTGAGATGCTGCTGCTTCAGACGCCTGCTTATCTGGGAATTTAATTTTAAAAAGCATTAAATTTAAAATGTGCCACACTTTAAAATGATAGAACAATATGGTTAATTTATCTTACATCTGATTTTGTGTGCAAGACGAGAGAAATGTTGACTGAATATAGTAGCTTTGGTTTTCCTTTTTTAAACCTGTTTTGTTAATGTCCCTGCACTGCAGGTTCTAATACTTATTCGAGACTGAATATAAATTGTTCTTAAGTTTCATTATTTCTGAGATATCCTACATTTTACCGATTTCCATGTGTATAAGATGCTATGTATCTCTTCAGTTTCAACTTAATTTTACTTAGCACTTAGTGATCTGAATCGACTCTTAACAAGTTTTACATCATGTTGAGATGATCTAATTCCTTAATTGCCTAAATTGCTTTCATTTGGATAATATTTCTTCTAATGACAAACTGATTCATCGCACAAAAGTTGGTGAATAACTCTCCATCATCACCCCAGTCCGTTTCACCACAATCTCTTCATAACCCGAGTTATCCAATCCCATCTTGGTATTCAGGTCATTCATTCAGTAGCATATCCTCTGCAGAACTTCGCTCCCATAACAACCATCCAGAAAACTTCTAGGTCATAAGCAAGATGTTCCACGTCCGATACACCCATCTGGAGATCATCCGCCACATCCTTCACCCATCTTTTTTGTCTGTTTGTGATTTCTTGGCAATCATAATAGAAAAACATGTCAAAATGATGCAATTCAGCAACAATCATCACACTCAATCTTTAAACTTGGTGTAAAGAAAGACTAGTTTTTGATTTCCGTCTTAAAATAATTACACACACGAATGACTGATTAGCAAAACTAATGCCAGCATACCACTAGTATATTAATCTTATTTACTCTAACAACTTAATTATTCTGAACAAATTATAATTACCTTCAATTCTATTTATTTTCTTCAGATATGTGCAAATTGGTGTCCGAATTTTGCCAACCCTGTAAAATAAAAAAAAAGACGACATCAGTTTCCATTATACTTATTATACTTATTATAATATACTTATTATTCTACGACAGCTGGTGGCTGACTCCCTAAACTGATTGTAAACCTAGGTATGGAAAAGAATTTGTATCCTCAGATGTCAACTAAACCACATAGCCTGAGCAAGTGACGTTTTATCTGCAAAACTCAAAAATACTCCAAGCAAACACAAGATGCTAAATAACTGCTGGTAAGCACAGAAAATACTGAATATTGCTTTTTTTTTTGGTGCTCGCTCGCTATGAACTTAAGCATAGTCCTTACACACACCAGTGTAGAGGTTGAACCCCTTACCTCTGCATCAGCACACAGGATGTTTAAGAACATACCTTCTTATCCAATCAGCCATGCTGACCTATATTAGTATTTATAAAAGGGAGTTACTCCTGTCAACCTTTGACGAAATCCAAATAAAGACACAAACTATGACTGAGAAGCTTGATGGATGGAAGCAACACACACAAATACAGGCAAACATTTTTTACTGAAGTATTTATCAAAGGAACAAGACCAAACCAATAAAAGGTAAATTAAAAATTAACATGGGTAGGTTCAGTGCTACTAGAAGTAGTGTGTATGGACTAGGCTTGAATTCAAAACGAGCAAGCGCTCCCAAAAATAAAAAATTAACACATTTTTACTTCTTTAAGTGCTTGTCAAGTCCAGGAGACTGGATTATGCCTCCTGAACTGGATAAGCGTTTAGGGAAGTACTAATTTGTATTGATGAAGATTTCAGCTGAAACATTTGCATGTATATGTGTGTGTTTTCCCATTTGTGAACCCTCAGTCATAGTTTGTGTCTTTGTTCATTCAGGCCAAAGATTCACAAACAACACAAAACTTCTCATCTGAGCAAATATTCAAATAGAACAAGGTCAAGTCAGACTACGAGAAAGAAAGAACATGTATGACTACAGTGTGTACAAATGTTAGTGTTTATCAAGAGAGTTTAACTCAAAAGGATGTGAGGACTGTCCTGTTTGGTGCTGGCCATGTTTCCTTCGAGTTAACTTCTAACCATTAGTTGCCAATTACTTCAATTATGTTAACAAGACAGATATTACAGTGTTTCCCCGAAAATAAGACCGGGTCTTATATTAATTTTAGCTTTAAAAAATGCACCAGGGTTTATTTTCGGGGTATGTCTTATATTTTTTTTTTCAGATACAAAAATCTACATTTATTCATGTACAAAATTCAACATTTATTCAAATATAGTCATGTCATCATCTTCTGTAACATCGTCATAACTTTCCAAATCAAGTGCGCGCCAGTGGCGTCTATGGCCATTCGGCAACAAGTTTATCGCTGACTATCTTAACTAGGGCTTATTTTAGGGGCAGGTCTTATATTAAAAGCATCCTGACAAATCATGGTTTTATAGGGGTAGGTTTTATTTTCGGGGAAACACTGTGTATCATCATCATGTAGCAGATTCTTTGCAGAACTTCGTTCTCATCACAGCCCACCTTAAAGTTGTTGATCTCCTGCCATTTCTCCTGTCCCATGCACCCAAGGTGTCTGTTATGCCCAGTTCATGCCTAACCCCAGCATCTTCTTACAGGAACCACACCTTCTATCAGTTCTTTCCAAGCTAATGCAACATTTAATAAGGCCAAAAGTATTTTAATTTCTGAGACATTGTTGTTTATGGGCCAGTTTTCATCAATAATCCGGGATGCAGAGGTGTTTCCAAGGCACCAGGGCCGGGCATTTACTGGCCAAGACCTATTGACGCGTCCACGTCGAGCGTCCTGGGCAACAAGTCCCTTCGGGGTCCTGGCTAAGGTCAATAGGATCGCCGATTCCTCCGAAGTCGGAGAGTGTCTGCCTGTACGGCGAGGAACCACCAGTCTGCACACCAATAAGCCAGACATGGGACAACGGATACTCACGCAAAACTCAGGTCCTGTATGACATCACACTGATGTTGGACAACAGGATGCCTTCATCCGACATACAGGACTTCGCGTTGGAGCTCAAGCCAACGAACACAAGCAAGCATCAATAATCACATCTTGTAGAACAGTGGTTCTCAACCTTTTTTGAACGTCATCCCCCCCCCCCCCCATTATTTCCTACCTAAAAATTTGGCCTATATATAAATATATATCAAGTAATTGGTGTATTAATGCGATCTTTAAATAATCGTAATCCCCCCCCCCCTCCCCCAGAAACCCTAAAATTCCCACCTGGGGGAAGAGAGGGGGGAATTCCCCACCGGTTGAGAACCACTGTTGTAGAATGTCAGTAATGTTCTTAATTATCCACGAAGAAGAACTTTTCTGTAACATTTTACCTGAAAAATTCAAAATTTTCTTCTTTACCGATTGCGATAACTCGCATCCACAAGTTGGCACAGGAAAGATGCATGGTCTCAAAAATGTTAAGTTTCCTGGTGTTGTGCCAAAGGCCCTTAATACTGTTCAACCTCTGCATTGTTATGGCACTCTTATCTTAGTGGCTATGTCAAAATTGTTAACAGGAAATATTGTCCTCTGGTCACAATCGCCTGGGAAAAGCAATAAAACGCTGGCCATCTGTTCTTTAAATGTAAGGGCTGCAGCATAAATGCTGTTTGTCCAGCGGTCGTTACATGGTGTACAGACTAGGCATTTTTTTTTTGCGCTCACTCGCTTTGAACTCAACGTAGTCCATGCACACTATTTACAGTGGTGATGGACTGAATTTTGCGTGTGGATTAGTTTTACCTATTAACAGTGTCCCTCGCCATTAGGCGAACCCACTCTGACTTCAGAGGTACTTGTATTTCACGTCCCCAAGTCAAGGACGACAGGTCAACATTTTAGTCCAGCTGTCCGGTGTAGGGGTTGAACCGCTAACCTCGGCATCAGCACAACAGATGTGAAGAACACACGTTCTTTCCCATTCGGCCATGCGGACCTGCAGGCATTTTATTTAACCTCAAATGGATACATGTTGTTTGCTTCTATGATAATTATAATTTGTGTCTCATAACATCAGACACAGTATCCTGACACCTAAACTGCCTGCTCCTCTCAAGTCACAAACTCAGCATCTATTGTTGAACAATAGCTCTTTATTACCATGAAATATATTTTGAAAATTCTCACCTTGTTCTTTTACCCCTGACATTTCTTGCTGTATAAGTTGTTTCTCTGTAAGCAAAATGTGGGAGAATAAACAAAACTACAAATTTGACCAACATTCATATATACATTTTTATATAAATTCAGTTGGCATGTGAAGTGTCAGGTCCTCACATATTCGAAGTTACTGGGTTGGCATGGCCACTTTCCTTCTAAAGAAATTCCAAGACAATTCTTTTAATTATCAATTTATGAGGCTGGGTCAACCCCACTGGTCAGAAATGAAGAATCCTGTCACAGCTGAGGATTAAGCCCGGATTACTGTCTTGCTAAGCAAGCCCACAAACCAATATAGCTACTATACAAATGCTGTGAAAAATACGTGGTCTAATGTATTTTTTAATGTAAGTTTTGCATAACGGGGAAAGCCCTTTGAGGCTGGGGGTGGGTGGGCAGCACTATCACTGCTTGGCGGGACTCTGCAGGATTAGATCCATTCTAATTTCTTTCACTTTGCAGTATCATAAAGTGAACTGCGTTGCACGGTTTTGTCAAGCCTGTAGCTTAGTACATCCGACTCTGATAAGCATTTTTTCCAGCTGCTTTCCCTAGCCTTTGACTGTCCAAAGTCTACCTACAAGGCCGCAGATGTCTTGTCTGGTTCCTATTCCTTGACCTGTCCGACATGGAAGACCCTACTAATTGCTGCGCTACCATCAGCATAGCTCTTGGGGTTTTTGGAACACTCAAACCCTTATACCTTGGTAAGGTGAAGACACATCAGAGGAGTATCAGCAAACAAAAAACAACAAAAAGTAAACCCAATTAACCATATCAAAGCATAATAATAATATGTGAACACACACAACAGAAATAAACAGAATGAAGTGAAAGTTAGGCATTTAACTAGATGTACCACCGATTCAGAGAAACAAAAATGTCAATTCCTTTAAGGAATATTTTTTTTCTTTCTGAATCAGTTAGATACAGCTAACTAAATTTCATTATTTAAAGTATATAGAGACCGTTACTTACAACCAGCTCTAACATATGGCTGCGATGCCTGGACAATTAGTAAACAAGCGAAAATATCCCTAGAGACTTTAGAGCCAAAATAAACAGTCTGGGCATATTGATGGAGGCTAAGTCACAAAAACAACATATCACAAGCATCAGAAAGAGACAGTTTTCATTTTTTTTTACCACAATATGAGAACACAAAAACTGGAACTTTTTATGAAACTGGACAGATTTGTGGAAAAAGAGATAGAGGAAGACAGCGAGAGAACATTTTCGACAGTCTTGTGTCAGGAGCATGGACAATAGTCAGCACATGAATTAATACTTACAGAGATCGCAAGATGTGGAGAAGCACTTGATAATGATTAAGAAAATCACATGTCTAGAACCATAAATAAAGCAAGTTTAAGAATTAGGTGAAACTAAATACATTACAGAATTTACCCATGAAGAATTAATTCATTGAGACATCTTCCGAACTGTGGATCATTTTCTGAAATAAAAGAGCAATAAAAGATATATATTTCACTCTCTCCCTGTGTTTTCTACTAAAGAAATTATTTTTAAAATGCAGTCAGCTTTTCTATAGGAAACATCTATCAAATATAATAAAGTGTGCTAACTATACATGGTCCTGAAAGGCTTAGTTCTCTGCTTCCATGCGTTAAAGGCAAGGGCGAGAGGACCAACATAACTGCACCGGGCTTTACCCTGTCTCTCTCCACAGAATGGCAAGGTGACTGCTGAGAGCATTACACAAAGCACAATTCCATAGCTTCATCAATGACACTCAGATGTCTTTGCAGAAATTTCAGTTTGAACGATGCAGTTCGAAAACAAACCTGCGACCTTCCATGCCATATTGGGGATTTGGTACTAGACTAATATTTTCTGCACCAAACAGCTCTCGCTAGGTAATTTGATAAGAATAACGCTGGCTACCCTACCCACAAGTCAAATAACAGGCTCCTATATTATGTGCTTTGTGTGTGCATGTGCCTGTTCAGTTACTTTTCAAGAGATCTGTCACAATTAAATCTTCTTCTTCTTCTGCGTTCATCCGGATTTTTTTTTCGGATGTGACTGCGTTGTGCCTTTTTACAGCAGAGCTGCGTTCTTGCGCCGTTAGGCCGACACATCCGACTTCTGCGGGCATTTGTTGACCGGGTTAACCTTCCCGGGGACAATTAAATCAAATTCTATTAAACAATAATATACTATGTCTACACTCAAAAGAGAAAAATTAAAGTAACCTCAAGAGAGAAAAGTCAAGGTAACAATGTACAGTAATTAACTTTAACAAACAAACTATTGAATACCTTTCACATGATTTTTCAACACTCCATAATTGATCAGTCCATATAACTCAGGGGTCTTCATTTTCAAATCTGCAGAATAATTTCAAGATTACGTTAAAAGTTATGAAAAAAAAAGGAGTAGCCATTTCACATTTCACTATGACATCCATACAAATAAAGAGTTTTGTATAGATAACTAGCATGTAAAGTAAATTTCAAATTGTAGAGGTATAATACAAACAAATTTAATGAAGAAAAGAATCCAAATTCTAGCTCAGTTGCATCATATATAACTTATACAAAAGCATATTGTCTGTAATACAGCCTTGGTAGAATTACTGGAAAAAAAAGATGGGATAGAGAAATGATACTGGGCTGTCTAGTATCATGATATCTGTAATACAGCCTTGGTAGAATTACTGGAAAAAAAAGATGGGATAGAGAAATGATACTGGGCTGTCTTGTATCATGATATGGAATTAACGCATGGAAAAGTATAGCGTCATGTGCTGCGTATTTGGTCAGTGATAGACCCCCATATACAACAGTGGCCCCGTAAGATTACATTGCGGTTTAAAATGTCCTATTGGTTGGTGAAGATATTAGTCAGCAGGAAATGCATTACTCATGTCTTCGTGGTGATGATGCAAATATACCTACTGCACATCATTCATATAAAAGAATATGACATAAAATTATATACAATGCATAATACTAGTATTTTATTTGTACTAGTAGTTTCTACTACTGGAAAGTGCACTGGACTGGATTTTGCATTTGGATTAGCTTTCTCTATTACCAGCGTCACAGTCATAATACTATCTCTGACGTCTGAGGTACTTGTAGTTTGCGTTCCCAAATCAAGGACAAGACGAATTTTAGCCCAAATGACCGGTGTAGGCATTGAACCTGCTACCAGCGCACCAGAAGTTTAAAAGCAAGTGCTCTTATCCTTTCAGCTATGATGTGATACATACAAGTATAGGGTGTATTTTTAATGACTGAGTAGTGTTTGATAATAATTCCGGTCCAAGTTTTGTACTCATCCTCTGTAATGTTCATGCAACATAATAGGTAAATACGAAACTTGGACCGGCAATATTTTCAAACACTGCACTGTCATTAAAAATACACCCTGTACTATAACAAATAGCCTAGGTATACTGTAGGCTGTATCATTTAAGTTTGTGTAAGTACAACATACTATGACAATGATGACATTATTACATGTTCCTGTCTTAAATTAATCATGGAAACCCAGCAGATAAGTGAAGAATTATGTGGAAGCTGTGGTTTTATAAAAGAATGATGAGAACATCAAGGACAGATTAAAAAGAGTAATGAAGATATCTTGAAAGATGCTAATTCACAAAGGGTTATTGATTACTCTCATCGGAAGTAGACAATCTTCATATATGGGGCACATCATGAGGAGGTGATTGCCTGCATACATTACAACAATGGGAATTTGGAGGTGAAGTATAAGAGAATAAATGCTAGACAGTTTGGTATCATGATACACTTCGGTAACCAAAATCATTGCTAGTACATGAAACAGAAGGATCCCCACGAATGCTAACCTGGCAAAAAAAGTGCACACTAAAGTCGGATGTGTTGGCCTAAGGGTTTCGGCTCAAGGGTGCATAACCAGACGCACTGCAATTACGTCTGAAAAAACAATGGATGAACGCAGAAGAAGAGGAAGACAGAAGGATGTTGACAAACAAGATAACCAATACCCTATAGTATGGACTATAAGATGAAGGATCCCTGCCAGTAAGCAATACATAACTGTATATAATTGTATAAGTAGCACTAAGAAAGCATGAGTTGTGGAGAAACAGCCTAGATAGCCAACAAGGCACTAGAAAAATTAGTAAAACAAATTAATAATACTAGATGACAGTTCCATCCATCATGTGCCATGCTGATAAACGTGGGCGGTCATAATTCACCATTTCACTCGATCACCAGAGTCGTGGATCAGCTCAGTGTTCTTGTCTCGACCGTACCACATGGCCAAGCCATCCAGGCATTTACTTCTCTGCCCTCCCCTTGTTCTCTTCCCCTAGATCTTGCCAGTTGTCACCAAGTTCTCAAATTTATGTCTTCTCATAACATACCCAAAAATGTTAAACTGTACATCTAATTTATCTAATCAGTTTACAGTTTTTATTTGTTTCTTGTAGGACTTGGCCACTGGTTAGTGTAGGTTAATTACCATACCTACCTTTATCATTCAGGTGAATGAATTTAGAGATCTTGGCCCAACATCTGTAGTAGAAATATCGCACTTGCATTTTATCCTTCAAAGGAAGTCCCCGCTGCTTTGCTGAGTGAGATATTCTATGGCTGATTGCTTCAAAATTTTTGCCAAACTGAAAAACAAAAATACAAATAATATTGTCAAGGACTTCTTCTTCTTCTTCTGCGTTCATCCGGATTTTTTTTTCGGATGTGACTGCGTTGTGCCTGTTTACAGCAGAGCTGCGTTCTTGCGCCGTCAGGCCGACACATCCGACTTCTGCGGGCATTTGTTGACCGGGTTAACCTTCCCGGGGTTGTCAAGGACTGATTCTCAGTGAAGAGCAGAAAGTATTTACGTGTATGTCATTAGAAACACCTGCATGGAAGAGCTGATCAGGTGAATGGGCAATCAGTAGCATACATACATATTTTTGTGATCAAGTCATGTGGTAATGTATAATATAGATTCATGAAAACCATCTATGAAATGAAATCATTTATTTATCATATTGTGTCACAGTTAAATGTGACTAGATATTAAATATTGCAGGCAGCATATCCTGGTGTTGTACAAGTGTGTTCTAGTTGTCACAGTATTAAACATTGCGTGGTTCCTACAAAGGTGTAGATTCAAGCTTGCCCTAACTGCCACAATGAATTATCAAGATTGAGTAGTGCAAATTGTGTGCATCCTTCTATTTCAGTGGTTAGATACAAAATCTCTCCATATTCCATAGTTGTAGGTTCAGGGGGATGATAGACCTGGCTAATGAAGACACCTTTTTTAGGGGTATCTAGTTGGTCATGCATTCAAATACACTTGTTCCTGTAGCAAGGTGCTGTTGCCATTTGGAGGTTGAGAGGTTTATATCCTGGTGGAGCAACTATAGCTTTCAATGTTGATGTTGTCTAGTGTGTCTTCTAGTCTCTACATCTTTCTTCTAGTTATATGAGTGTCAAACAATACATTAAAATTTATTTATGAAGCATCCTACTCTGGTGTAGTTCAAGGATACTCTAGTCGACACTGTGAATCATCAAGATTGAGTATTACAGAATGTGTGCATTGTGCACAGGAGTAGAGTCAAGTGTGTCCTAACTGTGACAGTCTTAAATAGTGCATGCACAGTACTCTAGTGTAGAATAAAGCATGTCTTAGCTGTTGAGAGTTCTGTCTCCATTCATCATTCACAGGTAGACACGAGCATGACACTAACAAGACCCAATAACATGTACAATACAAATTCTACTCATCGTGAAACATGATTTATGTCATTCAGGTATTCTAGATCATCACTTACCTCCCCTACACCAATAAAAAACAGCTTCTGGTCTCTGACACTCCACTGAGCCCATGGTCTGCGCTGCTTATTTTTCTTGCCAGCTGAAGGTTGTTTGCTAGCCTGCCGAGCTGCAAAAGATATTTTCAGAAATGGCTGTAAATGTAAAAAGCCAATCAATATGACCAAAAAATTTAAATATTGAAAATTATTTGCGAATGAGTTCTACATGAATAAACTAGCAAGGCACTGATTAGCATTCATACTGTGGATAATAGTTCATATCACATTTCTCAACATTGTCCATGAATTCATTTTACAAATGGATCATTTAAACAGAAACTGCTCACACGATATACATGCTTCAAGCAATGCTTCCTCTGAGTTGTGGCGTGTTGTGAGAGAATATGCTAATTATGAAGTAAAGTAAGTAATTTTATGTTTTCAACGCCTTGAGACTTTTACAGAAATTGTCTGGAAAGGAAAGGTGACAAGGAAGGGAACTTGCCACCACCATCATATGTAATATGCTAGAACAGTGGTTCTCAACCTTTCTTGGTCCATACACCCCTTCACCATATGTTCAGAATGTCATTCCCCCCCCCCCCACCGTATTCCCCCCCCCCCCCCCCCACCGTATTCCCCCCCCCCCTTACCTACAGTGTACGTAAAAATGGAAGCTAAATTTAATAACACATACTAGAACAAGTCTAGACGTATACATAAAATGTGATTTGCAGGTCTACTTACGTTATAAAACGAATTTCAGAAGAGCCAGAAGTACAGGACAGTAAAGTATGGAGGGGAAAACAATATTAAGTAATCGGTTTTTGTATTAGCACGATCTTGAATTAACCTTAATTCCCCCTCTGGAAACCCTAAAATTCACCCCTTGGGGGAGGGGGTGGGAGAATTCCCCATCGGTTGCAAACCACTGTGCTAGAATAAGCAGAAGCTTAAAACTCACATCCCTAACACAATTATCTGCTACAGGACATTTTTAATATGTACCAGTGCCATACAATATGGGGAAAAATCTTGTCCAGGCCATTGTGCACTACACAATATGCCAGCTTGGCTCATTTTAATTATTGTCACTCTACTCTGTGGCAAAGTTGTTAATCCGTTTGTCTGATGCTCAGAAGGTCATAGGTTCATTTTGGAACCCTGTCATTCAGTTTTCAAGTGCAGCATATTTCTAAGATCCCTGTGGGTTGTCATCAGAGCTGTGGGGTAGTGCTCTGTGTGATACTTTCGGCAAGCGGTTATCTGCTCTGCAAAGAGAGACAAGCTAGATGGGATAATGCAGTGAAGTTAACCCTCATGCCCTTTAACTCTCTTTATTTCTTTACTCGTCGCCTATTTCACAAGTTGCTTACCAATAAGTGCTTCATTAAATGGTAAAATTCAGACAACTGTCAGTTAATTCATGGTTTTTTGTGTGTGTGGTAAATACAACTTGACAAACAGCTTTCTTTGGTCATGTGATGAGAAGAGAGGCATTTGAGAACAACATGACAACTGGAAAGATCAAGGGGAGGAGAGGCAGACCAAGAGAAATGAATCTGGATGGACAGGCGATGGCATGGAGTAATAGCAGAGTTGAACCAGAACACCAAAGCTAGAGATCTGTGGCACGAACGCCTACGCCAGCTGGCAAGGCGCTTGATGATGATGATTAATAACAACTTACCGGCTTTAGGCTTTCTTGGCGTAGTGTGATTCTGAACTGGGATCGAAATGAGGCTGTCTGCTTCTTCAGCATCACCAAGACGATTTCTTTTAATGCTAAGTCTTTCACTAATCCGAGTAGGCTTAGGAGTATCATCTTTAATTCTGACCTCAGTTGGAAAATCTGCCTTCAGTTTTGATTTCCTGTCTTTGTCCACCACTTCTGAAGATTTATCATCACTATCATCACTCGGAGAGGCTGTTATGCCAGTAAATACTTCATTATCTGTTGCTTGCCTAAATAAAAATATAAAGCATACTACAGTGAAAACAATGTCATTAATAAATTGACATTGGTCTTGGATATGGATAATTTACTAGTTATAATCAGGTGCACTGACGATTATGCTTCTCCATATCTTGCAATCTCCAACAGTCCAACAGCATGTATCAACTTATGTATTGACCTTTCTGTGCCATGACAAAAGAATGTAAAGAATATTCTCTCACTGCCTTCCTTCTATCTCCCTTTTCCATAAATCTTTCTAGTTGTGACATGTTCAAATTTTTATGCAGCCCCAAAAAAGTTTAAGGTTGCTTCTTATGGGACCTTGGACTGCCAAAGTCACTAGTGTCACTGCCATAAGTGCCTGGAAAAGGTCAATGAAAGTAGAACATTATATGCAAATTTAAGAAACAGACATGTAATGCAATAAGAGGAGAGGCTTTAATAATATACAATGTTACTGGGAAGTTAAGCAGTAAAAGAGGCAGGAGAGGACAGCTAGAAATTGTACAGTACGGACTGAGATGGTAGCATGAAGGAATATCATCAGCAGGATTGATCACATGATGATGATGACTCCTGGTGTATATGGTCAGTTGTCTTTCTCACTCTTTTAAAAAAAAAATACAGATTACTCATTTTAACTGTCACTGTTTAAATTACTAGCACCACTACTATTTTCATTTCAGTATGGTACACTAATATACTGACATGATTTGCTAAATCACAAACTGAAATTGCAATAACAATGTGCCTTTTACTTTTTACTTTAAAAGTTCCTGGATGCATAAAATGATGGAACAATTTGTCAGTGGTGCTTTGTATGACTTGTAACTCATGAACAATACATACAATACAGTCTTTTTAACTTAGTATTAATGATGAATTGCTTTAGAAAAACACTTTAGTTTAGTCCGATGTCATTTACCCGAATGCTTAAATGCCAGCTGCCCAGCGCCGTACTTTGAACAGCTTCACCTTCACACTCGAATGGAGCTTTCATTTATAATTAAAATACACATTGTAACGTCGCTTAAGCTTATAGTACATTTTTAAAATACTAGTTATGTGTATCTAACATATGAATAAGGTAGAAATCATCAGAAAAATAAACATTTAAATCGGGTGAAAGATGAGACATGAAAGTTAGAATATTTTATCAAGATGGCTGCTTGTGCGCTTTGTGGTTGACATGAAACATTCGTGGAGTTTTGAGAAAAGACAATACAATAGTCCATCAAAATGCTGAGAAAATTGGTTTAACATGTTTTCCACATAGTAATTATATATTCTTTTCAAAGTACACGACATAAACAATACGTAGCACGAGTTTTTCTACAAAACAATCAGATGGCGCCGTTGGGAAATAAATAAAATGGCAATGGCGAGCCTCACCCTTGTCCTTTTTTAAAATCTAAATTCATAGAAATGTGCATAATAAAAGATTCTGCAAGTAGAAGAAATAAAAAGGAACACTTACCTTTTCCCGTCAAATGCAATTTCATCCAAAGATAACTTGCGGCGTTTAGGCGGCATATTGAATAAAATCTACAAAGTACAGAAAACGAGCTGCGCGTATTCTCCGTCTCCGACTTCTGCTAGGGAAAAACATAGCCAGGTTTTGTTTCTCAAAATAGGTCGATCCTTCTCTCTTTTCATCTGTGGAGTGAGGTGTGTGTGTGAATGATTAAAATCACTGGTGAAAACGATCTACTTCATAAATATGTTGAATCATTTCCATTTTTCTAAATAAACTGATATTAGACGTGTTTGTTTATCTTGAACGTCTTTTAATTTGTTAACATAAATGTTTTAAGCTGGTGTCTTGCACAGTGAATCAAAAAAGGGTAGAAGACAATGTGACTAGTGCTTGAAAGAGTATACTATACCATGTGTCTGTATCTATTTGTATAATAGTGAACTTGATCCTCAGATTATCTGAGTCACATATACTATGATTTATATAAAGCGAAATGTATGTACGTATATGTCAGTGTTCAAAACAGTACGCAGTGTCATGATGATACAATAGTAATGTATATTAACTTCAACCATCAAAATAAAACATTTGAATCCAGAACACAATCATTACCTCTTAATAAAGCTTATGTAATGTTACACTTAATTTATTCAGATACTGACATAACCGAGGGTTCGAAATTAAATGCATTACAGGCGATTTGAAAGCAGGTCGCTTTCTGTTGATTTCGGTACTATTCAGAAAGAAATGGCAAACGTGTGAACATACAAACTGATAAATTCACAAACGGTCAAAACTGGCGGAGTTAACTGCGACATCCTATAAAGAATATGTAACTAACGTTCACATAACCTGTCAATGTTTAAATAGAGATAAACAGCAAGTAACTGAACATGGAATTGTATTCTATTGACAATTTATGCTTTAGAACATTTGTCGTGTAAAAACTGGAAAATTAATTAATGTAGTCTATTTTATCTTATATCTTTTTATCTTTGACTCCTCTCTCACTCATACATTCTTTTGTGTTTCTGTGTTTCATGTTCCGTTTTGGACAATAATTATCAATGCGATCAACTGCATTTATTACATATCCTGACAATATATCTGCCAATAGTGATTTATAATTACATTAATTGTATTTTGACGGTGTGCAAAGTCCTGCTTTTCTTAACAGGTGTGTTGTAAATACACACAAAAGGATACAAGCGCACACATTGTCATTAAGTCATCCAAAGTAAAGCAAAGTTAACAAAAAGCAGGAAAGTTGCATTTGATATACTGGCATTGACATTTGTCATGCCACGTAATGCCAACTGAGACATTTGATGACACGGATGTGAACACATAGAGTAGGATTCTAATGTAGAAGAGTTAAAATAAGATGTGTTTCAGCTGAAAAATAAAATCCTAGTCTCTTACGGAATTAGGAAAGGTTATTAAAATAGAATGAAGGAAAACACAGAAGGCATACTGCATGTCCTAAAAATGGTACACTGTGATACAATTATTATATGTGCCTGGCGACTTCATTGTGAAAAATCAACTGTTTTGCAGACCACAATTGGCAATATATCATATGAACTCAATAGTTTCTGCGACCTGTGCTCGTCCTCCTTCAACAACAGCAATCTACGCACTGAATATATATAACTTAATTCACAATGAAACTTAAAGAACGCTATAGTACATTACTATTTAATATCACAAAAGTAGCACAGGACAGAATACAACTGCAGATAAGAGGGTATATCTCCAAAAGGTAACACAATGCTTACTACAGTAGTAATAGTAGTATCAATATTTATGAGAGGGAAGAGAGGGGCTACGGCGCAATCATTTTTCGTGTGTACTGTTCAAATATATATATATATGTTTACAAACAATTTTAATGTCTTGAGCAGTGATACCCCCAAAAAATGTGCACTTGCGAATTTATACCTCAATTACTTATCCATATAGACGCAAATTAAACCAATTTTACCTTCGTAAAAGTAATCTTAATGTAGTTAATAGGAAAGATCTAATCTATATAAATTATATCAACTCATCAATCTTTTATACTTACATATTATAGCCTGTGGGACTTATCTTTTTGGCGCGATGTATCTCTAATTACTAATTACTAAAGGAGTAACACGAAGGGACAGGACATTGGTGGTATAATTATAATAAATAAAGAACAGTACAGTTGTTTTATTGTGTTTAACGCTATATAGCCAACTAATCTTCTAATAATAAGTAATACTTGTGAATAATGAGTTACCTATTACAATTTTACAGCATTTAATATAAGCAATATATGTGTATTAATCTCTGAAAGTTTCACTGGGATAAGTTATTGTTGTAAGCCTTGGTTGCTAAGTAAGTATGTTGTAGTTAGTTAGTAGTTGAAGTTGGTTAGTGAAGGCTGACCTTTTTCCTGAGTCTCCTCTATAAAAGCCAGCTAAAACTTTGGGGGAATTGTGACAATGTTTATAACTGAATAACTAAAGCCGTTTAGTTTATATTAAAAGTCGCAATGTTAATTGTAACATTATTATAACAAAAGGTTGCTAACTAAGTGTTGTTATTGAAGTATTTGAAAAGGCAAGGAAAATGGGCGTGACCAAAGACAGAAGAGCTGCATTGTTGACAAACAGCAACAGTTAAAAATAGAATATTACGTTCATTGGTCGAGAAATATCACGTGGCTATGCCTTCATCCTATCAAATCAACGGAACAAGTACATTGCTAACTCCGTTGTTTGGTACCGTGAATGGAAGTTGAGTATCGGAAAGTAATTTAATTATTAAATTAAAATCCGTTGGAACGAAGAGATAGAAAGAAGTTTTTATTACACTCTACTCCGTTCTGTTTAGTGCGGATAATCATTACTACTCATCATCTCATCTCATCTTGTTCCTCTTCTACATTACGGTGTCGAGTGCATAAACCGCGGTCGTTCAGAAATCAAATGGCAAACTACTGAACGTAAACTTACCAAGTCATCAACAACAGCAGTAAAATGCTAATATTGACAGCGATGTACTGTAAAAAGGATATGCAAAATAATAATAATAATAATAATAATAATAAATACATAAATAAACAGCGGGAGAGTGCCCGTTTATGGTCTTCATATATCCGATATATTGTTATGCGCCCTTGGGCCGAAACCCGTAGGCCAACACATCCGACTACAGCGTGCTTTTTTGACCAGGTAGCATTCCTGGGAGACTCTCACTTTTGTGGTGCCATCTACAACCATGCTGGCCAAGGTTGAACGGTCGAGGACAACGGTCATCCCTCAAAGGAAGGCAGGGACAGTCCATAGCATTTTCCGCCATCCAAGGTTGCTTCCATAGTTGCAGGGCCGACACATAAGCGCCCTGGATTCTGGGCTCACCGAGGGAAATCGTCACGTCCTGCTCATGGCTGCTTTAAATCCTCACTTCAATATATTGGTCATTTCGTTTGCCCCGGGCCATTCCCGCACAAACCAGACAGGTTTGCAGACGGCATCCACTCAGCGAGTTTTCAGACATGTGCTTGTCGTTGCGCCCGTCAGAGCTGTTCCAGGCACGACAGACATTCGGAAAACTACCTAGTCAGAGCTGTTCCGAACAAGAGCGGCATTCGGAAACTAGGTAGTCAGAGCTGTTCCTAGCACGAGAGACATTCGGACGAGACATTTCACTCGGATGTAATTGCATAGTGTCAATTTTTAGTTTGCCACTCGTAGGACGACACTTCCGGCTTCCGGCGGGCATTTTTTAATGAGGTTAGCCATCCTCTGGTTTTGAGGCACGTTAGACTGTTGTGATGTCGCCCACATCTCAGCTGGTCAAGATAGAACGATCAACGACATCGCGGTCGGCCCTCAAGGGAAGGCAGGGGCAGACCATGGGCATTCCCTTGCTATCCAAGGCGGCTTCCATAATTGCAGAGCCGGCACATATTACCCTGAGACTGGGTCACCCGAGGAGTTGCCACGTCTTGCTCATGGCTGCTTTAGTTCCTCACTTCCATGTGTTGGACATTTCGCATTGCCACTGATCGCTCAAGCACACACCAGGAGCGGTCAGACTGCGAGCGACATCCACTCGGTAAGCTTTTGCTTTTGACTTCAGACCACGCAATAGGTTCGCTCGCCGTGCGTTCCATTTCGCGTCATTGAGACGTTCTTCCACTTTTGTCTACACTCTCTATGAGTTAGATACAGACAGTTTTCGTAACCATTTCCTTCGACTGGGGCACTTTTCTGACTTTTTGTACTCGCTCACGAGGTAGGCTACATGTGCTGCCGGCTCAGCACCTTACCTTCGTGCAGCAGTGAACGAGAAACGGCCAGGCCCTCTCATCCGGGAATCCCTCATATCCCCCAGCTGAGAGCCTTCGAACATGTATCAGACCTGAGCATGTAGCTTGCTCAGTATCACGCCTCTATTTTTCGGTAGGCGAGTATCGGCCCAGCTCTCAGATCCGAGGGTTTGTGGCTTAGAGGCGTTCAGCCACAGCCCTCGACAGGGAGCCTTAAGAGTTTTGTCCGGACCAAGAACGTCTGCCTTCGTGCACCTGATTTAATTTTTTGACTGCTATCCTCAGTCTTACCTGCAGAGCAGCAGGTTGTGTCTCTCTTAGTCTGGTCCCTATCCCATAAGCTGTCCGATATGAGGCCATCCCCTCGTCACTCCTCGCTGCCTCATTCTTGCCAGACCATGATGATCCATTTGCTCCTCCGAGGTGTACACGTGCTTCCACAAGGCCGCACACACACACGCTTGAATACTTTTCTGGAATCATCCATTATTTTTATTTCAGATCTTAGAGAATTTGAGAATAAAAATGTGTACATTCAATCTATACATAATTGTGTAATCTCGTGGTGTAGACTGGGAAACCAAGTTCGTGAGGTCATGGATAAATTAGACTCTGGATCGCCAGGGGAGACGGACTCCCCTGGTTAAATTTTTCTGTTCTAAACTCGTGACTGGTCTAGCAAGCCGGCAGGGGAATTTTCTCACTGGTCAAAGAAAACGAAAGAAGCATAACCGGACCGACCCAAATGGAAACAGACCGGCACTGTTAAAGGACAAAGAGGCAAATACTCATCACTGAACTCCAGAAATATTCATAGATGTTTTGATATTTTCCGAAATAAATTTATAAGCATACAGATACTAACTGAAAGTCAGGTCTTAGTCATATATGATCGTATGACTGAGAAATGCCGTACGGTGCTGCCTGTATTCTGTTATCGCCGAATGTTGGGCGGCGCTCACTAAACCCGACACCTCACATTGTTTGTTAGTTAGTTAGTTAGTCGCGGATTCCAACTTCACGGCAACGGGTCGTCCCCATATTGCTCCGTTCCTGTGCCAGTGAATATCACACAAAATGCTCCTCACTGCCCTATGTGAACAATGGAATAGACAGGAGTGTCGGCAAGCCAACAGCCCGCACAGGTACACTGTGCATAATGCCGCCGCCAGAATGCCAACACAAAAGTCCTCCACGAAAAATACAGTTCATCGTCGATGGAAACGGCAGTCACCAGAAAGACTTCATTGACCCGGGTTTTATCCCATATGGCTCGGTCTCTTTCCGCAGGGCGACCCACCGAAAGCGCCGCACAAAGCACGAACTCCGTAGCTACAGCGCCGACTCCCAGGAGTCTCCTGAAAAAAGTACTCGTGAACCGAAAAGGCAAACCAGTCAATCCAGCAACAGCCGGCCGCCATCGTTCCGAACACGCAGTTCACGCTAAAAACAACCGCGGACCGATGCAAAAGCATTCCACGCGAAATTCACAGCTCACAGTGTCGCGCCACGCACTCACTCAGTAGCAGGGCGACGGAACCATAGCCTCCTTAGTCGCCTCTTACGACGTGCATGGTAGGCAACAGTGTTACTATTCTTTGCTCCCCTGTATGGACCCCGGCAACACACGGGCGACCTCACATTGTGCCAACAGCTTCGAGCGGAAGAGTGGAGGGGCGCAATTTTTATTTTATTTATTTATTTATTATTTATTTTTTGGTTGGGGGGGGGGGGGGATTTACCCTAGTGCAAGGCCATTATAAGAAGAAATAAATTAGATAATTTGATGACAACTGCCAAGATTGAGGGAGAAATAGCAAAGGGAAGGCAGAGAAGTAAATATCTGGATGGCTTGGCCATGTGGCATGATCGAGGCGAGAACATAGAGCTGATCCACGTCTCTGGTGATTGTGCGAGGTGGCAAAACATGGCCGCCCACGCTTATCGACATGGCACATGATGATGATGATGAATGCGAGGATGTGCAACCTAAAGACTAAATGTCATGGCAGACAAAGCTCTCAGCCTTTGTCTAGGATGGAAGCTCTGACAGGCGGACAGTTAAAGCATCGTTTTGCTGATCCAGCAGCTTCTGCAGCTTGTCTTGTTCCAGATGTCATGTTCCATGGACTCTAAATCCAGCCCAGGCTTTGTGCTATGGAGAGGTATAACTTCATGCTATAAGACAGCAAGGTGCCATTCAGATTCGAACTATGCCAATTTCATGCTGACTAATGAACCAATTCGTGCGTATGGTGAGCTGCTCTTTGCCAGCTATCCTGATCATAAATCTGAACGTTGGCATCCTAGCTATGCACGTTTATTCATGTACTTGAGTGTCGTTTATGCGTATCACGGGAAGCAAAGGCGACCGGCGTGGTAATGACCACATTACCCACGTAGTGCCAACTGGTCTGTGTAGGGCATGAGAACAGCACTGTTTCACACGTGCTTTAAAGCCTTCTGTCAGCATCGTTCCTTCCTGTTTGGCATAATTCCAAAATGTTAATCTTATAATATTTCATTTCTTCTACCACCTGTGCTGTTTTGCCTAATCAAACAAGTTTTAAAATGTCAGGTGCCAATTTTTTACAGCGGTCGAAACGTGTCGCCTGATATCTTCTGACTGAGAATCTGTGATGGGGGTTGATTGAGGTGTGTCTCTTGAATGTATGCCACATCTATTCTATCGTTATGAAGACGATATGTTAGGGGGACTTTCTTGTTAACAACTTCTGCATTCCACTGTAGTATGCTGAGTGTCCGGGTGTTTGGTCAATTGCTCTTCTCCTACCCCTCTGTGCCTTGACTCCATAGCACTGGGGAAGGTAACCATCAGTAGCATTGGGTGGACCCCCTCGAGGTAGGGGGTCCGGCACTCTCATCGCCTGATGGGACTTCACGGGATTAGCACCATTCTGATTAATTTTAATTTGTGGCATCATGGATTGATTAAGTTACGTTGCACTGTTTTGTCAAGCCTTTGATTCAGTACATCTGATTTCGACAAGCATTTTTCGTGTGCGCTCTCCCTAGCATTTGACTGTCCCCCGTGGCTTAGAGGTTATGACTTTTCTCCGTAATCTCGTATACTCTCGTCAGGTAACGTGATGACGGTTCAAATCAGCAGTGGTTTGAATCGCATCGGTAACTTACGGGGTATGTGAGCCGGCCGCTCAGAAAGCAATGGCAAACTACTGAGCGTAATCTTGCCAAGAGATCAACATACAGCTGAAAGATGCTGGTGTTGACAGCTAAGCCCTGTAAAAAGGATATGCTAAAAAAAAATCTACCTACACGGCAGCAGGTGAGTGTTTATCTTCGCCAGGTTCATATCCTTTGACATGTCAGACATGGGAGATCCCACCAGTAGCTGTGCTACCGTCGGCATAGCTCTTTGGGTCATTGGAACACTCAAACCCCTCTACCTCGGAAAAGTGGAGACACGGCAGAGGGGGACTGGGTTTTATCGAAGTAAAACAAGACACACATTAAGAAAACTTTAGGATAGTATAACTAAACACACCCTTGTCTGAAACACACAAAGCGAACGAAATAAAAACACACGGTAAAGGCAGAAAGTAACACTAATAATAATGGGAAGTAATGGCTAGACCTGCAGGAGATAGGAAAAGATAAGACTGCTTGGAGTGAGCTGGTAGAGGGTTTATGCCCGATGGAGGATAAAAAAGAAAAAAAAGAAGAAAGACGTGTTCTGCTGTAGAGTCTGAAGGTTGTTACTGTTCTCTTCGGTGGAATTGGTAGTATATCTGGGATCATGATATGTGTATATGTTTCTCACATCGCTCCATTTCCCTCAAGGGTTCCTCAGCCGTTGATATGTATGCGTATTACTTATAACACAAATCAATGTTAGCTTATATAATAACTCATTCTATACTTTAAAAAACATCTTACGTTCAGCAGGTATTTCGTTCACACAATACCAATCCCTTTCAAATTAATATCGGAAAAGTGGCTGATTATGTCATCATCATCATCATCATCATCATCATCATCATCATCATCATCATCATCATCATCATCATCATCATCATCATGTGCCATGCCGATAAGCGTGGGCGGTCATGTTTTGCCATCTCACTAGATCACCCGAGTCGTGGATCAGCTAAGTGTTCTTGTCTCGACCATACCACGTGGCCAAACCATCCAGGTATTTACTTCTCTGCCCTCCCCTTGTTCTCTTCCCCTCGATCTTGCCAGTTGTCACAAGTTCTCCATTTTATTTCTTCTCATAACGTGACTAAACAAGTGTGACTTCTACGTCTAATTTATCTATTCAGTTTAAGGTTTTCATTTGCTTCTTGTAGGACTAGGTCATTAGTTTTTCTGTCTGTCCATGGTATTCTTTGCATTTCTCCCAGAAACCACATTTCCATAGCCATCATATGTTTTTCAGTTTGTCTGCTCAATGTCCACGCTTCACTGATTCGGTCACATGATGATTAATCGAAGGTTGGGATATACCCTAATTATAACTTCTCTTCTGGGGGTTAAAATGGATAGGAAGAGGTAATGGGGGAAACGACACAGCCCCCCCCCCCCCCCCCCCCCATTTTATCTGCTTTACAGGGGGTGGGCGGAATGGTCTTGGGGAGGGGGATCTTATTCTGATGTGTTAGCGACTGTGGCTTAGGAGTAGTGGAAAACAGACCACAGTTCCGACATACCAGGTTCCGAAGTCAACCACAGAAGATTTGTAAGCAGACTGCTTTGTGTTAATTTTCACGTGGTATGAGTTTTGAAAAAGGCAGTTTAAAAAAAAATGGAAACCGCAAAAAAAAAAAAAAAAAAGAATCGCAACTAACTAAACTCTTTTGTTTTGTGTTTACACCAATTATACCAAATTCAACCCTTCTGTGTTTTAATCAAGATATATAATGTTGCTATTTTAGATAATAGAAGTTGATTTATTATTGTATTTTTGCTATTTCATATTGTGTATTTTGTTTAATAATGTATTTAATGTAATTATTACATTCATACAGTGCCATCCAGTTTCATGATTGCCATTTCTATAATATATTAAAACTTATCAATAAATCACCGAAAGTATAACACATTTTTCATATAAAAAATATCGTTATCTATAGGCCCTATATAATTTTTTTCGGGTTTATTTATTGTCTGATCTTTTGCTGCAGTTCTCTGTGGTATGTATCTTTAAATGTTTTTCACTCTTTTTCTCCAGCCCTTCATATCCAGTGGAACGTGGACCCTCACCCCACACAGGCCAATCATACAGCTCTCTATATTATTCACCTCTATTCTCGTCGCAGTATGCTTTATGTCTTCCTTTGTTTCCTTTGTCTTGTGGTTTCCAGAGAAAGGTTTTTCGAGAGAGGTGTGAAACGGATGTGTAATGTCTCCAGATCTTTTTTTCCTGTACAATAAAAGTATTTTCCGAAATATTGACGATATGAAAGGAATCTTCATTGTGGGACATAACATCAATAACATTAGATATGCGGATGATACAGTATTGAATGCAGACAATGAGCAGGATCTGCAACATTTAATAGATGCGATTGTTGCACACAGCGAACAACTTGGGTTAGAATTAAATTGTAAGAAGACACATATTATGGTCGTCACTGGGAAGAAGGAAATACCACAATGTAATATATAACCGCCCACGCTTTCCGGCATGGCACATGATTGATTGATTGAATATATAAGTAAATGGGAATATTCTTAAAAAAGTTAATCAGTACAGTTATCTCGAAACAGTCATACCCTCTGATGGGAGATGCCTTGAAGAAATTAGAACAAGAATTGCCATGGCGAAGGTAGCCTTTTGCAAGATGAAAAACATACTGACCAATAAAATGATATAATGGAAACGAGAAAAAGAGTGTTGAAGTGCTACATAGAACCTGTACTTTTGTATGGATGTGAAGCGTAGCAATGAGCAGACAAGCTGAAAAAAACATCTGATGGCTGTGGAAATGTGGTTTCTGAGGAAAATGCAAAGAATACCATGGACAGACAGAAAAACCAATGAACAAGTCCTTCAAGAAACAAATGAAGATCGTAAACAGATTAGAGACCTTAGACGTAAACAGTCACAATTTTTTGGGGCATATCATGAGAAGAAATTAATCGGAGAAAGTGGTGACAACTGACAAGATCGAAGGGAAGAGGCCAAGGGGAAGACAGAGAAGTAAATAACGGGATGGCTTGGCCACGTGGCATGGTCGAGACAGAAATACGGAGCTGATCCACGACTCTGGTGATCGAGTGAGATGGCAAAACATGACCGCTCACGCTTGGCACATGATGGATGATGGATGGATCCTGTTTGGCCCCGCTTAAGCATTGAGTGAAGGCCCGCTACTTATGGACATACACACTGCCATGTAGCGTCGGAGGCAAAGGATAAGTGACTTAGAATAAGATACGAAATTGTGGCAGACAGAACAAGAAGAGTTAACCAAGAAGCGACATAATACGCAAGTTGCTAGATGACGTCACAGCGTACTACGTCACTAAAGTTAGTTAGGTTTTGGGATGATCATGGAGACGGGCGGATAAATAACAACACTGAAATATGAACGCAAATATCCAGCAGAAAGACATAGCGAACATGCCATCTAGTACTCCAGGAAGATAAGGAAACAAGGGCACAGTCTGCATTACGGAGAACGATCGGAAGATGAAGGTTTAACGCAGAGAAAGTGAGGAAAGTATACTGCATCAGAACTTGCCGGTCGATTGTCAAATAGAGATCATGGCGTCAGCACACACATAGCTCGGCGTAAGTAATATTATTAGAATCAGGGGCGTAACGTAGTTGCATATCGATGGACCATATGAAATTTACTCGCCATTCATCAAAGTAGAAGGATGGAATCGGACTCGACAGTTAACATTGAATATTTACCAATGATTATTTATTATATTTCACCGGCCCTCCCATTAACATGGGAACAGTGACGTTGTTATACTGTACGGACGATTGCCACCAATAAAGTTAAATTTGACGTGGAACGCCAGCGTTGCTGAACTCATTTGCGTTAATATTGATTTTGGCTCCTGTTGATCTGCGATGTTGTTTTGGCTGGACGGCGAGCGTAATATAAGAGGGAAACAGCATAGCAGACACAGTCATTAGGCGGATACATACTGACACATCACTGTCACCCACGAATGATTACAGAGGAAAACAACCCTTTATATACTCAGATATCCAGAGAGAGAGAGAGAGAGAGAGAGAGAGAGGGTGAGAGAGAAATGGAGAACCAGTCATATATGTAGATAGATAGATAGAGAGAGATATATACACTCATTTACTTGTATACATTGACCTGGTTTTGTACTAACATCGCTGTATCTATACATTCCAGCCAGCCAGTCACACACACACACACACACACACACACACACACACACACACACACACACACACACACACACACACACACTATCGCAAACTCGCATCCACACATACATATATGCATATGCAACCATCGAGCCTAATACTGATATAACACAAAGACACTACACGATCACACACATTTTCCCCTCCCACTCAATTAGACGATTATACACCAGCAGAAATGTTGATAAGCAGTTAAGTCATCTCCTGAGCGAGGCTTGCATCGTTGTAATATATAGTCCACCATTAGTTAACGCCTAGTACATTCCAGAGGTTTGCTAAATGTGTTACATTTGCAGACTTGTGTTCGAATTTCCCTCGATGGTTCCCTAGTCCATCCACAACGTCTCGCTTTTCTGCCTGGTATGCTAATGCATCTTGCCCCACCCGCATGAGTACACACATTGTTGATACATTACTCCTGGACCACCGAGATCTTAGCACAGCAACGGTGACCACACATATATTAGCACACACCTTCGACTACTGCGTCATACACTCTATCATGGTGACCACTGTGTCATTCCCACTGTCGTGCCTACCTATGAGCCATACACTCACCTACGCATACCACTTGGTCATACATTCATCCACGCCGACCACTTGGTCATACATTCGGCCACGGCGACAACTTGGTCATACATTCGGTCATGACGACAAATTTATCATACATTCGGCCACGGCGACCACTTGGTCATACATTCAACCACGACGACCACTTGGTCATACATTCGACCACGACGACCATTTGATCATACATTAGGCCACAGCGACCACTTTATCATACATTCGGCCACGTCGACCACTTGGTCATACATTCAGCCACGGCGCGACTCAACCTGATCACCCCCTAACAACGAAAACCATTTTACAGCTACTCCACAGCCACCGCCTCATCTGGAGGAACAGTCCGGTAACCCCACCACACCTGCTGACACACATATGCACACACATCCCGACCACTACAATCAATACCATCCACTATCTTTACTTTATTATGGTTTCCATTTGTAACCTGTATAGTGATAGTGATTACACCACTACGACCCTCTACATATAACTAATAACCGCTATTATTTATTTTCAATTGAAAAAATGAAAATAAAAAACAATAAACAATAACAACTCTCTTTAAAAAAAAAGGGGGGGGGAGGAAATCGTAATAAACCAGTCGATTTGTTATTCATGAGTTACATACCTAGAACTATTTAAACTGGTAATGTTAGCGTATATGATTTACTTGAGAAATTTCAAGGGACACAATTTATCCTAGTCTGGACAAGGGAAATAATTCGCATTAATATTATACTCTTATAATTTAAAAATTAATTTACACCAGTCACTAAGTATGCTATTTCAGCTATCTATTTTTATTACACAATAATTTATATTAGATCTTGTAGGAATAAGACAATTTTAAAAAAATGTTAATTAGCTTATTTGTTTATGGTATTCTACTTCCTTGACAATATATTATACCACGATGAGATCTCAATTTATTTCGTGAGGTTGTACACACATTCATTCATTCATTCATTCATTCATTCATTCAGTAGCATGTCCTTTGCAGAACCTCGCTCCCATTACAATCTTTGGAAAACCTCTCGATCATAAGCAAGATGTCCCACGTCCGATACACCCATCAGGAGATTATCCGCCACATCCTGCACCCATCTTCTCTTTGGCCTTCCTCTTCCTCTCTTCCCAGGCATACAACCCTGTATTAATTATTGTTCTCTCCAAACTTTCGTGATGTTTCAAGAGACTAAAATATTTCAATTTTCTTTGTTTTATCGTCTTTAATAGCCAGCTTTCTCCAATATTCAGCTCCTGAAGTATGGATGCATTTCTTCTTTTCTTTGCCCAAGATATTCTTAGAACTCGTCTATAATATTTATTGACGAGTTCTAAGAATATCTTGGGTAAAGAAAAGTTTTACACGAATAAAGTCAAATTTGCTCATCAGTTTCGGCCTTTTGTTTAAGATCAAAGTGTAGTATTGCCCTCTAAGTACTGCATTTGATCTGGTCAAGGGCTGAGATGATCATCAACCTTCACATCTCCTCACAGTAGATGTGGGTCTGGTGGACCACTGTGAGAAAATGCTCATAGTGGGACTATGGGTTTACAATAAAAGCAGGGGGACGCGGGGGCTTAAGAGTGTCGCACTATCCTCTGGGAGAATCGCCAACCCTAAAATGGATCACCAATCTTCACTCGGGTTCGAATCACCTAGCCCCAATCCACCCACCCACACCCCAGCTCCCCCACCTCTCCACTCCCATCCCTGCGCCAACACCCCCAATTCGGCCTACCCCGTATACACACATACACACACACATGAACCGGAAGTACCAAAGTTGCAAAATTTCAAAAACTAGGTCAAATGAGGTCCGTTTTTTGTGAAGTCAAGAGAGGGCGGTATAAAACACATATACGGATTTATACCGTGACCTCGACGTGACCTCTGAGGATGCCATCATCGTTTAAGGGTTAGTTACAACATTACATACTACTTACGATCATATAAACTAAACGACATTACAAGTTACAATTCAATATACTCATAATATTTATTTGTAAGAAATTCCTGTTGTATCATAACTGACAGAATTGTTAATTGACAAATGTGAGCTTGCAATGTTATTTTGTAAGAGAGGAATCTTCTGATTTGCCATCAGTATTCTGTTCAATCCTGGTGGGTTATAATTAGTGTATCTAGGTATTAGGGTAAATCTAAAGGGCCGTGGCAAATACCCTCAGCTGATCCAATTTTGGCTTACAAACTGACATCGTACTTTGCTCCTCGTCAGCCAAGCAGTTAACGCTGATTGAGTTGACTGTCCCTTACGGGTGAAATATTGAGGAGCAGGATACCTACATGACGGGGGGCTGCGTGGTCTCGAGATATGGTGTCCGCCTCGAGTGCTGGAGGTCCCGGGTTCAAGCCCCGGCGATGACCGTGATTTTTTCACGTGAATTTCTAGTAACAAATTTCGCCTGGTCTCTGCGTAATGAGATCGGACGCCCGTGTATATTGTTGCGGACGTAAAAAATCCCTTCGGCAGTTGGAAATCGAAAAAGAGTAGCCTAACGGCGCTGTCCGGGCAAAATTTCGAGTTAAAAATCTACCCAAAGTATTTTCAGGATCCTCGGCAGTGCTACGGAGTTCGTGCACTGAGCTGAGTTTCTCCAGACTCAGGTTTGAGTTAGGAGGAGAACGGAGCACTTATGGGTTGCAACCGTGTGCCGTGATGTTGATCCATCGACTAAACTAAACTAAACTAAACTAATACGTACAAGATAAAGACGTACGATGACATGGTCGCAGGTCTCAAGTTGGAAGGATACACTGTCAGGTTATTCGCCGTAGAGGTAGGCGCGAGAGGTTTAGTCTCCCACTCCGTGTATGATCTGCTAAAATAAATAGACATTAAAGGACAAGCGAGAACTCGGGCACAAAATCGACTGTGTGAAGTAGCCGAAAAGGCCATGTGCTAGCTGTGGAACTGTCGGAACCTGAATTGGGACATGTCTCCAAACTAGTGTGGTTGAAGCGGTAACTGCAGACAATATAAAATGACACAAAGTAGTGCAAATTTACATAACAGAATTACGACACATACAGGACGTTGCGGCGATTAGCCTTCATCAGCAAACAAACACATTCACAAAACACAACATATAGACAAGGAGATCTCCTGTGACTACATCAACACGTGACGACAAGACGAGAAGAATGAAAAGATGAAAAAATGAAAGCAATGAAGAGAAAATGAAAATTGGAAAAAAATGTTCATACTTACCCCAGAATTCCGAGCGAATAATATATAACCGCGAATATCACCGATGTCTTCTTTTTATACTCAACCGAGGGAGTGGGGTGATGACGGGGCGGTGGGTGTGACGGTTCAGTGAGCATTCCAGGTACTGGAGCGGAAGTGGTACATTGAAAGAACGGGGGGGGGGGGGGGGAGGGGGGGAGGCAGGAAGGTAGGAGAATGGTATCGGAGCAATCCCAGTGGATACATCCAAAAAGCATGAGTGGGTGCCAGTGAATGGGTAGGACCCAATGTGGACGAATATTGAAGAGCAATGGAATGTGCACCCAAGTATGATGGTGATACTAACCAAACTCACATTCTGCACTCCTTTATGTTGCTGTGAGGGAGTCCCAAAGTCAGAGTGGACTGATATGTCCGAGCACACACAAAGACATCCACGCCGCTCAACAGACATTCATACAATAGTGTACACGACCTGTGCAAGGCACACATGAGGAGAGAGAGAGAGAGAGAGAGAGAGAGAGAGAGAGAGAGAGAGAGAGAGAGAGAGAGAGAGAGAGGTGGGTATAGTTAATGCAATATGCCACATGGGGTATGCGGACACATGATATACTGCAGAACGCCTAACAATCTCTCAACTAAGACCACGAACTTGCAACGTATCGTATCTATTCTATAGCCTTTCCTCCGAGCGAGGTGGTGAGTTCAAGTGCAGTCAAATTATATACAAATGTCGGCCGAAGTCCAACCTCCATACCAGCGCGGTGATCGTCCGAAAGTCGCACTCACCTGCAGAGACCAAAAGGTGGATCGAAAAAACAAATGGAAGAACCGGCTTCCTAGTTGAATGCGGCGCTCTGAACGGGACACGAAGAAGAAACATGGCAACGGAGGCGATAGAGGCCTCTATCCCCTCCATACGTCTCCGTTGCCGTGGCTGGGGAAGAAGCTGACTCCCCACGACCACAGGTGCTAAGAGGAAAGCACAGGATGCACGGACTCGCCTCACGTAGGGAGGGGAAGCTTGAGAGTGGGCATGGTTACAGCTAAGAGACAAACACAACAACAAGGAAAACGAAATCGACTGAACGTCTCGCACGGCAGGGGAAAGACGCCCGGAATCATGACCCGGACGGGACCTCCCCCAGAGAGTGTAAAGAGTACAATGGTCCAAAACACTTGGGGAAGGATTACATTTCTGACGATCAGAAGACCTCTGCTGTGTTTGCTCCGCGGCGGAGTTTTTATCACTAGGGTATTTTATTATATATATATATATATATATATATATATATATATATATATATATATATATATATATATATATATATATATATATATATATATTTCAGTATTTATTTTAAAACCTGTTCTGTGACCCAGAACGCATTGCACAATTCCCCGATATACTGAATCGAGGGTTCGAATTATCTTTGGAGGCAGAATGCATTGCGTTGATTTTAGTGCTATGAGCGTCAGTCGTTTAGAAAGCAATTGCATACTGAACGTAAATATTGTATAGTAAATTACAAACAGCCAAAAATTTCCAGGGTTCATTGCGACCCCCTGTAAAGAACATGCAAATAACTCATATTCATTTTGAACGAATACTGCGGAGAATGAATACAGATAAAAAACATCAACAGTCAGAGGAAAGAGTAATGCTACGACTTCCGGTTCCATGTATCTGCTTAGTGAGTTGATGTTCGTTGTGGATGTTTTGTATGAGTATGAGTAAGAGGGATATCCTACCGTGAATGGTCAACTCTGTTTAAGCTCGAAGGTGCAAACTGGTTTATTAGTTGGTTTTTATTTCTGCAGACTTATATTACGTAGGAGGAAATGCAGTAAAATGACAAAATAGTTCATTTTTTTGATTCGTTGTGTAGGAAGTTAGTAACTAAGTAAGTAATAAGAATAAGTTAGTACTTCATAGTAGTTAGCAGGTGATCCCCCCCCCCCCCCCCCCCCCCCCCCCCCCCCTTTTCAGTTTCAGTTTCATAGTTCAGAGTAATTTCATAGATGACGATCCGATGAATACAACAATGATACCACAAAAGAATATTATACAATAATGAAAATAATCGTCAGTTAGTTTATGCCCCAAGACTGCATCGAATGTGACATATCTAGGCAAACCTTCTGGCCTAGAGAAGAGTACCAACAGTGGGATAATCATCATCATAATGACTAATGGCAATTGGATTAATATAATAATTTTACGGACCACTGGGCACTGGGCAAACTAAAGAAAGACAAGACAGTTCAAAGACAGTGACGTTTCGTTTATACAAGAGACACCATTGTATCATACAGATAGTGATAGTCGATTTCATGTAAACGAAAGAAGATGTCAATTAATTTCTTTAGATATGTGGCGAAGTGGTCAAGCCGTTTAACTCGGGCTCCGAAGGTTGTGGGTTCGATTCCGGGCCCCGTCCTTTGGTTCATGAGTTAAATTTTTCGGAGACTCCTGTGGAGCTAGAGCTACGGAGCTTGTGCTTTATGCGACGCTTTCTGCGCTGCGGAAAGAGACCGAGCCATATGGGATAATACCCGGTGCTATGAAGTCGACCCTGTCGACTTTTATGCGACTTTTTTTAGATATGGACTGTAATCTAACATAAATAATACTATTAAAACTTAAAGTTGCTAAACACCATAGAAGACCCAGTCACAGTTACTGTGGAAATCAGTTGTTTTCCTGGTATAGTATATTAATTTCAGTTAATTTTGATTTCCATTCATAGACCAGTTCATGGTTAGAGGTTGGCTGTTTTTTTTTTTTTTTTTTTTTTTTAAATAGGGTATGAAGTGGCCTGCCTCACACCAACCCTCGTTAGTCACCTAAAATGAACCACACAAGAGGTTACAGTGTTACTGTTCTATACTTCCCCTTTATGCCTCAGTAACACTTGGGCGAATTTTTTTTTAAATTATGAAAAGAATATGTTGGGCAGAGCTGACAAAACCAGATATATATCATTCATGTCACTACATCAATTATAAGCAGACATTAATTTATGTTAATTAATTGTGTCCTTGGGGTGTGCAAGTGATATAGAGAGGAATACATGCTGTTGTTGGCTGATGAACTTGTGTCAGAAGCCTCACCTTTTGTATCACATGCTTGAAAAATTCAGGTGCCAGGTAATAATTTTCAGGTGCTGTGGCTACAAGACACTTGGATTTTTCTTCCCCTGGTCACAACTTTGCTGAAGGGGGACAATAAGACAATAAAAAAATCACAAGAGCCTTACTTTGACACTGACCAACTAACCTTGTATAAAACAAATACTTAGCCAGATATCTCTACTAACCTCTGACTAAACATAACAAGTGCATTCACACATGACATGTTAGTTGGTAACAGATAAAGGTAGTCACATAGAATCTACTGCCATTGGGGTGTGAAGTGTTAGACCTTCACACAATCTAGGCCATGACACATGAGGTGGGGTGGCCAGTTCCCTCACTCGTCGCCTTTCCTTTTGCCAGATAATTCTCAGAAAATTCTGACAATTGTCTGGTACCTATTTTAATGAGGCTGAGCTGGCCCCAGAGCTGAACTGGTAAAAAAAATAATCCTGCCTCTGCTGGGGATTGAACCCATATCATGGTCTTGGCAGGTCATCATCAAGTGCCCTGCCAGCTGGCGTAGGCGTTCATGGCTCTCCACAGATCTCGGTCTTTGGTGTTCTGGATAAGCTCTGCTAATAATATTCCTCCATGCCACTGTCTCAATCCATGCAGCATCATTTCTCTTGGTCTGTCTTTGCCTCTCGTCCCCTCGATATTTCCAGTTATCACGATGTTCTCTAATGCCTCTCTTCTTATCACATGACCGAAGATAGATGCTTATATCTTGGCAAGTAAGTGCACTATTCATTATGCCATCACAGTTGATTGGTACACATGAAGAAAAGTTCATCATACATCATTCAATCTTTAGAACAGAAAGAGTTAAGATGAGCGAAGTACACTGATGTTGAAAAGGCTGTAATGACTTAAATACTTTGCATATAATTAAGAAATATGTTTTGTCCTATTTCACTTCTCATGTGTAGGTCAGCGTGGCCGAATAGTTAAGAACATGTGTTCTTAAACATCTGGTGTGCTGATGCCGAGGCAAGGGGTTCAAACCCTACACTGGACAGTTGGACTAAAATGTTGACCTCTCGTCCTTGACTTGGGAACGTTAATTACAAGTACATCTGAAGTCGGAGTGGGTTTGCCTGATGGCAAGGGTCACTGTTAATAGGGAAAGCTAATCCACATGCAAAATTCAGTCCAGCACTACTAGAAGTAGTGTGTATGGACTACGCTTGAGTTTAAAGCGAGCAAGCGGGAAAGAAAAAAATTTCTCATGTGCAGATTTAGTGCTTTTACCTCAAACAAACTGTCCTATTTATAAGTCATAGTGGAATAGACGTATAGCATATATTGATCACTGAAGAAGAAGAAGAGTGGATGTTGAATAATAACTTCTATATTGCCATTATATTCACAGTTCTCTAAGAGTGCCTGGAGGCGAGTGAATTAAACTTCAACTCAAGAGATTGTGGTGACTGAAGAAATGTCCCAGTCTGGTACCGGTGGGACATCGGCTTCACCATCATCTCAACCTTCAACATGTAAGTCTGCTTTCCTGAGCTAACTGAAGACATAATCTGTTTGAAGTTCATCTTTGGTCATTATTTGATTTATTGTTTTTATTTCCCTGGTTGGGGTTATATTTTTTCTGTTTTTTTAAATAATTCTTATGAATTTTCAAGATTCTTTGATGCAAGCACAATCTGTGTCTACATTTTCTGTAGTGTTATGATTATTTGCATGATCACTTTGTAATATCAGTACCTCAATTTTCATTCAAACAAACCATATAGTTATTTTTAGCACTGACCTAGATCTGGTGGGATTGTCGATTTTCAGAATAGAAATATCGGGATTCACTTTGTGGTCGGTAGACAAGTGTGTTTACAGCTAGATGTACCCAAAACCACATGTTGTTGTCTTCGCAAACTGTCCCCCAGATACATCAAAGATGAGTGCAGAAAGATGTGACATACACAAGATAAGGCGAGTAGCACAAGATATGGATATATACTTCCATGACAGTATAAGGGTCCTCCGGGCCCAGAAACATTTATTGCATCTATGGGTCTGTCTTTATGGACTATCTTTGAGTTCAAAGTGGGCAAGCACGAAAAACCGATAGATGTTCTATCCACCGACAGTAAATGGTGCAAGGTGTTGATCGTTCCAATTGCTCATTAGTTATAAACCTCTCATGTGTTTCTCCTTGCCAGACCCACACTTAAATCCAAATTCACCCATCCTTAAATATGTTGTTTCAACTGTCATTGTATATACAACTAGCATTTGTTCACAGGTAGTGTTTCAACTGTCATTGTATATACAACTAGCATTTGTTCACAAGTAGTCTTTAGAATGTTTGCCATATCCATTGTGAGTGTTTCAATTACTGGTGCTCTAGTCACTAACAGCTGGCTTTGTGGCTTAGAGGTTATGACTTTTCTCCGTAATCTCGTAAACTCTCGCCGGTAACGTGATGACGGTTCAAATCAGAAGTGGTTTGAATCGCATCGGTAACTTACGGGGTATGTGAGCCGGCCGCTCAGAAAGCAATGGCAAACTACTGAGCGTAAAATTGCCAAGAGATCAACATACAGCTGAAAGATGCTGGTGTTGACAGCTAAGTCCTGTAAAGGATATGATAAAAAAAAAAGCTAAAAAAAAAAAAAAAAAAAAAAGTCACTAACAATTCTGTTGGCTTATTACTCTCACTCCCAGCATGGCTCAGAAAGTATATCCACCTAAGTCCCTGTAAAATAGAAGTGTCAGAGCTTGGTATTCACCCATGTTACGCCTGTTTATGTATTGGTCTATCACTTCAGACCTGCATGGCAGTATGTGCCTTAACATTACCTTTAAATCCTTTCCTGAGGGTTGTCGCTGGAACTACAGAGTTCTGCTTTGTGCAGTGCTTTCCGCACCGCGGAAAGAGACTGAGCCATATGGGATAAAAACCCAGTGCAATGAAGTCGACCCTGTCTTCTTTTAGACTTTTTTACCTTTCAATCTACACTGCAGGGGAGCCTTGGTAGCATAATGGCTCTGCCATTCAAAAGGTCATGGGATCAATCCGCAGCTGGATTTATCCAAATTTTTCAAAAACTGACCTGGGTTCCCAGGTCAGCCCAGCCTGAAATTGGTACTAAGAATGTCTTGGGAAGTAAAGGCGGCTGGTGTGATATTGATCTCATCACCCACTGTATGCTGATTTTTTTTGTTGCATATCCTATTTACAGGACATCGCTGTCAACACCAGCATGTTGATGTCTTGGTTCAGTAGTTGATCGTTCAGAAAGCAATGGCAAACTATTAAACGTAAAACTTGCCTAGTACATCAACAGCAGCTGAAAAATGCTGGTGTTGACTGCAACGTCCTGTAAGGGATATGCAACATAAAACCAAACAAAAAAAGTTTGCCATTGCTTTCTGAAGACCGACTCCCATGCCAACATGTTAAAACCCAGAGTGATGCGGTCTGCTGCCAAATCGGTCGCAGCTGCATTTTGAACGCAGGTAAACGGGCTCACGAGTCGCGTCTGCAAGCCCTTAGCCACGGAGACCGGCATGTGCTGATTGGCTTATAAAAATATGGGTCTAGAACCATATGCTTGATGTACCTAAAGGCATGAACAGTGTCCTTTACTTCTACTACACAGCATGCTGTATAATGTAGTATGGAAGTTTATAATGCTGTTAAACTTACAGAAATGTATCGTGTTTTTATTTCAAAAGATGACATTGTGAAATTTCCCTGGCGGCGAGAGTCAGCTCAGGACATTGCTATCCCAGGGGTCAGTAAAGATGCCAAGTCTGGAGAGTTTATCCTGCAGAACTTGTTCCTGGAATTTTGTCGTGTCACAGAACGGAGAATTGAAATTGTTCTAGCTGAACCATTGGTAAGTAAGTTTAAGGGAATGTTAAGTAATATGGAAGTAGATGTAGTACCTACTGTTTATTTTAATTTGATGAAAGAAAAATTATGCCGAGTTCTTAGACACTGCTGGCACCCTGATGTATAATATAATATTAAGTTTATTACACTGTTAATTTTCTATTATCATCATAAAGTTTAGCACATTAAAAAATCCAGGGTATTTAGAAATTGCAAAGAGTTGGCTGTAAGGCATGGCACTGGCAAAATTGTCAGGAAAGAAAAAGAAGACCTAGATCAAGCCCATTACCTTGGATGAAATCTGTTTACGGGAAGCAAACCATGCAGAAATTGAACACACTGACCTTTGAGGTCCATAGCTAGGTGTGATACATTTACCTTGAAAGAAAAAAAGACAATTATTTATTTATTGCCTGGAATATTTTACTGTGGAGGGTCATGATAGTGCCGTGACTAGTATGCTTGCCTTCTGGCTCGGTGGTCATGTGTTCAAATCCCCATTAAGATCGGGATTTAAAAAAAAATTGACCTGGGCTCCAAGGTCAGTTGAGTTTATAATGAGTACCATAAAATGATCTGGGAAGTAAAGATGGCTAGCACGATATCAACCACACCAACCACCCAGTGATTGATCTATAAAAAAAATACCAGGCTAACTCAAAAAACTGTCATTTACTGCCAATATAGTACCTTGCGGTTGTCGTGAATTGTGCAGGTTAGGGTTTTCTTGTTGCCCTGACAGAAAAAAATTCACTCTTTACCGAGGATTCAAACCAGGGTCTCCTGGAGGAGAATCTGGCATTCTAGCCGCTCAGCCAGCTGCTCCTCTTGGGCTAACACTATGCACCCAAAATCCCTCTAGGCATGGAAAACAATAGACTGAAGGGAAGTGAACAAATTAATTTAATACTTTGGCTAGAGGGAGTCTCTGTGATGACATGGCCAAAGCCTCCTACCTTGTGCTCTGAGGTCATGGGTTCTTTTTCAGGCTCTGTTATCCGGTTCTTGAGTGCAATCAGAGACCCTTTGGGGTTGTCACAGGAGTTTAGAGTTCATGCGCTGTGATGCTTTTGGCAGGCCACTCTGTGGAAATAGACTGCACCATACGGGATAAAAAGTTGATCCTCTTGCTCTTAAAACCGTAGCAAATTTTGTTTGGCCGAAGTAAAAACACACATATCCACAAACACTAATCTTATTTGTATTCAAACCCTGTCACCAATGTAGCTTGAAGCTACACCAGGGCATGTTTCCTTAGCGACTCAATGAGCATGCTCAAGAGGATAGAGATGAGGTGGATCTGAAGAGAATGGTTGCTGTCTCTGGAGCGGTCTCGGCTGACAAAGATTAGTTTCATCTTCATGCCAGGGCATGCGGGAGTACAAGGAAATGAGCGGGCTGACAAGCTCGCAGGTGAGGCTACGATGGATGGCGGACACGCCATGGACCAGGCTGACATTCTGAATGCTCTAGGAGAAGTAAGACTTTTGCGAGAACCAAGTGATCACTGTGAATCTACAACCATGGTCAGACTGTGAGAACAGCAAATTAAAAGAGGTGTGGCCAAACAAGAACACTAGGGAATCTAAAGAAGATTGATAAACCAACACAGAACTGGTGTTGTTAGCCGCTACACGCTGCAGGATTTGCTGAGAAGGGGATCTGAGCACTTATGGACTGAATGGTTCGATGTGCAATGAGGATGATCTGTCAACTAACTAACTAACACCTTGAGTGGGTAGATTTGATTTGTAATTTACGCTGACACCACGTTCTCATAAAGACATTTACGAGAAATCAAAGTGTTTTATGTTAATATTCTTTATCTTTGCCAGGAACGGCCTTTATCAAAATCATTGCAAAGAGGAGAGGATGCTCAGTTTGATCAGGTATTGGTTATGTTTGTACATAGATACTGAATATATAAATAGAGAAAAGTTGACACAGAGATGTTCAACTTTTTAAAAATCTAATTTCACACCCATAACAGAGTTGAGGTTGCCAAAGTGCCAAAAAAAAAAGTTAAAAGAAAAAGTTAAAAAATTTTTAAAAAAAAAGACCTAATTAGAAAAACAAAGTATTAAAATAGTGTTTAATGGTTTAATAATTAAAATGTTAATCAATTTTCTTTAAAAAAAAATAATTGATCTTCGTTTTAAAATATTTACTTGACAAAGGAAGCTTACATCTGTTATTATTTCCATGAGCGGAATGAGATATTATTTATATAAATTCTTTAACATGTTTTATTGACTCAGAATGTTTATTCTCATTTCTCTATGTGTTCGTCTGACTGCCAGCCTGTCTTCTCAATAGTCTATCCATCTGTCTGTGTCAAACACAATTTCTTTTCAAAAATTTATCTGGAAGTTTTAAATATGTTCTTGTGATTTCACACTTAGAGGCTGTCATCTGAGTGCACAAACTCTGTTGCACCTTGAGAATCCCAGTTTGTAGACTTTCTTTGCACACCTTCAGATGTCAGCATATATTTAAAGAAAGCAGCAGTCAGAATGATGTTTGTTGACATCTTCATTGAGTATGTCCTAAAATAAGATTGGTGTAGACCAGAATAATTTTATTTGTTCTGGATATATTGGTGGGCAAGATCAAAGCAAGAGAAAAAGAGAACAGCCCAGGAAAAACTACATCACATAAGCATGCAAGGACATTGGGGGAAACAGTTGTTGAGAATAGAAAATGATGGAGGGACATGATCAGACAACTTCAGAATTGTCTTCGGACCTATTGGCCTAAAGATGATGATTTGTTGGATAATCTTGTAGCAGTTGTTTAACCATCATTTGACCAGTTTCATCAGTATCTCCTTGTGTTCTGGTTGAACAAGTGGTATTTTGAAGTGTGTTATGTCTTGTTTGCTGGTTGAACAAGTGGTATTTTGAAGTGTGTTATGTCTTGTTTGCTGTTTGAACAAGTGGTATTTTGAAGTGTGTTTATGTCTTGTTTGCTGGTTGAACAAGTGGTATTTTGAAGTGTGTTTATGTCTTGTTTGCTGGTTGAACAAGTGGTATTTTGAAGTGTGTTATGTCTTGTTTGCTGTTTGAACAAGTGGTATTTTGAAGTGTGTTTATGTCTTGTTTGCTGGTTGAACAAGTGGTATTTTGAAGTGTGTTTATGTCTTGTTTGCTGGTTGAACAAGTGGTATTTTGAAGTGTGTTATGTCTTGTTTGCTGGTTGAACAAGTGGTATTTTTACATGTGTTATGTCTTGTTTGCTGGTTGAACAGGTAGTATTTTGAAGTGTGTTTATGTCTTGTGCGCTGTTTGAACAAGTGGTATTTTGAAGTGTGTTATCATTCTAGATAATTTTATTATTCGAGTCTACATAGATTGGTCAGCAAAAGATGCTGTTCGAAATGAAAGAGCGTGAGTGTACTGCCATAACTTTGTTAAAACTCTCAAGCTTCCATATTCACAACCATTGATTGATTGATTGATCTAGGAACCGACATCACAGCATTCGGGACATTCCCATAAGCGCTCCGTCCCCATCCACACATTCACATATTCACAACCAATCAACCATCCATCCAACTTGGCACTTTTCAAGTTTTGATTTATTCACCATACCTCTAAGCCACACCTGCTACAATAGAGAAATGAGTTTTAATACATTGATCTTGTCATTGCAGATATTGAATGCCCTGGGAAATGTGGCGGAGCATTGTCTACCGTCCATACTGAAAACCATTATTGCATGGTACAATCGGCAGATGAGAGATGACAGTCCATTGCTCGGTTCACGTCAGAGACACAGAAGCAAAGGGTAACACAATTTGCAGTGTATTTGTTAATGTATTTCTTCATGTGAAATGAATTATTTTCTTGCATTTCTTTGAAATGTTATAATTTAATGTCAAGGCAGATTAGGGATACACAAAGTGGAGAGTGGAAAAGAAGAAGTAACAAAGACATTTATGATCTGTTTAAGTCCCCGCTAATCACTGGTATCATGAAGGCTAATAGACTACAATGGCTGGGGCATATAGAAAGAAGGAAGATAATAGGGAAACAAAACTCGCTTACACTCAGGAAATAAATGACCGTAGACCCCGAGGTAGACCAAGAAGGCGGTGGAGAGATAATACATATACAGACCTACAAGCACTTGGAATCAATGACTAGCAAGAGAAGGTCCACCAGAGAGACGAATGGAGACGGATTGTATCTGCAGCAAAGAACCTAAATGGCTCGGAACGCTGAAGAAGTGGAAGAAGAAGAAGGCAGATTAAACAATTATTTGTCTTTTGTCTTTTACACACCAATGAAACATAGGCCCTTAACTCACTCACTTCGAGCCCACCTATCTTTTTGTCATCTCCTGCAGCTTTGTTCATGTCCACTCCATATTATTCATCTATATCTCTGATTCTCTTTTCCATGTTTTTCAAAGGACTCTCTAGTTATACCATTAGCAAGTTTAATCAGTGGTGTGTCCTGTGCACCACCAGTGTCTCTCCTTCACCTCTTGATTTGCTGGAATTAGTTTTGTTCTTCCAATCAGCTTTGCATTAGTGCCACACCATTTTAATCCTCTATCCTGTGCAGGAGGCAGCAGTTAATGTATGTTTGTAGTTTATTACAAATTGTTTTAGTTGATCTCTATGTGTCTGATCCACACAGTAGTAACTAGTTTTGATGTGACATTAAATGTTGTATGTTTGGTGAGAGGTTTAATTTATCTCTGTATTCTTATTTTAATATCTCTGTCGGTTCTCAGCTTCTTTGTCTGTATTGCTACCTAAGTATGAGATTTAAAAATACTTCTTGATCATTGACATAAATTTTGTTAGATTATTTAAAATCTGTATATTATACACATAAGTTTTGTTATTTAATATAACACGTTTGTGTTTTCTCTTAATTTGTGTAAGATTATGCAAAACTTCTTGACTATTTTCATAACTTTTATATAACAGTTAATTTTATTAATTGCATAGTTGTTTTCTTAGCATGGGATGCTTTTATTTGTATATTTATACACAGCATGGCGTTTATGATACCCTTTTCTTGTTGATTAATTTAATAATGCATCATGGATCTCTGTGGTGATGTGGTCTATCCACCAGATGTGTGCTACAGAGGTTGTGGGTTCGTTTGCAGAATTCGTCGTTCAGTTCACAAGTGCAGATTTTTTAAGACCCCCGGGATTGTCGTTTGGAGCTGGGGAATCCATGCTCTGTTCAATGCTTTAGGCAGGTCACTCTTGCAGAAAGAAAATCAAGCCATATGAGATAGAACCCGATGAAAGAAGCCAATACTCTTGTCTTTAAGTCCTTTTAACTCATGCTTTCTGTTTGTTTCAGAAGTAAAGATTACATCTGTGAAAGGAGAGATGTAAGCACACATTATTCTTATAATTGTATAGTTTTGTTTTTAATCTCTAGAGCATTTAAAGAAATAGGAATACTTAACTTTTCCAAAAGTAAGTAAAAAAGGTAAAGGATCCTTTTACATGCCCTGAGGTGTATATAGTAAGAGGGGAAGTCAATAAGTCAGTCACAAATGGCTGTAGAAAAATAACTAAATATGATAACTTGAAACCAGTTTATTTTTATACATACATTGTCCCTTTATTTCTCAACATAATTTCCACCAACATTACTGCACTTATCCTATCGTTTTATCAGTCCTCTCGAACTGGCTGCATAGAACTGTGTGCTCTGTTTTCTAAACCATGTTTTCACTTCACATTCAACTTCGGCGTCATTCATGTCCTTGAGAAAATTTTTCTACCCAGCTATGCATTGCTTTACGGGACAAACATTTGTCAGCATAAACAAGAAGCATTTCTTTATGAATGTCCTTTGCAGGCAGTCCTTTTGCCCACAAAAAACGCACAACAGCACGTTGCTCTTTGGTTGTACACTCCATAAGTACAGTCGCCATTTTGTTTATGCGCTGTGCATGCACATGAGACACCTAGCGCCACCTGACGAACGGGAATATAAAGTTCGATGTTGCTGTCACCTAATGACACCTGTAGAAAACACCAACTACATTTACCTGCCATCCCACAGAACTGTGTGACTTACTTATTGACTCGCCCACGTATATGGTACAAGTCCTATATTTGTTATAGTCCAATTGTCTCTCGATGGGTGATGTGGTCAGTATTATACCGGTCACCTGCATTTCCCAAGACATTTCCTGGCACCAGTTTTGAGCTGGGTTGACCTGGGAACCCAGGTCAGTTTTTAAAAAGCTGCTGTAATGAGAATTAGACCCCATGACCATTAGGCTGAAGGGTGAGTGTCTAGCCACTAAGTTACCCCGGCTCCCTAACAGTAATGTAATAAATACAAGTGAATAGACACTACGAATTTAGTGAATGATTGTTACCTTTTAAATAATTTTTATATGAACAGGTTTCTGTTATTTTTAAACATGAAAATGAAATAGAAAAGAGGAACGAGATACATGCATATTTCTTGGTGTTTTTCATATGAAGAATGAAACAGCTGCCAAAAGTGATAAATACTGCTAAGTAATCCATCTATATGGACAAGATAACATAAATAATGGGATCTGAGTTATGGAGAAGCAAATGTATGTTCTTCTTCTGCTCATGAACCTCTGCTGGGGCATCGGTCCTCAACCAACTCGTGCCAAGTTATCATATTGTTGCTATCTTCTGCAGCTCCTTTCATATTATTCATTGCTCTCTGATTCTCTGGTTTTTTACGTCTACGTCTGTTTTGTTTGCCCTGTGAGTTCCAGTAGAGGAGCTTTCTAATTATATTAATCTTGGGTATTACTGGGACCCTTGGGGGAAGCCAAGTGTAGTAACACTGTAACCTACCATGCATGTTATAAAAGGCATCATAAATGTCATGAACAGTGTTTGGTTTGAAACTGCAAATAAGACTGGTTGTGTCTGTTGAGTCTATTGATACTGTTTAAATAACTAGTGTTTTTTCAAGGATTGGTTTGGAACTGCAAATGAGACTTTTGTTGTGTCTGCTGAGTCTATTGATGCTGTTAGAACTATCCAGAATTTCATGTTTCAGTTTGAACAGGGCATACTCATGTTAACTATCAATCCCCAACATGCATCTCTATGCAGTTATTGCCCTTATCTAGATGAAAGCGTCATTCACCTTATCTCCAAGTGCCTTATACTTTCACTTGTCAATTACAGATGTTTGGGAAATTGACTAACTCACTGCTTCCTTCCTCATCACCTTTGTATTCATCATTAGATGTGTGTATTTCTGTATGGAAAAACTATCTTCTGCCTCCACAATGACATAGACAGAATTAAGAAAAGACAGAATTAGACTCGTAGACATGCATTTATGAATTGATGGAAAGCACTATGTTGGAAAGCTTTTCGTCTTCACACATTGCTGGCTTCCCCATCTGCCGTTCCCATCTGGTGGTCTCTTCCCATCTGGTGGTAATGTTGGGTGTTGAATTTTACTAGGATGTCGATATTATGGGTACTAGCATTCTTGCATAGCTTGTGTTGTGTAACAGAAGAGTTTTATTATCTGTGAGTGTTATAACTCCAAACAACTTTGGAGTATCCCATTCTGAGATGACTGGGGCACTACATTACAGAAGGAAAGGTGACGTGGAAGGAAATCAGTCATCTCACCTCATTTAGTGTGGCCTAGAATATTGGAAGGCCTAATACTTCACACCCCTATGGCAGTACCTACTCTGGGACTACCTTTATACTTCTGTCACCATTTATTTTTATTATTGGGCCTTTGAAAAAATATTCATGGTAGGATTTTAACAATGTATGATTTTTATTTCAGCTGGCACTTGAATTCATCTACTGCCTTGTTCTCATCGAAGTGTTATCAAAGGTTAGTTGCTATAGAATTATCTCTTCATTGTATTTTCAGTCTTCAGTACTGTAGTGGTGTGGTAGTTTGTCCTGTTGTCTACGAAACAGTGGTCATGGGCTTAATCTCCATTAGTGGCAAGATTTACCCGCTCGTCACTAGGGCCTCATAAGGGCAGCAAAGAATACTAACACTGCAATCTACCATGTGTGTCACAAGAGGTGTCCAAGGAGGGTTGGTGTGAGACTGGTTACCTCATCCTGCAGGGCATTTTTAGGTGCAAAATTCAACCAATCATGAACAAGTCTACAAAAGTCTTGCCTTGAATTGGTTGATGGCATAGCTCCATTGGGAGATGAGGGGCGGGGGGAGATGTGGCAGAATTGTATTCTTTCTTCTAGGAAGGTTAACTTGATCAACAGTTGCTTGCAAGCAGTTGGATGTTTCGGCTGAAAGAGACACTGGATCATCACCAAGGCTCGTGTTGCTTCATACAAGGCTAATTTCATCATTCTTCCTCTTCTGTTTATATGCCTGGGAGTCTCTGTGGTGAAGTGGTTACGCTGATTCCCTCACACTCTGAAGGTTGTGTGTTCGAAACTAGTCTATGTCGTTTGGTTCAAGAGTGCAATTTTCTCTGAGACGTCTGGGGGTCATTGCTGGTGCTGTGGATTTATGCTTTGTACAACACTTTCGGCAGGTCACCCTGTGGAAAGAGACCCGAATAAAACCTGGTGCAATGAATCCGACCCTTTGGCCTTTTAAACCTGTTTTTTTTCCATTAATATCATTTGTCACTGCCGTGGTCCAGAAATAATGTCATTTTTCACTGCCGTCGTCCAGAAATAATGTAATTTGTCAATGCCATAGCCCAGAAAGAGATAACTATGGCAGTAATCTCGGGATTGCACGAGAAATGCTGACGTAAAAAGTGGTTGCTCGAGGTGAACGGGTTTGAGGTATCATTCAGACATGGGGCAGCTTGGCGACAAGTTTTGTTTTCCAGTGACAAGATTACATGTTAAAGGATTCAGACAAGCTAGATAGATTACATGTTAGACACAAGCAAACACACAAGAAAAATCTTTACACAAACTCTACAGTGGTACCCCAAAAGTTATTTTGTTTTCCACACATAAAAGATGACGGTTCTAAACCGACGCTTGGCACGGCACTAGGTTGCAACAGGGGGGTTGATACTGTAGCGTAGAAGGCATAACAAGCGTTACACTGCATATACAGAAGTAGGATAGCCACCAGCCATTCAGTCCCCAGTGGACAGTGTATGAGAGTTCAAAGAATATAAATTAGAATGAGTGATTCAGCTGGTTGTGGAGGTTGTTTGGCTGTGTATCATTAGTGAATAAACTGTATGTCAACTGCTGCCATGAGTTGCTTCGAATACATTACTAGCATCTGCCAGACGCTATGTTGAGTTAAAGACCTACCATCTACAGTTGTTACACCTGCTAGAACCTCTACTATACACATTTCACATCAGTTCGGTCCATGGCAGTCTCTTCCTTATTGTTTTGTTGAGTGATCTTGTATCACTTGCAGATCTCAGTATGTTAGCACATACTTTCTTCTATTGACAATATTCACATTATTCATCTCAAAACTACATCTCCACTGCATCCAGTTTCTTCACCAGTTCATTACTCATTGTTCAACATTGAAGAACCTGTGCACTCTTTTAACCTCATTTCCTATTCTATGTTCCAGCTTTCCTACCATCCAGGTCATGAGGATTTAGTTGGATACATCATTGACCAGTGCTTCAAACATTTCAGATATAGAGATGGGTGAGCTATTGCAGTGTAGTTGTATCAATGTTTATATGTCTTTAGCTGTATGTTGTGTGAGCTATTGCAATGTAGTTGTATCAATGTTTATGTCTTTAGCTTAATGTTTCAGAAGTTGGAAATGTATAATTATGATTATACGGTTGAATATTTTGTTTTTAAATCTAATGCATTTATCTCATGAATGAGCAAAATGATTGCAACAAGATATATAAAGTCTATTAAAAAAGTATCTGACCTTTTGCCAGGAAAATAAATGTACTCACCTAGAGGTCTTAAATCCTAATCCCCGTCAAAGTACTCTCCTAGTGACTGTTCACACTTTTTCCAGTGGTCACTCCCTTGGTGGAAGCATTTTAGGAAGGCCTCTTTGGTAAGGGAGTACATTATGAGTGTCTCGTTCTGCATGTCTTCTTGTGGCTCAAATCAGGACCTTTCAGCAACATTTTCAACTTGGGGAACAATAAAAAATCGAGAGAGTAGGGAGCCTGACAGGGCCTAAATATTACCAAAGAGTACTACCTGGAGGTCATCCATTGCCTCCTCGATACAAATGAATGGACCTGTAGGTAATGGGGGATTTGGCAGCTCCATCATGACATACCACCTGTGAATTCTTAGATCTGAATCAGACTTTTTTGGTGAAACACAACATTACTCTGGTTCATCAAGCTATCTGCTCTCCTGACGTGGCTCCTAGCAATGTTTGGCTGTTCCCCAAGCTGAACATGCACCTGAAAGGAACCTGATTTGAGTCTTGAGAAGTCATTATGCAGAACACAATGGCCATGCTGTACTTCCATTCCCATAGAGGTCTTCCTGAAATGCTTCCGACAATGGCGATGCTGCCAGGAGACAGTATACAGTTCCAATGAGAATACTATAAAGGGGATTACAATTTCAGACATTCCGGTAAGCAGTTGTATTTTTCCTGACCAAATGGCCTATACTTTTTGAACAAACTTCATCTAATGAAAAAACAAAACTGGTTATACACTAAAACAAGACTGGGAACTCAGCAGTATTCTGAAGCGTCAGAAGACAAAAAATAGAAGTATAAATGATCATTGCTTTTTTCTTTTATGTTGCGGTCACTAGCTTTGAACTCTAGCGTAGTCCATACATACATTCTAGTGCACTGGACTGATTTTTGTATGTGGATTAGCTTTCTCTATTACTAGTGTTCCTCACCATGAGATGAACCCACTCCAACTTCAGAGGTACTTGTAATTCTCTCTCACCCCCCCCCCCCCCCCCCCCCCCCCACCCCCCCCAAGTCTAGGATGAGAAGTCAACATTTTAGTCCAACTGACTGGTATAGAGGTTGAACCCGCTACCTCGGCATTAGCACACCAGATGTTTAAGAACATGCGCTTTTATCCATTGGCCAGGCTGGCCTTCAATGATCATTGTATCTCATGCACCAGTTCACACACATTGAATTTGGAAGACATACTTGTTTGCCAAGAGACAAAACTTATAAGAGAAGTATCTAAGAATCATTAAGGATGGGAGATTATATAAGTTTTTGTGGGTAAAGGAAATGATGAAGGACAGTATATTTGGAGGAAGACTTTCCTGGACAAATATCTGGCACAGAACCACCAAGAATAAATGCCATACTGACAGCCTATGGTTACAGCTCATAGGCACTCGGTGAAAGCAAACATGGTGTAATGTAGATTCAATCTGTATGTTATTTTTGTGTACCTATGTTTTGTGTTTTTATACCTAATGAAGATGGTCATTTCGAAAACATAATTTGTATTTACATTTTGTTTTAAAGGGCTAGATGTTTCTGTTACGTATATAACAAAACAACTACAGTGTATTTGTTATCAACAAAAATACATATTAACAATTGTAATAAATACAGAAAAGCACAAGTATAGTTAGCTGGATTTACAAAGATTCAAACTAATACAATTTATTAGAGATTGTATATATACTGCCTTTGTCTACAAATAAAAATAAAAACAATCAAGATGAAACAAAGACAGGCAGGTATTAACCTGACTTCTTCTGCTTGTAATAATATGTTGAAAAAAGCAAAGAACCCTTTCACATGCCTTGAAGTGAATTTGGTATATGATATTAGCTCCATATTTTTAAAATCAGTACTCAGTAATGCAGGACAGTATTGAAGCTCCCTAATTGGAATGAGTACACTTTAAACCCTTTAACAAGGATCTACATGACATGCTGTGACATGGTGGTAGTAGCAAATATAAAAGTGTTAAGTAGATAAGAAACCTATGACAGGTCTATCAAACCGGTAGGAAATTTACCTGATCCTAGAAAAATATTGCTCATGAATCATAGAGGAAATTGGAGGAAAGGCGCTAGTCACAGGTGGTGGAACTTTAATAAGCCTTCCCCACAACATTTAATGGCACAAGCATAAGACAGCAACAACTCGGTGAGTAGTGTGTTCAATATTTCACCAGTAGCCATTACTCCCTAGGCCCCCTAGGGCTTTTCCTGGCAGCCATATTAGCCTGGGTCGACCTGAAAGTCCAAATCACTTAAACAAAAACGATTGAAAACACGACCATAGAGCAGACAAGCATGTGGGCCACAGCACTGCAGTGACTCCCCTAGGCCAGCATAGCACCATACATAAAAAGGAGCAGTTACCAGTGTTTCATAAACAAAACATTGGCATGAAAGAGCTGTCTCAAATCGTTTCTCTTGAGCTGTAAATTGTTTTCCAAACCCATAAACACTAGTATCCAAGCAGAGCTGAATCTGTAACAATAACAACCTGAGAGAGCATTTCTGTGTGGGTTTGTTATGTAAAGAAAAGTGATGCATTTGAAACGCAGCTGCTGGCAATTTAGAAGCAGATTGCCTTGCACTGGTTTTCATACAATGGTATGAGTGTTGGTAATTCAGAAAGCATAACAAACTACTGGACGTAAACTTGCCCAGAAATCATAAACAGATAAAGGAATGCTGGGATTGACTGCAATGTCCTATAATGGATATACAACTAACATTTTTTGTAAAGCAAAACTTACAAAAAATGAAAATATTTCAGTGATGAACATTAAAAAAGACTCTCTTTTTTGTTGCAGTTTGCAGTCCAACCCAAATGCTACCAATGTCAACATCATTTCAGACCTGTATGCAGAGGTTCTGGGTGTTCTGGCAATGTCCAGGTATTGTAATAGAACATGTCTAAATCTTGTTTTTTAAAATAAATATGTTTCTTTAATTGCAGTTCATAGTGTTTTTTCTACACAGAACTGGATGGTCATAAGACATGAATTTTGAATAATGAAGGGGCACACGATAAATTTCACAATTTATTGTCAGGTTTGTTTCACTTATCTTGTCTGCACACTACAAAAATAGTTCAACATATACTAAAGCAACCTAATGAGTCTTTTGGCTGAAATACACACAACATACTATAATGTGTTTCACTGTTTCTTCCTTCATTATTCACTTCACAACGGGTAAACATAGTTTTAAATTTCTGAAAACAGTTTTTTTCCAGCAGTTTATCTGTTATTTCTGTCCTGTTTCCTTTATTGTTTTCTTTGTTTTTAAATTATGCCTCTTCTTTCAATGATTCCTTTTTTTAACATTTGTTGTTGAAATGTGTAACTGTTAAGGTAATCCCATGGCAGAAATTGTCGTAGGGGTATGAAGCCACAGGCCTTCACATATACTAGATTACATGATTTTTGAAGTGGGGTGACAATCTCTCTTCGAAACCATCTTCTTTTTATGACTTTTATTCCCTATTGGAACATTGGCTCGTAACCCTTTACCGGGCAGACATTTGTCTGTTTTATAACCCTGAACGGGCAAGAAGAATTTTGAGGTTCGGTAAAATTTTGGGTTAAAAAAAGTAAAAATGTCACACATAAGTTTTTAGTCAACAGATTTTAGTCAAATAAACAGCAAAATAAAGGGAAAAGCGTACATAATATTTTACTCACGTGAATGTTGCCGCTAATCCACACGTGAACACAAATATTTACAAAATACAACATATTGTTTGTGATTGTCAGTCATCTATACGGTAATTTACAAACACATTTTCAGAATCATAATCACTTTCTTTAACCCTTTACAGGTCACAGCGTCCGATTCCGGCCGATGCCATAAAACGACCGTAGCGTCCGATTCCGGCCGATACTATTATGCATTGTAAAATCGCGATCTCTCGGCTTTCCGACACTTCCGACGTCTACTTTCGCTTTCGCCGACAGCTTGACAACGTGGCCGCCATTTGTAAACGTGATAGTATGAATTTGAACGGACTTTTAAGGAAAATTTTTGATAGTTTTCGGGATTGTTACGCTATTTTTCAAAATGGATTTCGGCGATTCTTCAAGTGATAGCCGAGATTTCGCTAGGTTTATTTTAAATGACATTAAAGGGCACGAAGTTGACTATTAATCGGAGCTAGATATCAGTGCAAAGCGTTACTTTGCATTAGCAGTCTGAGTCGGACTTTAAAGAAAGTGATTATGATTCTGAAAATGTGTTTGTAAATTGGCGTATAGATGATGGAAAATCACAAGCAACATGCCGTATTTCGTAAATATCTGTGTTCATATATGGATTACCGGCAACAATCACATGAGTAACATATTCTGCATGCTTTTCCCTTCATTGTGTTGTTTATTTAACTAATATCGGTTGACTAACACCTTATTTGTGATGGTTTTACTAATGCGACCCAAAATTTTACAGAACCTGAAAAAATCTTGCCCATTCAGGGCTACAAAACGGACAAGCGTCTGCCCTGTAAAGGGTTAAAATCCGACTCATGACTGCTAATGTAAAGTAACGCTGATCACTGATATCTAGCTCCGATTAATAGTCAACTTCGTGCCTTTCAATGTCACTTAAATTGAACCCAGCGAAATCTCCGCTATCACTTGAAGAATCATTGAAATCCATTTTGAAATACAAAGCGTAAAACCCACAAAAACTATAAAATAAATTCGTTCAAATTCAAAGTACATGCTTGTGAATGGTGGCCACGTTGTCAAGCTATCGGCGAAACCGAAAGTAGACAATCGGAAGTCTCGGAAAGCCGCAAGATTGCGTTTTTACAATGCATAATGGTCACGGGCGCTTTCGGACGGATTGCCTGTTCCGGGGTAGAAACGTTCCCGGACGTTTTGCCCGGTAAAGGGGAAACCAATTCATGCCAATACCTCCCATCCTTTGCTGTCTTTTGTAGCTCTCTCCATGTCCTCCCCTCAATCTCAGCACCTAATTCTCTTCTCCGTGTGTTTTTTAGTCTCTTATTTCTTTTACCCTGTGGATTCCAGAGTTAGGATGTTATAGGTGTACAGACTTCAGGTTTTCTGTGTTCAGAATCTTTTCCTCATTCCTTGATTTACTGGAATTTATTTAGTTCTCTCGATAAGCTCTGCATTAGTGATTCTGTCATACCATTATTATGCACAGGCAGCCAATTAATGAATGTTCATTATTTATATGTAATTGGTTTCGTCGTTCATGTTTCTGATCCATAAAGCAGTACTGATTTCAACATAGAGTTTAATATTGTAGTTTTGTTACTGAATTTAATTTATTTTGACTTTTATGAATTTCCTAGTGCTATAAAAGCATTTTATACTCTTATTTTAATATCTTTATTTGTTCTTGCATCTTTGTGTACATTGCTACCTAAATATGTGTATGTGAGGTTTCACCAAGGGAGAAAACCTGTTATTTGGCAGATAACTGGTTAATAATTAAAACTACAACAATAAGATCTTGTACTTCCTTTCCATTCCAGATTTCTGGCTGTGCGCAAGAAGTTTATGAGTGAGTTGAAGGAGCTAAAGTTGCGGGACCAGACTCCATACACGGCACAAAGTATCATCAGTTTGCTGATGGGTCTGAAATTTTTTAGGGTCAAGGTGAGTCACCTCCTCGGGTTTGTACTCTTTGCTTATCTTCTTCTCTTCCTCTTTTATCTGCCTTTTATTCAATGTTACTGGATTCTAGGGTCCAGCATTGTTGTTATCGGCATTCTCTTCTTCTTTTGTCTGGATGCTGGTGGCTTATGAGCCAATAGCTCTGCAGGATGATGATTCCAGGATATTGTAATAAATTTATCAAAATATCAACTTTGAACGTACTTGGAAATGTAATTCATAGCAATCACTAGCCTGCATTTCTGAGGCCATTATGTTTATTACCTAAAGAAATGTCCTATTTAAATGTCATGTATTGTCTTTTTGTTCTCTCTTAATCTGGCCCGGTCACAATGGGTCTAATTTTTGCATCGAGGTGAATGTTTAACGTTGATCTGGTCAAGCCAGCCTAAAATGGGTTTTGTTCGATAGTTCTCTAAGACACTTTGTTATTTTACTTTTAATTGATGTATATTTTTTTTGTTTCCCAAGATCCCTTAAGTGACTTCTGACATCTTGTTCGTTTCCTAAGATTTTTTAAGTGACCACTGACTTCTTTGTTTCCTAAGATTCTTTATGTGATTTCTTGTTTGTTTCCTAAGATTCTTTATGTGACTTCTGATTTCTTGTTTCTTTCCTAAGCAGCATTGTTATATGACTTCTGATTTCTTGTTTTCAGAGAGGCCGCCTCCTACTTCTACTGCTTCATACTGTTCATTCTGCTACACTTCAGCAGTCCAGTTCACATATTTATAATGGTTTCTGATGGTGTAAAAACATAAATTACTGTGACTATCATCCTCCTCCCCACCCTATATATATATATATATATATATATATATATATATACACACACACACACACACACACACACACACACACACACACACACACACACACACACACACACACACACACACACACACACACACACACACACACACACACACACACACACACACACACACACACACACACACACACACACACACACACACACACACACACACACACACACACACACACACACACACACACACACACACACACACACACACACACACACACACACACACACACACACACACACACACACACACACACACACACACACACACACACACACACACACACACACACCACACACACACACACACACACACACACACACACACACACACACACACACACACACACACACACCACACACACACACACACACACACACCACACACACACACACACACACACACACACACACACACACACACACACACACACACACACACACACACACACACACACACACACACACACACACACACACACACACACACACACACACACACACACACACACACACACACACACACACACACACACACACACACACACACACACACACACACCACACACACACACACACACACACACACACACACACACACACACACACACACACACACACACACACACACACACACACACACACACACACACACACACACACACACACACACACACACACACACACACACACACACACACACACACACACACACACACACACACACACACACACACACACACGCATGCATGCACGCACACACCCCCCTACCTACCTACCTATCTACCTACCAGCCAACTGACCTACCTACCTACCTGCCTGCCTACCTACCTACCTACCTACTTACCTACCTACCATTAGCACCAACCTGAAGAAACATACGTTCTTCAGCCAACTATGTTATATGGTGTAAAAACATAAATTTATGTGAATTCAGGTAATGGACTTGAAGTAATATACAATCTTCAGCCAACTTTGTTGTATGTTCCTACAGATGCATCCCATTGAGGAATTTGAGCTTTGTGTTCAGCTGCTCCTGGAACTTGGACATTATTTCCTTGAGGTCAAAGACAGAGACATCAAGCATGCTTTGGCTGGCCTGCTTGTGGAGATTCTACTGCCGGTGGCTGCTGTAAGTTAAAGCTTGCGTAATTGTCATTAATGACATATGTATATGTATATAATGCCAGAGTAACTAACGACGATTGCCTGAAGAGAGGCTAATGAAACGAGAACATTATATACAACAATAAGAAAGACACAAACAGCTTTCTTTGGACATGTGATGAGAAGAGGCATTGGAGATCACCATTGTGACTGGAAAGATAAAAGGGAAGAGAGGCAGTGGCCGACCAAGAGAAATGATGCTGGATGGATTGAGATGGTGGCATGGAGGTATATCATCTGCAGAGTTCATCCAGAACACCAAAGACCGATGAATGCCTACGCCAGCTGGCAGGGCATTTAATGATGAAGATGATATTTGTATATTGTATTGGAATGCATGATGTATGCTTTCTATAGATATTCTTTATGTTGTAATAGCACTATGTCACTGCACTTAAGGCAAACAAATACGTGGTCAGCCTCAACCGGCATACAATGAATGGTATGTTAAATGTTCCCATAGTTTACTGATAAAGTTTACCAGTACTAGTGGTTAACTAGTACTTATGTGACTTCGGTAGCAGTTTCAAGCCAGTTTGAGGAATGGCCTTTTCACACTGAACTGTTTCAAAATGATTTACCTAGTTTTAGGAAGAATTTTAATTGGTGCCTGCACGAAATAGAAGGAATAAAATGGTATGACAGAATCAACGAACGCAGAAGAAGAAGAAGAAGAAGTATGACAGAATCTCCAATATGGAGCTCATGGAAAGAACTAGACAAATACCAATGAACCAAGAGGTGAAGAAAAAACTCTGGTACTGAATAGGATATACATTGAGAAAACCTGAGAAAAGTATCACCAGATAGGCCTTTGTCTGGAATCAATAGGACAAAAGAAACAGAGAAAGACATAAACACACAAAAATGAATGAATATGGGGAGAAATGGACAGCTGCATGGGAAAGCTAAGGATAGATTGACTTGGAAGTGCTAAATATCAGCATTTTAAGAAAAACTGCCTGTCTTACCAGGTTCCTTAAGGGAAGAATAGTAACACTGTAACCTACCTTGCATGATGTAACAAATGAGAAAGGAGGGTTGGTGTGGCCTCATCCCATAGAAAATGTCTGCATAATCCAGCTGACCATGAATATGACTAAAAATTAATAAAAAAGAATAACTCTGTTTACCAAGATGACAGGAGGCTCTTCTAGAAGAGGTATGATGCAATTCGGAGAAGCTAATATAACTGCGTATCCTTTACAGGACATCACAGTCAACCCCAGCATTTTTTGGCTGTTCGAGATTTTAGCAAGTTTACGTTCAGTAATTTGCCATTGCTTTCTGAACGATCGGCACTCATACCTTTGTACGAGAAACCAACGCAAGGCGGTCTGCTTCCAAATCGCCTGCAGCTGTGTTTCGAAACACGGTAAGCTGGATTACTAATTGCATTTGTAATCCCATTGCCAAGGAGCTGGAGAAAGTCTTAAGGAATTTGGGTTGTCGACTTATCGTCTTTTACCTAGGAAAATGGGTAAGACATGGAGGGAACTGCAGAACATATCAAAAGATAGGATGACTTGGCATAAGTTGGTGGAGGACTTTTGCTCCAATGGGGGATAAAGGACAGCAGCAGCAGCAGCAGCAGAAGAAGATTATAGGCACATGCTCATAAATAACAAAATAAATGTTCAAGTGACAAAGCCTTCATCAGCAAATAAGACAAATGCAATCACAAAGAGAAGCAGATACTAATGTAGTAACATAAAGATATATTCATCTGATCTCAAGGGAAGCCCAGAAAATTATGTTGTCATTATTCATAGCATTTCCACAAACTTAATGTATAGCAGTTAGAATATTAAGCTGACAATGACTTGATCACGGTCAAATGAGGGTTTGATGCCAGCTCTCAACATTCACTATGGGAGAGACAATTAGGTCACCTAGTCCTCCGTGCACTCAACCCTACAGAATGTGATGGTCTTAACACTTCACATACCCACTGTAGATTCCTGTCATGGCACATGTTTTTTGGTTTGATATGTTTATGCCACTTTAATTTTGTATTTATCTGTAACTTAAAAACAACAATTTGAAAGAGACAAAACAGACCACATGTAATCTAATGACTATGGTTTTCAGACTGCAAAGAATGAAGTGAACATTCCTGTCTTGAAAAAACTTGCAGAAGATTTGTATGCAGTGACTGTGGACATGGCTACAAAGAGAAAGCACACATTGGTATGTTGCACAGTTCAGTGACCTAGTTATTTGATGGGCTAGCTTAGTTACACTGGTTGGTTGGTTGATTGGAAATCCTCAGGAAGATTACTCTTAACCTTCTGTTGTGCTGATACCGAGGTAGCGGGTTCAGTTGGACTAAAATGTTGACTTTTCATCCTTAACTTGAGGATGTAAATTAAAGTACCTCAAAAGTCGGAGTGAGCTTGCCTGCAGGCAAAGAACACCGGTAATAGGGAAAGCTAATCCACATGCAAAAATGAAATAGACTCCTTGTTGACAGAATACGTTCCATTACTACCAAGGCCTCAGTCAGTCGTCGCTTAAAAGCCGACAGGGTCGACTTCATCGCACCAGGTTCTATCCCATATAGCTCGGTCTCTTTCCGCAGCGCGGAAAGCGTCGCACAAAGCACGAACTCCGTAGCTTTTAGCGACAACCCACAGGAGTCTCCAAAACATTTAACTCGTAAACCGAAGGGGCGGCCGGAATCGAACCCACAACTTTCAGAGAATGAGTCAAACGGCTTGACCACTTCGCCACAGAGACTCCCTGAGACAGAGGTCTCAGTCAGTTACCCACTGTATATGTAAAGAATTCTGTCTGATCCATTCACAATGAAATAGACTCATTGTTGACAGAATATGTTCAGTGTCCATTACTCCCAAGGTCTCAGACAGTTACCCTCTGTATGTGTAAGGAATTCTGCCTCAACCACTGATACAGTGTATTGCAGTTTTAAAGTAATAATTTCCAGAGACACTGATTTACTGTTACATGTTGCAGGTAATAATTGCCTGAAACAAAAAGTTACATAATTTATGAAAAACACAAGAATGTGCGTACATTGGGTGTGTATATCTAACCACAAATTCATTGTGTTGATAGAATCTGCACTCTCTTGTCACATTGGTAGCCAGGCATGCTGCTACACCATCATAGAGATATTCTGAGGGCAGATGATCCAACACATTCTGTACCAAACAACTCACTGTACATTTATCAGTGACATGTTATACGGCCAAATACTTTCCGCCACCATTGTTCCTGCAGTCTTAGACAGTTACCCCCTGTGTGTTTAAAGAATTCTGCCTGATTCATTTATAGTTAAATAAAATCAATGGTATCGATGTTTGAAAAATATTCCTATGTTTTTCTTCACTCACAAACAATATTTTCATTGTTTAAGCCGCTGGGGATGCTAACCTGGCCAGCAAGTGCTGAGATGTCAGATGTGTTGCCCAAAAGGTGGCAATTTTACAGCTCTGCTATAAACAGGCAAAGCAAATACTGTCCAATAATAGGAAAAAAAATATCAAATGATTACAGTAGAAAAAGAAGACTGTTCACACTTATCCAACCAATAGCATATCATATTTGTTTCTTTGAAATATAGCTAACATAATTAATTTATGGTGACGCTGTGGGGCAGAGTAATTCTATATGCACATAACAGAACAGTCACTGGACTTTAATAAACACCATCTGCCCACCCTGAGCTAGTTGTGAGTTTGTAGTTACTTTAGCTCCTTACTTGCAGTTGTAGACGGTTTTTACTTAAACTTTTGACATGGGGTTTTGCAATTTTAAAGCAATAATTGCCTGGATGCTATTATAGATTGTTAGAATTTAAAGGTAATAATTGCTTGAGTCAAAGAGTGATGTTCTTTATGAAAAAAACAAGAACTTGAGAACACTATTATAGAGTGTTAGAATTTGAAATAATAATTGCTTGAGTCAAAGAGTAATGTTCTTTATGAAAAAACAAGAACTTGGTTACATCTGGCTTGTATGTCTAATCACTAAATTCATTGCCTCAACAGCATCTGTACCCTCTGGTCACATGCTTGCTGTGTGTCAGCCAGAAGCAGTTCTTCCTCAACAACTGGCACTACTTCCTGTCCATGTGCCTGTCGCAGCTCAAGAATCGGGATGTGAAAATGTCACGTGTTGCTCTGGAGTCACTCTACAGGCTGCTGTGGTACTGTAGAACTTATTTTGGTCATATTGCCTATTTCCGTTTTAGTTATTGCCTGATAATAGATATTTCAGCAGTTTTTATGAAACTCATCTATAATAATTAAATGATAATGAAAATTGTCGGTGTGTTTCCAGAACCAATAAGAGAAGCACACAAAAAAAAACATTAACCCTGTAGCCTTTCATGCATGTCGTTAAAAGGCGGAGAGAGATGGGATTGGCTGCCTCTTTCTAAAGAAAACTTTAGCTGTAAAATCCAGCCAGTCATAATAGAGGAGAATTAAAGACACAAGAAGAAGAAAATTGGGAGTCAGAAATGAATAATGTGGGGAAGACACTGAGGGAGCTGCAGGATATAGCAAATTATGGGAGTGCTTCACACAAGTTGATTGAGGGCCTCTGCTGCATTGGGGGATGACAGGCAGCAGTAGCAGAAGAAGAAGAAAATTAACAATCTTTTGATATACATGTTTCCCTTGTTCTTTCTTTATTTCTTTCTTTCTTTCTTTCTTTCTTTTTTTGCGCTCGCTCACATTGACCTCAAGCGTATGCCATACACACTATTTATAGTAGTGATAGACTGAATTTTGCGCGTGGATTAGCTTTCCCTATTAACAATGTCCCTCGCCATCATGCGAATCCACTCCGACTTCAGAGGTAATCCTTCCTTCCTTCCTTCCTCCCTCCCTCCCTCCCTCCCTCCCTCCCTCCCTAGCTAAGTCATATCTGACAAAGACCCATGTGTTGGGAGGCGTTTGAAAGGGCCCTCTACTTACTGACTCAAATACTGTAAGAAGTCAATGCACTAATAACATTCCAGCATGGCTGTTTAACATATTTTTAAAAATACCCACATGGAATATTTTCTGTTTCAGGGTGTACATGGTTAGAATCAAATGTGAGAGCAATACCGCCACTCAGAGCCGTCTGCAGAGCATCGTCAATAGTTTGTTTCCCAAGGGCTCAAAACTAGTCACACCAAAAGACATGCCACTGAATATTTTTGTTAAAATTATTCAGTTCATTGCAAAAGTAAGTTTTGTAGTTTTATTGTTAATATTTAAGTGACAGGCAGTGAATGCATCATTGCCATTTATGGAGGTAAAAATATTATTGTTTTAGTATAAAAATGAATTGTTCACTATCATCATCATCATCATGTGCCCACCGACAGGTGTTGGTGGTCATTGTTCAACATCTCATAGGATCCCCAGTCTTGGATCAGGTCTACCCCGGGAAGGTTAACCCGGTCAACAAATGCCCGCAGAAGTCGGATGTGTCGGCCTAACGGTGCAAGAACGCAGCTCTGCTGTAAACAGGCACAACGCAATCACGTCAAGAAAAAAAAAAACTCAGGATGAACGCAGAAGAAGAAGAATAAGGAATCAGGTCTACGTTCTTGTCCTGATTATGCCATGTGACCAAGACATCAATGTGTTTATATCTTTTCCTCCTCTTGCTCTTTTCCTGTCAATTTTGCTAATGTCACTGTTTAAAAAAAAATTTTTTCCTTATCAGTTTCCCCCCACAAAGACTGCAATTATTTTATTATTGTAATTCTTAGCAAAGAACTGTTGGCTAGGACAAGACTGATTTCTTTGACCATCTTCATCACACTGTGAAACTTCATGTCAAAGAATTGCAGCTCAGTGCACAAACTTGTCTTCTGCCTTTTATCTCATAGTTGAGCATAGGCCCTCAACTTCCTTATGCTAAGCCCTCCTATCTTTTACCTTTTTCTACAACTCCCCCCCATTGTCCTCCCTCCTTTATTCATATCTATCTCTAATTTTCTTTACTGCACATTTTTGGATCTCCCTCTGTTTCTTTTGCCCTATGGTTTCGAAAGAAAGGACTTTATAGTTATACTATTAACAGGTTTTCTCAGTGTGTGTCCTATCCAGCGCCAGATGAAATATATTTAGTTTCCTCCATAAGCTACACATTAGTGATTCTGTCATACTGAGTGCTACCATTTAAAAAATTCACACAAACCTTAAAAATAGTATGGTTTGATTGTTCTGTGCTGACAAAGGTTTTGGCCGCAACGTCCAATTTGTTTCTTGTAATTATGTTTCAGTAAAGCTCACAATCTACTTCTCGTTTTTTGGTGATTCATTCATTGCCTTAAAAATAGTAGGAAAACAAGAATTGAGTTGAAATAAAATTGCGCTTACTTGTGCTTACAATGCTCAATATGTTTGTTTCTTGCAGGAGAGGCTAGACTTTGCTGTGAAAGAAATAATATTTGATCTTTTGTGTGTTGGAAGGAACAACAAGTTTCTGACACCTGAGGTTTGTAATTGATTGGATGTGGTGTAACTTTGTTTTTACAACTTAGAAATATTTGACATATTAACAGTTGTTGCCTAAAAGGTTTCAGAAACTCACGAGATAAACCTTTGTTGCCTGAATATCATAAACTTACGTTCTGCTATATAAAATTATATTGTCTGACAAATATAAGAAACTTACTTTTTGCTGTATTAAATGACTGACAAATATAAGAAAACTTATTTTCTTCTGTGTGAAATTGTATTGTCCGATAAATATCAGAATATTCTTTCATTTTACCAGTTCCTAGTTTAAATCTATATTTTTATTTTTTCACTTTTTTGGGACAAATGTGTGCCGTACTTGAAAACATTGTGACATTTTTTTCAGCGGATGAGCATCGGCTTGAGAGCATTCCTGGTAATTGCCGATAGTTTACAGCAGAAAGATGGCGATCCTCCTATGCCACAGTCAACATCATCTCTGCCATCAGGAAGCACTGTTAGTATCTCCATACGATATCTCATTTGTATGTTGTTATTATTATTTTTATTTTGGTGGCGAAGGAGTTGCGAACACAGTTCGTAATCTCACATACCAAGTTCGAAACACAGCTGCAGGCAGTTTGGAAGTAGACTGCTGTGCGCTGATTTTCATACAATGGTATGAGTGCCAGTCATTCAGAAAGCAATGGTAAACTACTGAATGTAAACTAGCCAAGAAATCACAGTTAAAGAATGCTGGGGTTGACTGCGATGTCCTGTAAAGGATATGCAAATAACTTTTTGTTATTTTTAACCAGGTAAATATTTTGGACACGTAATTTCATTGCAGAATTTGAGATTAAGTAAAATAGAAGATTGCCTATGTGTTGCTGGGCCCCAAAAGGAAACAAAGAATAGTAACACTGTAACTTACTATATAAGAGGTGAATTAGGAGGGTTAGCAAGTGACTAGCTACCTTCTCCCATGAAAAGCTTTGGCTGTTAATTCATCCGAGGTGAGCATGGCCGAATGGATAAGAGTGCTAGCTCTTAAACTTCCAGTACATTGATTCTTGAAGAATTCTAAACCTTTCAGAACCAATACGCAAATAAGACAAGAGACTAAGCAAGATATTGTATCCAATTTTATAAGAAAACGCCATTGGAACTACATCGGCCATGTACTCAGAATGGACAAGACAAAACTCCCCAACCAAGCTCTTTTGGTCACCAGTAGGGAAAAGAAAACGGGAAAGACCAAGAGAGACCCTGCGTAGAACCATCATGAGAGAAGCTCATTCAACGGCCAAGTGAACATCCAGAATCTACAACAGGTAGCAGCGAACCGCCGGACATGGAGAGCCATGACTTCTGCCCTATGCGCCACCTTAGGCTCAAGAGGAAAGACTAACTAACTAACATTGATTCTTAGGTAGCTGGTTCAAAGCCTGCACCAGTCAGTTAAGACTAAAATGTTGACTTCTTATCCTTGACTGGGGACATAAATTACAAGTACCTCTGAAGTCGCAGTGGGTTCGCCTGATGGCGAGGGACATTGATAATAGAGAAAGCTAATCCATGCACAAAAAATAAGTCCAGTGCATTAGAAGTAATAGCTTTGTGTATGGACTACATTTGAGTTTAAAGCAAGTGAACGCAAACAAAAATCCAAGCAGTCATGAACAAGTCTACAAAAGGCATGGCATTTGGATTGATTGTTGAGAGCCTATGCTCCATTGGAAGATGAAAGGCAAAAAAAAGAAGAAAGAAATGTTCAAATTGTTGAAATAGTTTAATTATTTAGAAAAATCATGTTAAACAATGTTAAGCATAAAAACCATGCTCCCGTATTACTATTATTGAGATACTATGTTTTGTCTGTTGTTGATTCCAAACCATTGGGAAGTTTCTGGAAACTGTCGTCTGTATCACAGGTTAGGGTGAAGAAAACATTTCTCAACAAGATGCTCTCAGATTCAACTGCCAAATCTATAGGCCTGGCTCCATATTACCCCTACATACTGAAGACCTTTGACTCCATTTTGCGTGCCCTTGACCTGCAGGTGGGCAGGTCACTGCTGATGACAAAGACAGAGAATGCCAACAAGGAGCCAGAAGAGATGATAACGTAAGTGTTTTGTCTTTATTTTAAACTGCTGAATTTTAATAATTATTTATTGATTGTGAGTAGCCGGCTACGTGGTGAAGGTATTACTCATGCAGTTTGTAATCCCGCATACCTGTGTTTGAAACACAGCTGCATGCGATTTGGCAGCAGACCACCTCGTATTGGTTTTTTTTCATCTGAAAACAGTATGGGTGCTGGACGTTCAGAAAGCAGTGGCAAACTATTGAATGTAAACTTGTAAACTGAATGTAAAATGTATCAATATATATTGAAGTTGCGGATTATTGGGCAGTGCTCGCCAAACCCGAACGCCCCGCATTGTGCCAACATGCTTCTGGCGGAGGAGTGTAATTGGGAGAGTACGAACCTTACCCTAGTGCAAGGAAATGCAACTTAAAAACTAAATGTCATGGCAGGGCAGACCAGGCCTTAAGCCTTGGTCGGCAACTGGTCTAGGTTGGAAGCTCTAATAGGCAGAAAGTTTGAGCATTGCTTTGCTGATCTGGCAGCTTCTGCAGCTTGTCTTGTTCCAGACGTATTGGTGTTACCTTTCCTCTGGAGTAAATTAGGCAGGCCAAGAGAGGGATCAGTGCTGCATGGGCAACACATGGTCTCTAAACTCAGCCCAGGCATTGTGTTATGGAGAGGTATAACTTCATGTTACAAACTATCATCTGTCAAGACGACAAGGTGCCAGTCAGTCAGTCAGATTGTGTGCACAGTACCTAGTTAGAAGATCTTAGACAGCAAGAAAGTGTTCAGAACAGTCATAACATCTGACGAAAGATACATTGTAGAGATTAGAACAAGAATTTTCATGGCAAATGTAGCCTCTCGAAGAGAATTGGTAAATTGCTTTCCTTGGATATCTTCTTCTTCTGCGTTCATCCGGAGTTTTTTTTCCGGCGTGATTGCGTTGTGCCTGTTTACAGCAGAGCTGTGTTCTTGCGCCGTTAGGCCGACACATACGACTTCTGCGGGCATTTGTTGACCGGGTTAACCTTCCCGGGGGCTTTCCTTGGATATGTCAGGAGAAGGTAAACAAATGGAATATGTCATGATAATAGATGTGGAAGAAAATATTGGAGAGGAGGAGGAACAGAGGAAGACCTAAAAAGAAGATTCTAGGCAGCTTGACAGGTTTGGGGAAAAAACTATTTTTTTGGATCAAATATTATATAGTATATTCAAGAAGGCTACCTTTAACAGTATTGCAGAAATGTGGACATTTATTTTTACAGTGGAGACAGAAAGCCAAAGCTGGACCTGTTCCGAACGTGCATTGCAGCAATCCCCCGTCTCATCCCCGATGGAATGACTCCACCGGAACTGGTGGAGCTCATTACTAGACTCACTGTTCATGTAGACGAGGAGCTCAAGGGGTGAGAATCATTTGCTCTCTTTATTGACTTTGTGTGTAAGCAGTGTCATTTATAATGGGTCTTCCTCTGTGGCGAAGGAGTTACAATTGCAATTCGCAATTCCGCATACTATGTTCGAAACAAAATTGTGGTCGATTTGGAAGCAGCCCTTCTTGCGTTGGTTTCCATACAATGGTATGTTTCCATACAATGGTATGACCAGGCCGTTCAGAAAGCAGTGGCAAACTACTGAATGTAAACTTGCCCTGGAAATACAAACAGCTAAAAAGTAGTGGAGTTGACTGCTCTGTCCTTTGAAGGATACTAATTAACTCCCACCCTCTGGGAATTGGGTTACATTATATCAGCTGGCAACCACCATTTCATTCTTATTCCCATAGAGACCACATCTAATGCTGAGTTTTAGAAGATCCAGTTCCCATCTTCACATTTCTATAATGCTAAATTCCATCAGATGCCCAAGATGAAAATAATTATACCTATACAAACGATTTCTATACTATAACAATCAAATCAATTGGCTGACTGTACCACTGGGTTCTCCGTGGTGGAGTGTTGACAGTGAAATACCCAAAATTCACGGAAGAAACATTACCCACGTTGGTCTAATTGCATCCGTTCTGTGTGTGCTGTGGTGAATCTTGACCTGGTTACATCCTAATGTGCCTCTCCACAGATGTGAAGTTCCAGTACCAGTTTTGCATGCCCCAATAATTTCTTATCCTGGAGAGGGGTAAGAGAGCTTTGCATCAGACTTTGGTATAGGATGGTAGGAAAGCCTTTACACCAACCTGACTGATAGATGCAAGTGCTTGTCAGAGCTCAGAAGAACTAAACTCCAAGTCATTTGTCATAAGAGTTAAAACCCAGTCTTCTAGAATATTGTCAACCAATCATAATGAGTCAGTTGCCCAGCCATTGTTTTAAATCCATTTATGTTGTGTTTCATCTTAGCTGTCAGTTTATTTGTTTCTTAATATTCATATATTCACGATACAAGTACAGTAGGTCAACGACTCCTTTTCACAACATGAGGTGTCAGGGGTGTTATGGTGCTAGCCCCATATTGTTAGAGCAGTTGGCAATCCAAAGGTAATGTAGACAATTATCATGCCGGCCACTCTTCTTCTTCTTCTTCTTCTTCTTCTTCTTCTTCTTCTTCTTCTTCTTCTTCTTCTTCTTCTTCTTCTTTTTCTTCTTCTTTTTCTTCTTCTTTTTCTTCTTCTTCTTCTTTTTCTTCTTCTTCTTCTTCTTCTTCTTCTTCTTCTTCTTCTTCTTCTTCTTCTTCTTCTTCTTCTTCTTCTTCTTCTTCTTCTTCTTCTTCTTCTTCTTCTTCTTCTTCTTCTTCTTTTTTTCTTCTTCTTCTTCTTCTTCTTCTTCTTCTTCTTCTTCTTCTTCTTCTTCTTCTTCTTCTTCTTCTTCTTCTTCTTCTTCTTCTTCTTCTTCTTCTTCTTCTTCTTCTTCTTCTTCTTCTACTCCTCCTCCTCCCCCTCCTTGTCTTCTTCTTCTTCTTCTTCTTCTTCTTCTTCTTCTTCTTCTTCTTCTTCTTCTTCTTCTTCTTCTTCTTCTTCTTCTTCTTCTTCTTCTTCTTCTTCTCAAGGCAATTCATGGCACCCACTTTAGACTAGGTTGATCTGGGAGGAATTTAAAAATTCTGTCTCAAGAATTTGAATCCATGTCCGCTGCACTACTGTGGTTGCATAATTAAAAAGCTACAAAATGCTGAAAAGAAAAAAAATGTACAGCTTAAGACTGGACTAAATTATCCAGTTTCAACCAACTATGAACAAGTCTTCAGGAAAGAAAAGAAACAATTCACCAAACCAAGATGAAAGAAGGCTTTTCTCCTAGAAATAGTGTTATACAATGATGAGCACCCAGGAAGGTTAACCCGGTCAACACATGCCCGCAGAAGTCGGATGTGTCGGCCTAACGGTGCAAGAACGCAGCTCTGCTGTAAACAGGCACAACGCAATCACGTCAAAAAAAAAAACTTCGGATAAACGAAGAAGAAGATGAATGATGAGCATGCAGTAGGGATTCTGGAACACACTTATCTAGAAGAGAATTGGAGACTGAGTTGAATATTATAAGGAAAACATGGAAAGAGCTGCAAGAGATAGAAGGAGAGAAGGGCTTGGCATAAGTTGGTTGAGGGCCTTTGCTCCAATGGGAAACAGAAGTAAGAAGAAGAAAAATGTAGTGCTCAGTAAAGTGTCTTTGAAGGCAAAAACTCTGCCAAGCATCAAAGAAGCAGTTCATAAAACATTTGTCACTCATTGGTTGGTGGAATTTGAGGAGAAATTTTGTCTCCAATCAGCATGACCTCGCAGTTGATCCAGGCTTATAGAATGGGTACCAGAGGTTTTTACCTTGGAAAAAATGATAATAAAGAAGGTAGCTGGTCATTTAACCCCATCATGGCTTTAACATAGTATATGTGAAGGCTGATCACTTTGATACTCTAGGACTGAGCATCATTTCATATCATAACAGACTGAGCAAGCTTTCATACCTAATAGACCGAGCAACCTTTCATATCTAACAGACTGAGCAACCTTTCATATCTAACAGACTGAGCAACCTTTCATATCTAACAGACTGAGCAACCTTTCATATCATAATAGGCTTTGAAACCTTGAATAAGAAAGGAATCTGACATTTGTGTAATGCATACATCCAATATTAGTGTTGTGTATACTCAGATTGTGGTTCTGTTCTGCAGGTTGGCATTCCAGGCTCTCCAGAATTTAATGTCCGAGTCTCCTTTGTGGCGGGAGCATGTGATTCATGGTATAAAGTTGGCATTTTATTCAGCTTTGTCACTATTATTATTGAAAAAAAAAATTGAATTGGTATTTTTTCTTCTTTGTTTCTGTTATATTTTGTTTTGTTTTACTGTTATTTTTTCAGCGTTTATGCTCATTTCTCATGATGTAGAGGTGACTAATGTTTTATTTTGCCATAATTATGTTTGTCACTCCAAGCTCAATATTTTTACTGTTGAGATGTTTCTTTATCGTTCTTTCTTTCATTAGCTTCTTATTCTCTTCTTCATCGTCTTTTTCTCATCCTCATTCTCTGCTAGCTTCTACTCTTCATTCTTCTCCTAATTATTATCTTATTCTCATTCCCATGCCTCACCTATTTCTGTACTGAATTCATATATGAGTATTGCTATTGTGATATTATCTGTATTATGGTGGGTTTGTTAGAGTCACTAATATGGTGATTGGGAAGAGAACTAGAAAGATTACAGCAACACAGGAGGTGAGAAGAAGATGCTGGTGCTGGATAGGACACACATTGAAACACGCTGATACAAGCATAACTAGAAAGTCCCATTCTCTGGAACAAAAGAAATAGAGGGTGATCTAAAACACAAGGTGAAGAGAATAATTAGAGACGAGATGGGTAATATTGGGATGGCATGGAGGGATTGCAGGAGATGACGAAATATAGGAGGGCTTGGCGTGAGTTGGTTCAGGCTCTATGCTTCATTGGGGATAAAATGCAGAAGAAGAAGAAGAAAGAAGCCATCCGTGGAATTATTAGAATTCTATATAGCAACATCTCATTGGATTCCAATTGTTATGGAGGGAGCTGTAGGAGATCACAAAAGATAGGAGGGCTTGGCATTAGTTGATTGAGGATAAAGTGCATCAGAAGAAGAAGAAGATGAAGAGTAAGAAGAAGAAAAAGAAATAAAAAGCTATCCTTAGGTTGATTAACATTCTGTGTCTCGTAACAACATCTCTGTCTCTTCCAGTTTCTTTCTACTTTTTTTTTACTGTGCCCACATAAAACACTTTATTAACATTTTGTGTCTTTGTGACGGAATAGGGTAAACCATCAAGCACATGTCAAACTGAGTTTGAGAGCAGCGGACAGGTAGTTGTTAGTTGTGGTCTCAAGTTCGCAATAGCAGGCTTAGGATCTCTTTTGAGAGACAATGGCCATGGACACCAACTAGTGATTGATTGATTGATTGATTTAGGAATCGACATCACAGCATTCGGGGCATTCCCATAAGTGCTCCGTCCCCATCCTCAGCAGCCAGCGAAGAGTTCCAACACTAATAGTGCCATACCAGTAGCAATCTGATTATAAGTCCGTCTCGCCTTTCCTCTGAGCGTTGAGTGTTGGCCAGATCCCTTCGTCACTCCTCATTGTCTCATTCTTGCCAGACCATGGTAATCCATTTGCTCCTCCGAGGTGTGCACGTGCTCCCACAAGGCCGCAACCACGTCTGCCTTGTCATGTATCAATACTCCACCAAGTTCTGCAGAGCCAGCCAATCTGTCCGCCTGTTCATTTCCCAGCACACCGGCATGCCCCGGAGAAAAGATCCAGGCGATGCTTGTCACCCGTGACCTCCGAAGCGAAGCAAGCCACTCCGCACGAAGTCTGCCCGTCCTCACCCTCGTCAGCATGCTTTCTGAGTCAGTTACAATCACGATGTGTGTGTGTGTCGTATTCTCCATCCAGCGGAGAGCCGCAGTGACTGCCTCCACTTCCATTCTTAAGCTGGATGTTGTGGTATCATATGCCAGGCTCTCCTGCCCCAAACATCGACCATTAGCTTTGGCTATGAACCCCCAGCCACTTCTCTCACCTCTTGACACCGAACCATCTGTGTAGATAATCACATCACTCGAGTGAGCATTGTCCTGAATTAGTTGCTGGATTTCCACTTCCGTGGCCCCTGCTGGCCACTCCCTGCACTCCCGGCTTAATGTGATTATAACTCTGCACAAGTCTGACTGCTCCGCTGGCACTCTGACCCACTCCTCTCCACGCCTAATGTTCTCCAAGGGGCACACCTGTCTGATCGTATCCTCCGCCTGAGCCATCCATGATTTCCCTCTTATCAGTCGCTGACCCTTAACTGCGTCCAGCGCCTCATGCAGTGGGTGGTCTGTGTCTGCAGCTACTCTGAGGTATGCCTTCGCCTGCATCACCTTGAGCCTACCAGCAACAGTCGGCAGACCAAGGATGTAACGCATACACACTACTGGGGTGTCTCTAGTGCATCCCAGAATGACCCGCATAGCTTCGTTCTGTATGCGCTCTAACTTCACCAGCTGACTCTCTGAGACAGTGAGCAGACCTAATCCATAATCAATTACTGAGAGGATCAAGTGCTGGTATAGTGTGAAAAGCATTCTCTGCTCTATGTCCATTGCAGCCATAGTTTTAAGTGCATTGAGTCCCTTTTGAGATCTTGTCACGACCGTCTCCACATGGTCCTTGAAGGATAGGCTCCTGTCAAATGTGATCCCCAGATACTTCAGTTTGTTCTCTCTGCTGACATTTCTACCATCTATCGCGAGGCTTGGGACATCAGCTCTTACAATCCTGTTGTCCAGAGAGCACCACAAAACAGCCGCCTTTTCCGGGTGGATGACAGCACTCATTTCTGTGCACCAGTCAATCACTTTATCTACTGTCGCCTGTAACTCCTGGGCTGTTTGCTCCCTATCTCTCCCCTGCCTATATGCAAGAATATCATCTGCAAATGTTAGTATTCTTCCAACCCCTGGTGCTTCTAGGTTTGCAATCTTGCTCGTATACACATTAAAGAGCACCGGTGAGACTGCAGATCCCTGTGGCAGTCCCGGGGTTAACATATGTGGCTCTGAGGTCCATGCGCCCAGACGGAGAGCAACCCGACGAGAGTGCAGGACGGCTGCTATCCAGTTCACCAACCAGGGATTGACCCCCTTCTCCATCAGTGCGGTCATCAAAATATCATATCGAACTCTATTGTACGCATCCTCGAGATCAAGCGCTACCGCCATCGTTTCCTGTCTACTCTGGAACCCCTCATAAACATCAAAGGCAAAAGTGGCTGCATTTGACCAGGTATCTTTTCCTGGCCTGTAGCTCCCCAGGCCTCTTGGAAGAAGCTTCCCGCTTTCCAAAAACTCTTGCAGCTTGACAGCGACTATCTTCTCTAAAACCTTCCCAAATGTATTTTGAAGGGTGATGATCCTAAAGCCGCTAAGCTTTGACTGATCCTTGAATGGTTTTGGGAGAGGGATGAGATAGCTGTGCACCCAATCCTGCGGTACTGATGCTGTCCTAATGCTCTGGTTAAAGCAGTCGGTCATCTCCTCCAGGTCTGCTTCGCTCAAACCCTTCATGTGGCCATACCTGACCCCATCGGGCCCTGGTGCCGTGTCTTTTGCCTTTTTCAAAATGTGTTTAACATCTTCCACCCGTATGATGTCTTCATACTGCATATTCTTCGTGGTGCCAGATAGCTCCTCTCTAACTGCATCCCTGGTGTCCGCATCATTATGATTGGTCTGCTCTAAAAATCTCTGGAGAAACGCCTCCCCTTTCTCTTTGTCTGTTGTCACGCGCACACCATCATCTCTATAGATTGTTCCCACTGTCATCGGCCGATCTTTTCTCTGCATTTGCCTGTGCAGTTTCCAGAATTTTTGCAGTGTTTTATCCCCTCCAATCTCCTTCATGAAACATTCCCATTTTGCCTTTTTGGCCTCTGCAGCACAGCGCTTGAAAACCTCCACCTTGTCTTTCTTGACATTTTCCGCTGTGTCCACTTCCTCTCGTGAGCTTCGAAGTGTCTGTCGCACTTTCTTTAGCTGCTTCACTGCAGCTCTCTTTGCTTTCCAAGCATGGTCTACTTCTGGGGTCCACCATGGGGGCTGCAAAAAGGGAGTTTTAACAGTCCTGTTGCATGCCCCTTGTCTGAGGCGTCCAAGAAGGCAATCGGTCCACTCATACCGGAAGGTCTTGCGCGCTCTCCCAGCTTTAACTTTCCTGGGTTTAGAGATCAGGACTGAGCATGGCATGTGATCACTCCCATGGTCATTCAAAACACTTCCACTTTACATCAAGGACTGATGACTGGGAGACAAGTGCCAAGTCAATAGCTGTGTCTGCATCGCCAGGCCTCATTGCCATTCTTGTCGGCCTACCATCATTTATGCAGACCACATCAGGAGTCCACCATGGCATCTGCAAGGGCAATTCCCTGTCGGTTTTCTCCACTACTGTCCCAATCTCTGTTCCTTGCATTGAAGTCTCCACATATGAGTAGCCTATCACCTGGTAATTCCTCCAGTTCCTTTCTGACAAAACAGTCCACTGTGGCATATACATTTATGATGTTCCAACTTAAGCCACCAATCTCCATTTGTATACCCTGGACCTCTCTTGCACTGTGATTCCACTGGCTCAAGTCGAGTACCACATGCTTCACTCCTTCCTTCACCAGCAGACCTTGTCCATGTCTCTTCTGCCCAGTAGGGTTTATATAACTGGCGTACCCAGGGCAATGGTATTTGTCTGTATTTAGCTCCTGGAGCATGAGGACGTCAAAATCATATATTAGTCTCTCCAATACAGGACCTCTCTGTCTGGCACTGCGACAATTCCAGTATCCCACTCTTACATAGTTGAAACCTAGTCTCTCCACTTTTCGTCTTGTTCTCCTGGTGCCTGCTCTCCTATTTCTATGCCGTCGTCTCACACCATTTCCTTGTCTACTCCTCCTCTCTCTCTCTAGAGCACATGCTCCGTAGCTCCGGCGACGATTCCCATGTTTAAATAAATCCATAGGCAAAGTTTGGATATTGCAGGAAATAAACGGTCACCCTAGCATTGCCTGCTTGCTAGGGAAGATGTATGGGATGTCCCTCAGGAGTCCATACGCCTGGTGCCGCCCCACATGCCTGCCAGACATCCAACGTTCACAACCAGTTAACCCATGGCCATCCAGTTCCTCAGCACGCTGGTCCACCTTGAACTTGGGGGTTTATATTTGGAGTTTTCCGTCTCCTAGATGGATTGCTGTCCAAAGCTAACGGGTTCCACCTACCCGGGAGCGTGACCCTGATCGGGGGGCTAAACGGGTACTCCACCTTACCCAAGGGTGTCCCGTAGGCTAGCGAAGGACCAACTAGTAAGGAAACCAAAGGCAAATACCTTCTTTAATGATACCTGGAAGAGACAAGACTGTTGGAGATCCATTGCAGCCAACCTTCATTGTGGAGTAGGCATCTGATTGATTGAGAGGAAAATAAATAAACAATTTCTGTCAACTTGATGTCCTCCTTATGTCTTTTTGGGATTGATTTTTGTTTCCTTTAAATTGCCTTTCCTTTTTCTTTTATCTGACATTAATGTTTTTCTGCCTATTGTCCTTGTATTTTTCTTTATTGTATAGGTGTATAGGTCAAATGTTGGCATTGATGTTATTCATGTGATGCTGTCTACAGGATTTGTGCAGTTTATTCAGAAGGATATCAGTGACACCAAACCTGTCTTGTTGGACAACACCCTGAGGCTGCTATCCCAGCTGTTGATGCAGTGGAAGTCAACAATGGGAGCTCAACAGAGGGTTAGTCAGATGACCACTTCTTACTTTAGCATCACTGGCATCATTGACCTTCCACCTGTGGGTCGTGACCCCCAAAGTTTTATCATCATCATCATGTGCAATGCTGATAAAGTGGGTTATCATGACTCACTATCTCACACAATCAACCGTCAGGGAGACTCCATGGTGAAGTTCTGATGATGCCTGTCCTCATGCTTTGAAGGTTGTGGGTTCAATCCCTGGCTATGTCATTCTGTTCATGAGTGCAATTTTATTGGAGACCTCCTGGAGGTTGTCATGAGCTACGGAGTATGTGTTTTGTGCGATGCTTTCGGCAGGCCACCCTGTGGCAAGAAACTGAGCCATATGGGATAAAATCCGGTTCAATGAAATAGATCCTCTTGTCTTTAGAAACCCTTTTAAAACAATTAACCGTCTCAGAACCAGACTGTATTCTTGTCAATATGCCATCTGGTCAGACTATACCAGTCTCACATTAAGTCTGTGATTTTGTCTTGATTATGCCATGTGGCCTTCTAGGTATTGACCCCTATGTCTTTCTTTTGCTCTTTTCTCATCAGTTAGGTTAGTTGCCACTACATTTTCTAATTTCTTTCTGATCATAACATACTAAAAGTCTTGTCTAGACTATCTACTCTAATCTCTCTGTTCTGTTTACAGTTTTTGTCACCTTCTTTGAGGACTGCCATATTTGTTTTTCTGTCCATCTGTATTATTCTCTGTGTTTGCTTAAGAAACTTCCATCTGCTGTCATAAGATGTTTCTCTGCCTGTCTTTTTATGGTCCAGCTCATAGATGCATACATTAGTATAGGCTCTACTTAAGAGTTGTAACAATATTTTTACCAGTTTAATAAGTTGCTTTTTATTGGTGAGTACGTTTTCCATCTTGCAAAAGGATTTGCCATGGTTGTCTGGGAGTTGTGGTTATTTGTCATTTGCTTTATGTTTATAGTCATTTTGTGAAGTTTTTCAAAATAGTATTTTCATTGTGAAGTTTTTCAGGACTTGTTATTTTAATACAGTGATGTGGTTAACAGTACACCAACCATCTTTATTTCCCAAGAAATGTTCATTCATTCATTCAGTAGCATGTCCTTTGCAGAACCTTGCTCCCAAGAATTGTTCCCAATAAAAAATATGAGCTTGTAGCTATGTCTATGAAATGGCTAAAAGTGATATGAATTTGATATCCAGATCAGCACATGCAGGGAAGAAGTTGAATGTATTAGCCGAACAGTGCAAATATCACAGCTCTGCTGTAAACAGGCACAACCTAATTAGGTTCAAAATAAAAAATATGAGCCAAACGAAGAAGAGCAAAAAGAATAAGATATAAATGTGATTAAATGTGGTGTTGTGAGTTCAGTCACAGGCTTGGGGGAAAGTTAAGGTCGTTGTGATGCGAATAAAGGGATACCTGGCACCATACCTCAGGCACCAGAGAGCTGTGTGCTGGTTTTATAGAACCCCTTGCAAGACTTCTGCCATACGTCTACGTTGCACACTACAGATAAATGGCCATTACTGGGATCTGGGAGTTGGTGACCCCTAGAGATGCAGTGATCAGAAACGCTTCTGACACTCATCAGCACACCCAAAAATCATGGGTAATTGATGCCTGTCAAATGTGAACCTACTAAATTAACAAAGTGGTTTTGTTGTCCATCACATTAATGACAGGTTCAAGTGACCACCGAACAAAAATACTACTAAATGACAGCTCTGTTCAAACGTCCATGAATGCGAGAAACAAAATTATGTCTCTCAAAACTGTAAGAAACATATTCAGTGTGCAACCCCAGCAAATACTTACCCCCCTCCTCCCGGTATGAAGCGAAAAATGTCACAGTGGCTGCCAAATGGAAAATTGTTTAGCTAGCAGATTCATTTGGTGGAAAGTCTCGCTCAACCCCAAAGCATGTGGGTGTAATCAAAGTTCCAAATCCCGGGAAGGTTAACCCAGGTCAACAAATGCCCGCAGAAGTCAGATGTGTTGGCCTAACGGCGCAAGAATGCAGCTCTGCTGTAAACAAGCACAACGCAGTCACGTCTGAAAAAAAGAAACTCCGGATGAACTCAGCAGCAGAAGAAGAAAGTTCAAAATCTGCTAACTGCAACCATGGGGCCTCAAAATGTGCAGCCTTGGGTGCATGGGAGACTCAGTATATGGAAGTGAGGTTAAGCGACCATGTGCAGGACGTGATGATTCTTTGGGTATAAGCCCAGTATCAGACCATCATGTATCAGTTCTGCATATATAGAAGCCTCCTTGGATAGCCAGGAATACCCATGGTCTGTCCCTGCCTTCCCTTGAGGGCCGACCAGCCTATATATGGCTGTCCCTAACAGATCAGTTCATGTGTCAACAATGGATAGACCAACAAAGATGACATTAACATTTTTTGATGGCGAAAAGTCCTATGAAAAACTGGAAGGTTAACCCTGTGAACAAACACCCGCAGAAGTTGGATGTGTTGGCGGAAAGGTGTATTACAGCACTGCTGTAAACTGACAAAACAAAATTGTGTCTAAGACAACAAATATTGGACGAAATGATGAGGAAGAAGACACGTGATTAGCTACCTTTTTACTCTTTATACAAAGATGGTTGAGTGCTGTTTGTTTTACTATATTTTCGTTTTATCACTGTAGGACCCAACCCAGCCTGCACCTAATGTTGATGTGTTGCATGAGGTAGAAGGCCTGTGCCTAGTCATGATGTGCAGCTGTCGAGTGATGACACGTAAGCTTGCCCTCCATCTGCTCAAAGAAGTGCGAAACATCTTTACTATGTACTCTGATGATCAGGTATTCAGCCTTATCTGCTTACGTATAGTTTCTTATTTTATAGGAGGAAGAAAGATAAGACAAAGGGGAAGAGAAGAGGACAGAAGTAGTCACAGTTAATGTTCCTGGAGTTTATTGGGTGTGCAAGGGTGTATGCGCGAGCATAAATAAGCATATTTATGTGAGAGAGTGTGTGTGTGTGTGTGAGAGAGAGAGAGAGAGATCTCGTGCATGTGTATGTGTGTGCGCTTGCACGCAATTACGCTTTTAAAGAAATAATAATAAAGCTATGAGAAGTAATAGCAAGAGTTGCACAAGTGACATGTTAGATGACAAACTCACAGTTATAGTAACTTAGTGGGAGTTTGACTTGAAACTAAGACAAATCTGTTACAAATTCAACATCCAACTTTTAGTGATGAGCACAAATGCAATTAATTAAAAAGCAACTTTTATTGTTTATATATTTTCTCGTTTCATATTTTTCTGTTCATTTTCTTACCCTTCCACTTTCTGTATCTCTTTCTCGTTTAATAGTTGGGTGTTTCAGTTCAGTTCCCAGTTGTTGTGTTGTTAAGAAACTTCAGTTGAAGTGTTCAACTGTGCCTATGTGTGTTTTTTCATCTGTTGAGCTTCTCAGTCATATTTTGTTTTGTGTTTTTATTCAGACTCCTATATTTCCTGTAATTCATATTCAAATTTCTTTCAATCCTCTTCATGATGATTCACAGGAGGATTTTGCTAGTATGACTTATCAGTGTGACGCATCAATAATTGGCACATAGTTTTAAATGACCTTTTTTTGGAAGATGTTGATTGTTCTCATCCAAGCTTTTGGGCTAAAATGCACTATTCCAGATCTTCACACATAGTTGAGTTGTTGAGTTGAGCTAAAAACTGAAATCACTGCACTGCGGACATTCCCGTACATGCTCCGTCCCCTCGTTCAACAGCCAGCGAAGAGTCACACTGCTAATAGTTCTTACTTTTGTCTGATTGAAAGTTCTCCTGGTCTTCCCTCAGTTTTGAGATTCTACCAGAACACCTACCAATCCCCCGTAATCTCATCCTTTCCACATACGGATTCTCAATCTGTTCCCCCACCTTCTCCACCTGGTCCCACAGGTGCACGAACACCTCCCCCTTGTCCATAAGTAATTTACCACCAAGAGGTGCATTTCCTGCCAGCCTATCAGCCTGTTCATTCCCCAGCACTCCCACAAGGCCAGGGCAAAAAATCCATACAATTCTCACAATCTGTGACCGTTGAAGCGGGTGAGCCATTCCACATGAAACATTCCTTTCTCCACCTTACTAAGCATACTCCTTGAGTCCGTGATGAAGACAATGTGTGTTGCAGTGGTCTTCTCTAACCAACGGAATGCTGCTGTGACTGCTTCCACCTGAATTCTCATGCTGGAGGTCGTAGCCTTATATGCCATACTCTACCTTTTTAATAATCGTCCAGTAGCCATCTCAATGAAACCCCAACCACTCCTTCTGTTTCTCACCACTGACCCATCAGTATAGATCACGATGTCACCTTGATGTGTGTTACTCTGGATCAGTTGTTGCACCAAAAACTGCGGCCCACTGCCCATTCTCTGCACTCACTACCCAGTGTTACTATTACATTGTGTTTGTCTGTCTTATCTTCCATTACTTCAAACCACGATTGATTGTCTCTAGATCACACACCTGACGTATAGATATTTCTCCCTGTGCCATCCAGGACTTGCCCCATCTTAGTCTATGACCCTTGACCATAATGCATGGTTGACTTTCCTTTCTGCCTGGATTAGTTCCTCTTACATGTCATCACAGCATGATGACTTCTCTTTCTTCTGACTGTTTTGCTGATCATACTTCCTCTAATAAAGGTTCTGGTTCTTTCTCTTCACTTTCATGTATATTATCTGGGCTCATTTGTTGTATCTTCAAACATTTCTCCATAGTACTCCTTCCATCTTTCTAGTATATAATTGCTTTCTGTTACCACTCCTATCATTTATAATATGTTATGTTGGTCTGAATTAATCTGTTAATGTTCTGATTACCTTGAACAAGTCTCTATCTTTGCAACTGGAGATGCTCTATTCTATTACAATAACTCATTATGAACTGCTTCTTGTCTTCTCTGTTAGCACTTAAATTTTTCTTGCGTAGTCTTTAGGAGAGGCTATTTGTTGCCATCCCAGTTTACTTTTATTTTCTCTTTTCTTCTGTCCTATGCATTTTCTCCATAATATATTTCTGCTTCTGATACCTTTTTTCTTAGAAATTATGTTTTATGATGAGAGATCAGAATGAATATTGCTTGTAAAAAACATCCAAGAAGGCTCTACACTTGGACATCAAGATCTGAACATACAAGAAAACAGCATCAGGTCTAAGAAACTGAAATACTTTAGCCATATTAAATGTCACAGTGGCTTGAAGATAACAGGGGAAAGCATGGTTCCTGGTAGAAGGGGTTGACCAGCATGAAGATGGTCACAGGACATTGCAGACACTTTGAACATGAGGGTGCACAAGTCAGAAGAAATGGCCAGAGGTCGAGAGGCTTTTCAGTGTGCTATGATGAGAGCAATGTTCTGCAAAGGACCTGCTACATAATGGATGGAGTCTTTGTTCTACTTAGCAATGACGTTACTCCTGACTAAAGCTGGAGATCTGAAACCAGAATACTCTCCATGATGCCCATAACAACCAATGTTTATTTTATCATTTATGTTATGATGATAAACAAGAATGTCCCTTATACTTATATTTTTAGAATTATAAATGGGGTGTTTATAACAGTTTTCTTTATGGTTTGTGGCACTGTCTTGACACACTAACACACTTTCTTGGTTATTCACAGGTGAGTTTTACTAGTCTGTTGGAAGTGATTGACAAGGCTTGCCCAACTGTTCTGGAAAAGTTGATACCCTTGTTGCCAGCTTCTGAGAAGGTAAGGATGTTGAGAATATAGTCTCTTGAGAATATGGTCTCATTAGAATATGCTCTCTTGAGAATATGGTCTCATGAGAATATGGTCACTCTTAGTTCATGGAACAGTTATAAGATTTGAAATTTCTTGTGATGTTATTGGTGATATGAGTCTGTTATGTAGTGAAAGCTTGAAATTGAGGATGTGACAAAAGAGATCAGTACAGTCGGTGACTCATGGGCTCAGTGAACCAGAGTTGACAAAGACTACTCACTTCCAAATGGTGTTATTGGAAGTGGGCTTATTCACTACAGTCTGGCAGAGAAGGTAGTAATCGAACAGGGAAGGCAACATGGTGTTAAGAAGTGTGGCTGTGCATTTTAAGGTATTAGCATAAATACCACAGCTTTGTGAACATAGTTTTTCCAGACAAGGAAGAAGAGGAGTGAGGACGTAAAAGAATAATAGGCTTACATCTGTATGTGCATGCGAGTAGAGAGAGAGAGAGAGAGAGAGAGAGAGAGAACATTATCTCTCTCCTACACTCTCATGTGAGAGAGAGAGAGAGAGAGCTCCTATCTCCTTCCTACATTCTCCCATGATCCATTTTTTTCCCTTGTATTTCTCTTGTGACAGTAAGAATGTCCAGAAAGTTGGATACAGAGAATAATACTGTAGATCTGATCTTTCTTGACTAGATCCTGGAAGTATCACAGAACTGGGTGTAACATGTGATGCTATTTTGTAGAATGTTCAGTACTGGTGACTCTAAAGAAGATCAGATCCACAGATCTACATTTATCTGATATTGACTGAGATCACCCATTCAGTGCCAATCAGTCTATACAAATTTGGGCTACCACCATATACCTAATATGCTTCAGGGTGTGTGAGAACATCTTTTACTTCACTTTCTTTTACCCTCTCTCAGTTTTTAAAACTAGGCTTGAATGAAGAATAAGCTTGCACTGTGTATAATGTACCTGTAGATAACAAAAATGCTGTCTTTCCAGCCCATTCTGCTGACTCTGCCCACTGTTGACCTTGCCTGGGTCACTGATCGAGCCGTGACGCTGTGGCTGCCAGCTGGTGGTGGCAGCATGCAAGATGGGAACCAGATCAACTATAGCTTTCACCGCGTGGATATGTGGATTCGTTGTATAGCAGAGTTTGCCTCTCGTGAGCATGCACAACATGCTTGCCCACATGCAGTAAGCCACGCTTGGCCGATAGTCTTTACCAGACTCAACGCCCTGTTTCCATTGGTTGATCCAAGGTAGGCAGAGTTTAGGGTTTTTGAAGTGAAATGTTTATTTCTTTTTACTAGTGAAACTAGAATTAGAAATAACTTTGCACACAAACAATTCACAAAATTTCAAGTGACCTTAGAAATAATTCAATGATGCCACGGTCTCAGATGCTAGGACTTGTGTTAGAGCATGAAGCACTGGGTGCAAGAAGCTCTCCTCCCCAAGGCTTGGGGAGCAGGCATTTTTCACAGGTATGGGACAAACACAGAAACAAGACTGCATGGACAATGCAAATAACGAACGTCTCGAAACATGGTTTGAACACACGGCAGGGGAAATACACCCGGAGTCATGACCCGGGTTGGGATGCAGAGGTGTTTCCAAGGCACCAGGGCTGGGTTCTATACTGGCCAAGACCTATTGACGCGTCCTCGCCGAGCGTCCTGGGCAACAGGTCCCTTCGGGGTCTTGGCTGAAGTCAGTAGGATCGTTGATTCCTCCGAAGTCGGAGAGTGTCTGCCTGCACGGCGAGGAACCACCAGTCTGCACACCAATAAGTCAGACATGGGACAACGGATACTCATGCAAACCTCAGGTCCTGTATGACATCACACTGATGTTGTCAACAGAATGTCTTCATCCGACATACAGGACTTCACGCTGGAGTTCACAGCCAGCAAACACAAGCAAGCAAGCATGACCCGGGTTGGCCCACCCCCAGAGAATGTCTCGAAGGCAAAGGACCAAAACAATCTGGTAAGGGGGACTTCTTCTGGCGATCACTAGCCTCCTGTCATTCTTGCTCTGCGGCAGAGTTATCACAGTGATGCAAAATAATATTGCAGATTTGTCAACATCATCATCATCATGCAGCAGGTCCTTGGAAGAAAGTCACTCTCATCATGACCTGAAAGACTCTGGATCTGTTGCCCATCTCCCTGTCTCATGTGTTCCCATGCCCAGCATGCCTTTAACGTTCTGTGTCTACCTTGGTGTTGATTGATCCCCACCTCTTCTCCCAGGATCAGTGCCTTCCAGTAGTGTTCTTTCTAAGCCATAGGGATGTTTAATACAGCCAAAGTATTTCAGTTTCTGAGACATGATACTGTTTGTGAGACAGTTTTCTTCCATGTTTGAATCTTGTAGAATATCAGCTTTGTTTTCCTTCCTGATCCACGGTATTTTAATAATGTTTCTGTAACTTGTAAATAGATATTAAGTTAACTGTCCTCCTTAACTGAAGACTGATTAAATCACAAACAACCTAAAAATGCTGGCGTTGACTGTCATGTCCTGTACAGGATATGCAGCTAAATTTACTGTATGTAGCAAATATCAGTACAATATTAAGATTGTTGATGTTGTTTGTTGTTATAATACAGCACGCAGACAGAACAGACCAGAGCTTCCTCGATCCTGCGATCTGGCAGCAAGAAAGGAACCTCAGAGAAAGATGTACACATGCAGCTGTGGCAGAATTATGTCATCCTGGCCTGTACTATAGCCATGCATAGCGCAGGCTTGCCTCAACGTTGCTCCTCTCCTGAGTTAGGGTGAGTTCTTTACATACAGTTTTCCTGAAGCATCACAGTCATGGCATACACACATCACATGACATCCGCTGAATCATCTGCTTCCTTTGTTCTCAGAATGTCACAGCTGCTGCCTATTGAGGAGAAATAATGACAACAAAGTCACAAATATGTTGGTAAATTCACAGCGGCGAAATTAAACACTTGGTGCAAATTCACAGCAATGTATTCCCTTAGTGAATGTAAACACACAAACCACAAACAATATGTTACACGATTTATTGCCTGATATATTTTGCAGCATCTCGTCAAGTGGATATTGCAGAGTTATGGTATATATCATGTGCAGGGAATTAATTAATAATACTTTAGCTGAAACAATTAAAACACACAATCACAGGTAATGTTTGAATGTGGAGCATGTGTTATCCCCGCGGTAATTCCAAATTTAACACAAACTTTTTCTGTTTGTATAAATCTGGCTGGAATCATCTAATGGCTAAACTATATTTGAGCAATTCTTTATTGTTTGTCGAATGCATATGTGGAAAGAATGAGATTGCGGGGGATCGGCAGGGGTTCTGGAAGAATCTCAAAACTGAGAGGGAAGACCAGGAGAACTTTTAATCAGATAGCTGTGGGAACGATTAGTAGTATGACTCTTCGCTGGCTGTTGAACGAGGGGACTGAGCACGTATGGGAATGTCCTGAGTGCAGTGATGTCTCTCTCTCTCTCTCTCTCTCTCTCTCTCTCTCTCTCTCTCTCTCTCTCTCTCTCTCTCTCTCTCTCTCTCTCACACACACACACACACACACACACACACTCTCACACACACACACACACCCCCACCCACCAATTGTGGGTATAAACAACTCACCCCAGGCCATCCTATAGTCAGCTGTCCCAAGCAGCTCTGCCCATGTTTTCCCCATAGTATTAATTTCTGTCTCTACTTCTCGTCTCTTTATGTTTTTAGGTCTTCCTCTGTTTCTTTTTCCCGTGGATTCCAGACAAAGGCCTTTCTAGTTAGGTTAATCACAGGTTGTTTTAGTGCATGATCTTTCCAGTACCAGTGTCTTATCTTCACCTCTTGATGCACTGGTATTTGTCTAGTTCTCTCCATGAGCCCCACATAATCCTGAACTGTTCTACCTTAAAATACAGCTGTGGGTTGAATTCACTGGTCCTGAGGCCATGCTTTTACAACCAGGCACATGGGATACTTTACATTAACACCTATAAGACACCTGATGCAGCCTGTTAATTAAGCTGGCGAAACTTGACGTGAACAATTCCTTGCTGGTCCAATACTCCTCCACTCTCTGTCTCTCCCTCTCTCCCTCTCTCCCTCCCTCCCTCTGTCTCTCCCCTGCTCTCTCTGTCTCTTCCTTCCTTGCTTGTCTCTTCTCCCCTCTTTATCTGCCTTCCTTCTCCCCCCCCCCCTTTCTCTCCCTTCCTTCTCTCCCCCTTTATCTCCTTTCCTTCCGTCTCTCCCCCCCTTTCTCTCCCTTCCTCTTTGTCACTGTCTCTCTCAATCTTTCTAACTCTCTCTCTCTCTCTGCCCTTTACCCCCACATAACCCCTAACAACTTGCATCTATTGCAGTTATTTTAATAAACATATTTTCATAAATATTACTTGTGCACAATTGTCTAATAAACATCCGTTCACATATATGACTATTGCACAATTTTCCAATAAACATTAGTTCACATATATGACTTGTGCACAGTTTTCCAATAAACATTATTACACAGATATGATTAGTGCGTTGCTGATTGATTTTCATTTGCTTGTTTTCTGTTATTTCCATGCCACTTCTGTAGAACTGCATCCTCACCCGAATCTGTCTCAGACAAGTCACCGACAATCCAGGCTTGCACGGCTGCCAATCTGTTCCAGCGATTGGTCCCGCTAATGAGATGTGACAGTTCTGATATGAGAGACACTATTGTCAACGGTTTGGGATACTGTAACCCCGCTGTGTTCAAGTAAGGAGAGAGAGAGAGAGAGAGAGAGAGAGAGAGAGAGAGAGAGAGAGAGAGAGAGAGAGAGAGAGAGAGAGAGAGAAAGAGAGAGAGAGAGAGAGAGGGTGGGGCAAGAAAGGGGGGAGAGAGAGAGGAGTGGGTGGGGCAAGAAAGAGGGTAGAGAAAGGAGTGGGTGGGATAAAGGAGGGAGAAGAGTGGGTGGGAGAGAGAGGAGTGGGTAGGTAGAGTGTGGTGGGTGGGGAGAGAAGGAGAGAGAGAAGTGGGTGGGGGAGAGAGAGAGAGAGGGTGGGGCAAGAAAGGGGGGGAGAGAGAGGAGTGGGTGGGGCTAGAAAGAGTAGTGGGTGGGATAAAGGAGGTAGAAGAGTGGGTGGGAGAGGGGGAGAGAGAGGAGTGGGTAGGTAGAGTGTGGTTGGTGGGGAGAGAAGGAGAGAGAGAAGTGGGTGGGGGGGGGGGGAGAAAGTGGGAGAGAGAGACTAATCAGTTACGGGATAATGAAATGTTTCAGTTGTCTTGAAGAAAGGTTATTTTATTTTGTATGCATTTGTGTGCAAAAACATGCACACGGAGACAAAGCACTGCATGTGTTACAAGCCAAATACATCTAGGGGAGTGGCTGTGAAGTGTGTGTAAGACTGGTTTTTGTTGTTAAGGATGTGGGCGGGTCATGGAGTGACTGAGGGTGGAGTCGGGGTGGCAAAGTGACTAGTGAGGAGGCCGGCGCGGCAAATGGTATGATTTGGATGGGCCCGAAGAGGGGATTTGAACTCAGTGGTCGGCGTGGCAGAGGGTATGACACAGTGATCACCTGGCTTGATATCATTACATGGAGAAACATGGGTATTGGAAATGATTGGCAGCATGTTAAACAAAACCTGGGGCCATGGACAAATATGATGACCCATCCCCTTACAGCATGAACTATAAAGAGAACCTTGACAGGTCTTAGTCATATATAACTGAACTGCCGTAAACAGTAGACGGTACTATATGCTTTCTGTTAGCGCCAAATGTTGGGCCTGACACCCCATAATGTGCCAAAGGCTTCAGGCGGTATGGTGCACATGGAGAGTACAAGCCTTGCCCTGGTGCAAGGAAATGCAGCCGAAAGACTAAATGCTATGGCAGGGCAGACCAGACCCAAGCCTTGATTGACAACTGGTCTAGGATTGAAGCTCTGACAGGCAGGCAGACAGACCATTGCTTTGCTGATCCAGCAGCTTCTGGAGATGGTCTTGGTCCAGATGTATTAGTGTTACCTTTTCTCTGGAGGATCTGAGAGGGGGATCAAACTGCATGGGCAACACATCTGCCTCTATAATTCAGCCCAGGCTTTGTGCTATGGAGAGATATAACTCCATCCCAGGTCCTCGCCATGGGTTGTAGTTAATAGTTAATATGCCTTTTTTGACGCACACTGTAACAAATTTTCATATGGTAAGACAACAAGGTGCCAGTAGTATAAAGAAGAAAGTCCAAACATTAATAAATTTTTCTGATGAATATCTTGGTTCTGCTGATTACTGTTTGCATTGTAATTGCTTATTTTTCATGGCTTTCTAGTTATTAATGTAAACTGCAGCTTTCCTTACTTTTATTATGGCAGAGAACTAGCTGAGGAGCTGCTTCCATTGCTGAAAGAGGCTATTGACAAGAAGCAAGACAACCTGCGAAGGAGGAGGAAGAGAGACATTCTGAGAGTTCAGCTGGCCCACATTTTTGAGCTGATGGCAGAGAATAAGGCATTTGCTCAGAGGTGTGATAGAGCATTGGTTATAGTCCGTTTATTTAACCCATCTTTTATTTTCTATTCAGACTGTCAACATCACTTTTCTTAGTTTCATTCCTATAATTATCATAATTGATGTTTTCATCATCATCTTCATTTCTGTTATTAGAATCATTTTAATTACTATTGATTGCTTCCTTGCCAGGATAATGACTGGACTATCTGAATGAGCTACTATCGATACTTGTGTAGCAACACTTCTCATGTCCAACAGGGGATGATTCATTCTTCTCTTCTTCTCCAGTCAGAACCCTGGTCATCTCGCAGCACATGAGTATATCATGGTTACTCGATCATACGTCATAAACCTCACCCACTCGAACTCCAGTTAACTCGAACAAGAGTGAACACAAAGACTGTTATAAGTTTCCTACGTATAATATACACAATCACATAATCAAAGATACCATCACTTATTCGACAGTCACATCACATTACACTACATCACAGATTAAATGCGTGGCTCAATATAGAGCCATAACGCTGTATACTTTTCACCATGTCCACACAGGACGATGGATCAACGCCGACTGCCTTGGCCCGAGCTCACTTCCTGTCACCTGAGAAGTGAGCAGCGTTTTCACGTTGTGTGGAAAGCCCCTGCTTTCCACGTTCTCGTGTTCACTTCCGAACACAGTCGTAACCTTTACTCTCTGAATTAGGTTATAACTGAACCATGCCATGACGTCGTCAGGCTCATGGCATTCCCCCCTTCCACGGGCAAAAATTGAGAATCAATTTTTGAAATATCCAATTTTCAGTTATGTAAGCAATATTAATGCACCCTATTTAGTTTATAATGTACCACTACCTACAATCTAATTCTAATTTAACTATCTGTCGTCTTTCCATAACCTCTTGTTAAGTTCTTGTCACTCTGAAATATACAACTAGTTAGTTATTCTCATCAAAATATACAGTACATCCAAATGCATACCTCTGTTTTGTCCTATGACCTTTAACCAAATTTCTGTATAACAATATCAATGTAAATGTTCTTTATAGCATCGAATCAAGATTTCTACACTCAAGTTCTATTATGTTTCTAATGAACCCTCAGTTTCTAATATGACTCCGAGAATCAATAGTTCCATTCTATCAATGCTGTGCAGGTATTTTAATCAATTCAGCGTGTTGGTAGGTAGCGTCACTAGTGGTCATACAAGACTGACCATCACTCAGCTTCATCTGCTCATCCTCACCACACATTTGCTAAGCCACTCGTCCCAGGTCTAGAAGATCAGCTGTTATCGCGTTACATACAAGGCCACCTGTACAACGCAAGCCAGCGTTCCCATGGTAGACAGACTGATACCCGACTGCAAGGATTACCCAAGGAAGATACTAAGTTCCAAGTACCGCCAGCACATCTTTGCTGTTATCGCGTTACCATACTTGACCACCCGCATCCCCAGTCAGTCAACCACTGCAGCCACAGACTTCCACCACCGCCCATGCCTGTACCAAGTCCCAAGTACCGCCAGCATATTAAAATAGACATCCTCTTTGACTCTGTCGTTGTAGACCCTAGCATATAGCAATGAACACAGTTGCAGCTAATAAGCTTGAGAGCATCTTATGTTACTGGCCGCTTCGTTCCCTTTGACCAAATCATTACGCTTCAACTGCCACAGCTTCTGTTGATCTTCACTCTCTATATTGTACTCTCATCAATTTCATTAATTATTCCAATACTAAGTATCCTATAAATCTAAACAATTTGTTCTTAAATTAATCAAAATCAATCAACAATATCAATAAATGCAACATAATAATAAATATCAACACAAATATATGTCTCAATCAATCAATTAATAACAAAATTAAATAATATCTATACTCAACCAATAAGTAATTATATTCTCATTACTAAAATTATATAGCATTTACATCAATAGTTCACAATATTATTAATAAGTATCAATAACAATTATGCAATGGTAATAATAATTATGTACAACACAACATCCACCCTATAATTATATAATATATAATATAATACTATATTTGCAATAATAACAATCATTGCCATGTAAATATATAAGTCATAAACACTAAACTAAAATAATATAAAGTTACCATTAATTGATAATATTAAACTACATTCACTCACTATTTCTTTAAAAAAATCTCTAACCATTGTTTTTTTATAAAGTGTTAATAATAATTTAAATTCTCAAATTCGTTGTAGTCAATAGCTATACACTGTATATTTACTATTAATTTACTGTAGGCTATATTATAACATTATTGTACTGATTAAGTAGTGTGTTTAATTCTGCAGCTCTAACAAACCAAACACCATAACCAAACTATACAATCTACCAGAAATCAATAAACACTTATTACCTTTATAAATGTTGACCATCATATTCATAATGCCAGCTATCTAGTATTTATTTGTATCTTACTAATTTATAGATTAATATTTAATTGTAAAGTTAATATAATTGCGCTGCACTATTACCACTGTCTTCCTATATATGGTTCAATTAATTATCCTTAACTTTATGAATCACTTAATCCATCAATTCATTGCATCAATAAATGACAATCAATTACTTAGAATTGTTAATGTTTTGAACACAAAATGAATTCATGCAAACAACAAGTGCATAGCCTTAATATCTATGAACGCTATATGATATCACTTTTAAGTGCTGAATCCTATTGCCTATACGACTTATCACATGATTCCTCGTCCACTAACAGCCATTCGATAACCAAGTTATGGTCTCCAACAGTCAAAAACAACATCTTAACCTCCACTTTTATTTCTGGATGCAATGTTGACTGCTGTCTTATAGCTATGTCCAAATCATTATATTAATACCATGAAAGATGATGTCTCTCTTGTTAACTACATTAGTGTCTTTGCTATCATCATTAACTCTCTTTCCTTTAAGCACCACCTATTATATTAGTTAGTCACCCAATAGTAAAATCTTCCCACTAGTTTGATCATATTCTCTGCAAATCTATCAACAAACTGTCTTCATGTTGACTTATTGCTTTCCTTCTTATTCTGCAGAGATTCGTGTACGGTGCTACTAATCCTTACCTCAGAGATTGTACCCTACTCTTGGTATCATATGGTATGACAGATCCATAAAATCACGGACCTTCGGTCAGCCCACACTGTACCTCTTTACTGGATATCTTGTCTCTATGTACCCTTGACTGTATCTGAAAGTATACTTGGGCTTGGCCCCCAAGTTGCCAGGATAATGACTGGACTATCTGAATGAGCTACTATCGATACTTGTGTAGCAACACTTCTCATGTCCAACAGGGGATGATTTATTCTTCTCTTCTTCTCCAGTCAGAACCCTGGCCATCTCGCAGCACATGAGTATATCATGGTTACTCGATCATACTGTCATAAACCTCACCCACTCGAACTCCAGTTTCAACATTATGCATTACCCTTATTATCAACATATTTACCTGTTCCCATCTGATAATACTTTATTTAAATCTCTACTGTTTTCCTCCTCAATTGTAATCATCAATTTAGTACAATTCCTATTATTATAATTTAATCAATAATTTTTTTAATAGTTTTAATCATCAGAGATATATCTCTATAATCTTATATTTATCATTACTTTAGTATCTGGTCAATTTGTCATCCTCAACTTTCTAAACTCCAGTTATAGTGTAGTACATCAAGCACCAAAGAAAGTTCCATGTACAGATCTGCTGAGGTTAACCAGAACAGTCCAGTACAACACTTCGACCTAACACTGCACCCTCCCAGTAGCACATACAAATCCACCCCTCGTAACCCAGTACGCCAGAAAAATCCTTGACCTTGTAACCGCAGCAGACCATTCATATATTGCACATTTACCCCTTCTCCATTTGCCATCATTACTTATCCAACTATTGTACACTCCATTCTCATTAATCAAATATCCAATTATATCAACTACAATTTCAAAATACAATCAATATAATAAATAATAATATATATCAACCAATTAGTTAATTAATTAACAATAATAATCATATTCAACAAATAATAATTAATTATTCAATTATACATTATAAAATTCATTATAATATATAAATATAATTAATATAATTATAAACAAATCCTATAATATAAATAATAAATAATATAATTCAATAATAAAATATTAAATATATCATACATATAAAAAAATAATATTAATTAAATAATAAATTTCATTTTTTTAAACTAACATTTTTATAATTTATTAAATTAAATTTAATTTTGTATAATAACATACTGTATTTATTAATATAGCTAATTATAAATTTATAATATTTTAATTATTAACAAAATATAACCACTATATTAAATTAATACATTATTATTTAATTTGACTTATATAATCCTATTTTTTCTATAATTTATAATTATTTAATTTAATTATTAATCCATTCATGTCATAATAATAATTACTTAATTTAATCCTTAACCATAATTCATCATAAAAATGCAATAATTAGAATTTATTTTAACTAATTCATCAATTATATTCTTCTATACTTTTAAGCAATTTTCCAACATACATTTCTCCACTAACTGTAAAATTATGTTAAGTCAAACAATTAATCCATTTTGTCTTTGACTTTATGTTCAATAATATTAATCCTATAGCCTTTTTATATATTATCTCACTTTTTCCTTAACCATTTATAATCCATGAATCTCCCTTTTATCAATTCTGCTCTAAAATCTTATATTATTGCTCTTTTTCTAGTTCTGCGTCTATATCTACCTTAGTACTACCTTGTTATATGTTGCATATAACCTACCTATGAATGTCCTCTTTTTTATTCTGTACTTATGTTTCATAACTTGGCTGCCCATGCCAAGATGACTATTTCTCTATCAACTGGTGACATCCATTCACAGGGTATTTATCTCTCTCTTCTAACTCGAACAAGAGTGAACACAAAGACTTTATAAGTTTCCTACGTATAATATACACAATCACATAATCAAAGATACCATCACTTATTCGACAGTCACATCACATTACACTACATCACAGATTAAATGCGTGGCTCAATGTAGAGCCATAACGCTGTCTACTTTTCACCATGTTCACACAGGACGATGGATCAACGCCGACTGCCTTGGCCCGAGCTCACTTCCTGTCACCTAGGAAGTGAGCTAAAGCGTTTTCACGTTGTGTGGAAAGCCCCTGCTTTCCACGTTCTCGTGTTCACTTCCGAACACAGTCGTAACCTTTACTCTCTGAATTAGGTTATAACTGAACCATGCCATGACGTCGTCAGGCTCATGGCACTGACTATGAGTTGATGTGCTTTATGAGCAGAACGTCTTCAATTGCATAGTTTGTTGTTTCTTTCAGCAGGCTATATTCTCCTCTACTTGTCATTTTTCACAGAGTTCAAGGTGATTCCTTGCAGCACATCTGTATATATAAAGGTTAAAAGCCTTTTCCATTCAGGTTGTGCCTTTGCCCAACATTTTCATGCCTCACTTTTACATATTTTTAAATTGTAACTGTGGGCATTGAATTTTTCAGTTACTGATCGCCAGTTGCCCATAGAGGTTGCCCTTTGGAAACAGTCCACTGGCATGTGGTATATATGATTGTGCTGTCATGTTCTAAGCAATCTAAGCAGTACATGCTTGGGCGTTTAACCAGTGTGTGAGAACACTTTTGCATTAGTTACTCTATCGCTTGTGGGACCAGGTGGAGAAGGCGGAGGAACAGATTGATAACTTATATGTGGAAAGAATGAGATTGTGGGGGATTGGCAGGGATTCTGGAAGAATCTCAAAACTGAGAGGGAAGACCATGAGAACATCTAATCAAATAGCGGTGGGAACGATTAGTAGTACAACTCTTCGCTGGCTGTTGAATGAGGGGACTGAGCACGTATGGGAATGTCCTGAGTGCAGTGATGTTGGTTCTTGACTCAACTCAACTCAACTCATACTCTATCCTTCCAAGAAAAGCTGAGGTAAACACAAACATTGTAGGTGGAAGGTGTTAAGCCTTTTCTCTTCCAGGACAGGCAGTCTGGGTCTGCCTACTGCATGAGAGATGTTCTGTCGTTACCATCATTATTATCATCATCGTCATTTTTTAAAGCAATCATTACTATCATAATCATCATCGTGTGCCATGCTGATAAGCATGGTCGGTCATGATTCGCCATCCAACTTATCACTAGTCTTGTATCAGGTCTGTTTTCTTGCCCCGATTTTGTCATGTAGTCGAGCCATCTGGATAGTCAATATCACTTCAGTAAACATCACCACCATCATCATTGCTGCAGTTATCATCATGCACTGACCTTTACTGCTCTCTTGTTATCTTCTTGTTTGTATCTGTGGTTGTCTCAGTGGCTTAAGTGATCAAGCCATCTCCCTCATGAGTGAAAGACCATAGGTTTGTTGTTTTTTGACTGCAACATTTATACCACATGTGCACATTTTTTCACTGACCTTAGGGGTGGGGGGGGGGGGGGGGGGGTCATTGCTGAAGCTACAGAGTGCATGCTTTGTGTGATGCTTTTGGCAGGCTGCTTGCTGTTCTGTGGAGAGAGAGAGATGGAAAGAGAGAAAAAGAGAGCAAGCCAGATGCATGCTTTGTGCAATGCTCTTCGCAGGCTGCTTGCTGTTCTGTGGAGAGAGAGAAAGGGAGGGAGAGAGAGAGAAAGAGATGGAGAGAGGGAGAGAAAGAGAACAAGCCAGATGTGGTAACACACAGTGCATGCTTTGTGCAATGCTATTGGCAGGCTGCTTGCTGTTCTGTGGAGAGAGAGAGAGGGAGAGAGCAAGCCAGATATGGTAACACACAGTGCATGCTTTGTGCAATGCTCTTGGCAGGCTGCTTGCTGTTCTGTGGAGAGAGAGAGAGAGGGAGGGAGAGAGAGAGGGAGGGAGAGAGAGAGAGCAAGCCAGATGTGGTAACACACAGTGCATAGAAATTAATCCTCTCGTCTTTAACCCTTTTCTTACAAACCTTTGTTTACATCTTTGGCTGGATAATTAGTTTAGCTTTCTTAGTCAGATAAAAACTTATCTTTCTTATCTTTCACAGTGGGATTAATATTTTCTTATCTTCACAGTGGGATTAATATTTTCTTATCTTTCTCAGTGGGATTAATATTTTCTTATCTTTCACAGTTGGATATTTTCTTATCTTCATAGTTGGATTAATATTTTCAGTGAATGTTCCATGCTGACTGTCATCTGATAAAATATGAGGTACCTTGTTTATGTAAGATTTGTATGTTTGTACTTCCAGCGAGGCAGGGATTATTGACATAGAAACCGGCTCCTTGACATCCATGTTTGTGGACTACATTGATGGTGCGCGCCAGTACCTGGAAGGAGAGAATGACAGGGACCTGCCCATCCTGCAGGAGATCAGGCTTCACTTCAGCGGCTTTATTCAGCATCTCATTAGCAACACCCCAAGTGAGCAGATATCTTCTGATTGGTCTTTGTATTGTAACTTTCGTAATTGTGATTTACCTTAGACAAACATTCAGATAGTTATGAGTAATAGTATACATCCTGATTATAACCCAAACAGATTGAACCAGATACTACCATTAAAAGATAGTTGGGAAGAAAAAGAGGTAATACCTCCTCCATATAATTCTCCTTCTCCTCCTACTCCTACTCTTTCTTGCCCTTCTTCTCTTCTTCCTTCTTCTGCTGCGGACCATCCTCCTGTTAATAGACCTATCCCATATTTTAAAAATACAAAATAAATGACCTTGCTTCGAGGCGTATTGGGCATACAGTGCTGGCCCCATATTTCTATAAACCATTCGCACTCGAGGTTGATGTGGTCAATATCATGCCAGGCGCCATTACTTCCCACAAAATTTGGGAAATTAGATTGACTTAATACATGTTTATGGGAGTTAGATTGACTTGATTAATTAATATTTTTGGAAGTTACATTTTTGCTACTTTGATTCTTTGTTTTTACAGTGGAGTATAGAAAGAATCTACTTTCTAGAGATCTGCGTTACAGCCTCTTCCATTTATTTGCTAATTGGAGTGGTCATTTTAACCTCACTTTTGGAGCTAGTGACAAAAGGTAAGATTATCTGCCAATAGATATGTATTTCTTGTTTCACTGAAGCTTCTTTGTTTTCATTGTTGTGTCAATTATTATATCAGAATCTAATGTCTAATTCTTCTATATATTTATCATTTTAGTCATAACAGCTGTATAAGTTATTTACATATAATTTTTTTATTGTTTGGTGCTCGTTCACTTTGAACTTAAGCTTAGTCCACCACGTGCTATTACATTTAGTGCATTGGACTGATTTTTGTGTGTGGATTATTAGCTTTCCCTATTACCAGTGTCCCTCGCCATCAGGCGAACCCACTCCGACTTCTGAAGCACTTGTAATTTACATTCCCAAGCCAAGGACGAGTAGTCAACAGTTTAGTCTATCTGACCGGTTTTGGGGTTGAACCTGCTACCTCAGCATCAGCACACCGGAAGTTTAAGAGCAAGCATTCTTACCCATTTGGCCAAGCTGACATCCTGTTATTATTTTAAGTATATATAGTATAAAGTTGTGTAGTTTATATATTTATCATCTTAACAATATTTCTTGCGTAAGTTTTACATCAAATCATATTTTTCTGTCTTGTGAGTGCCTATGCTCCATTGGGGCGTAAAAGACAGAAGAAGAACAATGGTATTATACAGGGTGTATTTTTTAATGACTGGGTTTTTTTAAAATATTGCCATTCCAAGTTTTATATTTACCTTTTATGTTGCATGAGTTCACAGAGGGTAAATACAAAACTTGGAACGGCAATATTTTCAAAAACTCCACAGTCATTAAAAATACACCCTACACCATATTGTTTTCTAATATCATTTCTTGTCTTGTCTCTCCTTGTAACATTGAGCATAATTCAAAGGCCTTTAATGTGGTTACACTCTTGTGTGTTTCTTCTTATATGTAAAATTTATCGTATGTTGACTTAGACATAGCAGAGAGGAGCCGTGGAGTGAGCAAGAGCTGTCAGCTGTGCGGGCCATGTCAGGTGTGCTGTGCTGTGGTAAAGTGTTCGATGCTACCGGACTCAATGACGATGGATACATATATCACTGGCTGGACACCCTACTCAGTTCTCAGGATGAAAAGGTGAGTGGTCAGAGTGTCTGTGTGATCCATTGGCAAGTTACGTAATGTAATATTTCTTTATTGTACATATTTGTACTGCACCCAATATTGGTTTTCACTATTTGGCCAGATAATAGTTTTTACTATTCAGCCCACAACAGATGGAGGCCATAACTGTTGGACTAAATTTAAATACTAGTAAGTATAACCATTTAGCATAAAAGGCTATGTCCATAAGCTTTACTGACATTTAAAAAAATTATAAAGTATATGATAGGTTAATACAAAGTAGTCAACAACACATTTTGGATTTCTCACCAAAATGAGAAAAAAGGACGATCCTGGGGCAGTGAATCAAATGTCAAACCTTCTAAGACAAGGGTGAAAAACTTGAAGGAACCATGTTCACAGTAATAAAAGAACCCTTGGCAGTTGGAAATAGAAAACTGCACACTGAAGAAGCTGCTGCCCAGGCACAATTCCAAACCAAAAAAGCTACCAACAAAACAGTGTATTGCTTGTTGTTTCTGGTAGATACGCATGTTTAGATTCTCACTGGTGCTAGGGAGTTCATGCACTGGGGAGATCTTCTTTTCTGTGATCTGTGAGAGGAGACTGAAACACTTATGGAGATATCAGTGGGTGATGGATGTGATCCTCTACAAACCAAATAAAACCAAACCACAAATGCAATGTGTCAGAATCTAGGAGCGTTACAGAGATAGAGCATGTATCTTGAAACTGTAGAACTGCACCACACAGACACCACACTGAAGATGGGGAGAATTGCTGAGACATGGAAACAACGGAGTGACATGATCAAATGCTAGTTAGTTAGTCGGGGTTCCAACTTCACGGCAAAGGATTGTCCCATTATGCTCCATTCCTGTGCCAGTGAATATCACATAAAATGCTCCTTACTGCCCCATGTGAAAAGTGGAACATACAGGAGTCTTGACAAACCAACAGCCTGCACAAGTATACTATGCTGCTGCCAGAATTCCAACACAAAAGTCCGCCACGAAAAATACAGTTCATCGTCGATGGAAGTGGCAGTCACTAGAAAACCAGCAGCTACACATTACTGCAGAAAACAACCCAGTTCTTTCAGCGACCAATCAGTTGCCATTTTTCTGAACATGCTACAAGCAACCACGAACACATGTAAAAGCACTCCACATGAAATTTACAGCTCACAGTGTCACTCCACGCACTAAACTCAGTAGCAGGGTGACGGAACCATGCACTACCAGTCTACCATGAGGAAAATGCGAAAGAAAACCGTAGCCACAGGCATAAACATCCCAGAGGCCTAACAGCTCAATACCAGTCATCTGGCTGGCTAACCTGATGATGTAGACACAAACAATAGGTTGCAGAATTTATTGCCTGGATTATTTTGCTGCATCTCATCATGTGCATACTGCAGAAGTCACGCAACGTAAACTAAAGCTAACAGATAAATTCCTCAAGCTAAAATATACAACACACATATTCTAATTTAAATTATCTGTCACAGTAATTGTCAGTGTTATGTCACTTTGTTTATGCAAAGTTGACAGTTTAAATTACTATAGGAATACCTACTGCTGTGAAAATCCAGGTTTGATTTCCTTGTAAAATATAGCATTGAACTTCACCTGGACAATTACAGTGCTGCATTGATCATAGTTCAAACAGTTAACAGCTGCATTGATCTTAGCCCTGGTGATTAAAGTGCTGCACTGGTTTTAGCCCAGACAGTTAATGTACTGTATTTATATTAGTCCAGACAGTTAATGTACTGCATTTATCTTAGTCCAGACAGTTAATGTACTGTATTAATCTCAGTCAAGACAGTTAATGTACTATATTGATCTTAGTCCAGACAGTTAATGTACTATATTGATCTTAGTCCAGACAGTTATTGTACTATATTGATCTTAGTCCAGACAGTTAATGTACTATATTGATCTTAGTCCAGACAGTTAATGTACTGTATTGATCTTAGTCCAGACAGTTAATATATTATATTGATCTTAGTCCAGACAGTTAATGTACTGCATTGATCTTAGTCCAGACAGTTAAAGTGCTGCACTGATCTCAGTTAATGTACTATATTGATCTTAGTCCAGACAGTTAATGTACTGCATTGATCTTAGTCCAGACAGTTAAAGCGCTGTATGGATCTTAGTCCAGACAGTTAAAGTAATTTATTGATCTCTGTCCAGACAGTTAGAGTGCTGTATTGAACTTAATCCAGACAGTATCTTAATCCAGATAGTTAAAGTGATAGATGGGCCAGATATCATCAGTGCTATAAGAGATGCTGAACAAACAGAAGACTAAGGAAACCCAGAAAACTGCTTCCTTGTCCAGAGTGAGGGAGATGGCTGTGAAACAGGGAGACACCAAACATGAACATTTTGTCAAGAGTACAATGCACTTGATAAATCAACACAGAACTGTTATGATCAATCAATGTTCGCTGGTGGAGATGTTAAGGAAGAGATTGGAGCATGTCTGGATCTGTCTGGATTGTAATGATAATGATCCTCACTAATCACTGATTGAAGTGCTTCCTTGATCTTAGCCAAGGGAGTCTCCATGGCAAAGTGGTTAAGCCGCTAGAGTCGGGCTCCAAAGGTTGTGGGTTTGATTTCGGGCCGCATCCTTCGTTTCACGAGTGCATTTTTTCTGAGACACCTGGGGGTCGGCGCTGGAGCTACGGGATTCGTGCTTTGTGCAACACTTTGGGCAGTTCACTGCGGAAAGAGACTGAGCCATATGGGATAAAAACCCGGTGCAATGTAATCAACCCTGTCGACTTTTAAGTGACTTTTTTTTCTTAGCCAAGGAAGTTTAGACACTGTGTTTAAATTACGCCAGTTATAAAAAAACTACAATGTCTTATTGTTATAAACAATAATAATAGAGTTAACAAGCGAGCTGTGGTAGCACAGAGGAAGGCACATTTGCCTATAGACCCAATGTGACGTGTTCAAATCCCCATCGAAGCAGGGATGTAAAAACAAATGAACCTGGACCCATCCTAAAATGGGTACCAAAAATGTTTTGTGAAGTAAAAGTGGCTGGCATGATATTGACTACATCACCCGTTGATTGCCGATTGGTCTGTAAAAATATGGCGCCAGCACCATATACCCAATATGCTTCAGTTTGTGGAAAAGGTTCCTTTATTTTAACAAAAATAAGAATAAACAACTCAGATGATGGAGTCCATGCAATAACATTGTTATAAACAGGCAAGAGATGAGGGGGAGCAACAGTGAAGGAGAGGACCAAATACTTACATTCTATAAGATTTGAACATTGAAGAAAACTGGCTCATAAACGTGGCTCATAATCAGCATGTCTTAGAAACTGGAGTACTTTGGCCATATGAAATGTCACAGTGTAATGGAAAGTACAGTGGTGGAAGCTATGGTTCCAGGAAGAACAGTGGTGGAAGCTATGGTTCCAGGAAGAACAGTGGTGGAAGCTTTGGTTCCAGGAAGAACAGTGGTGGAAGCTTTGGTTCCAGGAAGAACAGTGGTGGAAGCTATGGTTCCAGGAAGAAGAGGCAGCATTGCCCAGCACAAAGATGGACACTGAAAAATTGCAGACACTTTGGGCATGAAGTTTCATGAGGTTGGAGAAATGGCAAGGGATTTGAGAAACTTTTCCACACAAAGATGGATACAGAACATTGCAGACACCTTAGGCATGAAGTTTTATAAAGCAGGAGAAATGTCAAGGGATTGAGAAACTTTTCCACACAAAGATGGACACAAAACATCGCGTATACCTGGGCATGAAGTTTCATGAAGCAGGAGAAATGGCAAAAGATTGAAAAACTTTTCCACACAAAGATGGACACAGAAATTGCAGACACCTTCCGCATGAAGCTTCATGAGGCTGGAGAAATGTCAAGGTATTTGAGAAACTTTTTCGCACAAAGATGGACACAGAACATTGTATACACCTTGGGCATAAAAGTTTCCTGAGGCTGGAGAAATATCAAGGGATTGAGAAACTTTTCCCTTGATGAGAACAACTTTCTGCTAAGGGCCTGCTACCAGATGATGATTTCAGTACTGCCTCTTAAGACTGTGCAGATTGATATGGCCAGATAACCCATGAAGTTTGGGTAATTTAACATCTGATTATGCTGGGGATTATCTCTGTAATACATTAAGTCCAAGAACAGAAGCACCAGTGACCTCCGCAGTTTAATGGAAAAGTAAAGAAATTCCCATGGCTGAAACTGCCAGAGGGGTTTGATAGGTATGTGTTTACTGCAAGGGGGCTGCGTGGTCTCGAGGTATGGTGTCCGCCTCGAGTGCTGGAGGTCCCGGGTTCAGGCCCCGGTGAGGACCAGGATTTATTTAAAAAATCCACCGGGACTTCCAGTAATTTCCCCTGGTCTCTGGGTAGTGAGATCGGACGCCTGTGTGTATTGTTACGCACGTAAAAAATCCCTTGGCAGTTGGAAATCGAAAAAGAGTAGCCTAATGGCGCTGCCCGGGCAAAATTTCGAGTTAAAAATCTACCCAAGTATTTCAGGATCCTCGGCGGTGCTACGGAGTTCGTGCACTGAGCTGAGTTTCTCCAGACTCAGGTTTGAGTTAGGAGGAGAACGGAGCACTTATGGGTTGCACCCGTGTGCCGTGATGTTGATCCATAAACTAAACTAAACTAAAACTAAACTATGTGTTTACTTATACTAGGTCACCGCATTATGAGGCGGGGTGGCCATCTCCTTTCCTCACTGCATATCTTTCCCAGAAATGTATTAACGGCAAGAGTATTCAAATCTATTAAACGGAGGACATTCATTGCCTAGCCAAAGCTGAGTGGTAGATAGATAAGATGGGAGACACATAGACAAAGAAAGATACTTACCAACTGACAAATACCTACCTATCTAAATATATACTACTCTTACTTTATTACTTCCTTCCTTTCTTATTTTCTAGAAGCACCATATGAATCCTTTCCTTCTGTAGTATTTTTTGTAGAATGTCTTACTTTGACAACATTTTCTTATTGTTTAGCAATTCTAATATTTGCCCCATTTTCCAACATATCCATATTTCGAGGATGTTAATTCTTTTCTCCAGCTGCTTCTTAATATTCCATATCTCAGAAAATGTATAATTTAATAACCATAATTTTTTTAACCAGTATGCTAAATGTTTGTATAAAAGTTGTCAGTTACATTAGATATTTAACTTAAAAACATATGTACATGAACTGTGCAATTTGTCCCACTAAGTATGTGATGCACTTATTATTAAGCATGCCTTAAATATATATTTATATAAAAACAGAACAGACCTTTTATTTAACAGTGCGTCTTTTGTGTTTGAAAGAATGTTTAGAGCTGTCTTTTCCAAATTGTAGACACTGTAAATTTTGTATATTTCTTTAACGCCACTAGATGAAATCAAAGGTAAGAGGGCATGCAGGCAACACATTTACAGTTTCGCATTGCTGCAGACAGCCATTGTTTCCTATACTTTGGTTTGTTTCATGTTCCTTTTATTGTTTACCAGACAAGACATCCTATAGATGGCCCAAGTTTTGTATGGTTATTGTTTTTTTTAAATTATAAACTCATGTTTGCTGCCTGGCTGAGTTTCTTAAGCTGCTTTCAGACTCTGGAGTTAGTAATGTTGAATTCCAGGCAAATTTTACAGTTGTAATAAGCAAATTTCTGTACGAAGTTAATTCACCAAGCAGCCTATTTATTCATTGACATATTTATAATGTATATACATATTCTGTAACTGCCTCCAAAATGTATTTGGCACTTGTGTAAATAATAAAGATTTCATATTGCTTTGTGCACCCTTTCATTATGAATCTAAGGTAAAAACAAGCATTTAATTTACAGTAATATTTTATTCTACAACTGTAAAATATATATGTGTTTAATATCATTGTCAGAGGCATAGTAAGTACAAAGTAAAGGATCCATTTTCACGCCACCAGGTGTTTAGGGTAAATGGTGCTATTCTGATATTTTTAGACCAATCAGCACTTGATGGGCGATGTTATCAATATGGCCGCCTTTTTTCTCCTGCTCTTGATCTCCTAATGAAGCATGGCCCTTGACCAACTCAAGCCAAGCTGCCCTATGCTTTGCTATCACTTTCAGCTCCCTCCATGTCTCTCCCCCCCCCCCCCCCCCCCCATGTTATTCACCTCTGCTTCTGATTATCTTCTTTGTGTGCTTTAGGTATCCCTCTATTTTGTAGGCCCCATGGGTTACAGACAAAGAACTTTCTAGCTACAGTATTATCAGGTTTCCTCAATGTGTGTCCTAGGGTACACGCCTTATCCTGGTGCGAGGAAATGCAACCTAAAGACTAAATGTCATGGCAGGGCAGATCAGGTCCTAAGCCTTGGTCGGCAACTGGTCTAGGATGGAAGCTCCCACAGGCGGACAGTTAGAATATTGCTTTGCTGATCTGGCAGCTTCTGCAGCTTGTTGTGTTCCAGACGTACTGGAGTTACCTTTCCTCTGGAGTAAACTAGGCAGGCCGAGAGAGGGTTCATGCTGCATAGGCAACACATGGTGTCTAAATTCAGCCCAGCTTTGACTTGTGTAGAGGTATAATTCCATGTAACAAACTATCGTCTGTCAAGACAGCAAGGTACCTGTCAGTCAGTTAATGTGTGTCCAACCCAGCACAAGCATCTTTTCATCATCTCTTAATTCACTGGGGTTTGTTTAGTTCTCTCCATGAGCTCCACATTGGTGATTCTGTCATACTATTTTATTATTTCCATTCTACAAGGCCCCAGTGGCTACCTGTACTTTCCATGTAGTTTCCAGGTACCCATGCTAGGTTGGGCCATCCCAGTAGCTCATGTCAGTGAACAATTCCCACCTGAAGGGGCTTCGAACACATCCCCGCTGTACCCACAGGCAAGGGTGCTAGCTACCACATTACCACAGGTCCCTCTCAGAGTCATATGCACTGCTCTCTCTCTCTCTCTCTCTCTCTCTCTCTCTCTCTCTCTCTCTCTCTCTCTCCCTCTCCCCCCCCCCTTTTCCCCCAAAAGGCACTTAAGTTTAATAACTTTGCACTGTGACAAAGAATGATTGAGTAAAGTAAATAAATAAAAGCCATAAATAAATCATCTACACTGACCAAAGCATGACTCATGTTTGTAGCTAGCATGTGCTGTGCCTGCCTGCCTGTATTTGAAGAATTTACTGGCCTTTGAAAGCAGTTGTTGGTACTTATTTTTGTGTTTTTGTGCTTAGTAAGGTCTGAAGTGAGGTTTATCTCCATTTGGAATTCAGATAGAGCATAGTTTTTCTGATCCTCATTTCTGCATTAATTTAAGTCTTAACCCTTTACAGGGCAGACGCTTGTCCGTTTTGTAGCCCTGAACGGGCAAGATTTTTTCAGGTTCTGTAAAAATTTCGGGTCGCGTTAGTAAAAACATCACAAACAAGGTGTTAGTCAACCGATTTTAGTTAAATAAACAACACAATGAAGGGAAAAGCATGCAGAATATGTTACTCACGTGATTGTTGCCGGTAATCCATATATGAACACAAATATTTACGAAATACGGCGTGTTGTTTGTGATTTTCCGTCATCTATACGGCAATTTACAAACACATTTTCAGAATCATAATCACTTTCTTTAAAGTCCGACTCACGACTGCTAATGCAAAGTAACGCTTTGCACTGATATCTAGCTCCGATTAATAATCAACTTCATGCCCTTTAATGTCATTTAAATTGAACAGAGCGAAATCTCGGCTATCACTTGAAGAATCGCCGAAATCTATTTTGAAAAACAGCGTAAAACTCCCAAAAACTATCAAAACAAGTCCGTAAAAGTCTGTTCAAAGTCATTGTAGCGCGTTTACAAATGGCGGCCACGTTGTCAAGCTATGGGCAAAAGTGAAAGTAGCCGACGGAAGTGTCGGAAAGCCGAGAGATCACGTTTTTACAATGCATAATAGTATCGGCCGGAGTCGGCCGTTACGCTCGTATTTAGAGACCGGCCGGTAACGGACGCTACGCCTTGTAAAGGGTTAACAGTGGTTATGTTAAAGTTAAATTAGATAGTTTGAATAGTTGGATATTATGAGCTTAGGGATATCTGTTGTGTGATATAAACAATATACCTGGTAGAATGTTTTATACTTTATTTCCCTTCTGTTTTTAGAAATGATGTTGGTGCTACAATATTAGTACAGAAAAGTAGTGCATTAAGTCTACTATATGCAATATTTATCTGGGTGTTATTTTTAACTAAAGGAAGGAGTGTTCATTGTTTTAAACTGAGTGTGCTCTAAAATATTTTCAGTGTTGATGTTATTGTAAAATCATCACTGTTTAAATGAGTAGAGGCACATTTCCTGGGGTAACAAATACATGCATATAATAGACCTCTATTGCATCCCCTGAAGGTGTGTATTGTGGAGATATCCACTAACTATAATTACTCTTAAGTGAAAAAGTAAAATAAACACCTTTTAACACCTTGGGGGTATTTTGGGTATGTAGAGTTGTACTGGTCAGGAAAAAAAAAACAAGCCATCCGGCCACTGCAAAGGATTGAGTTCAGACCACTGTCTTTGTAACCAAAATCAACATTCTTCTTCTTCTTCTTCTTCTTCTTCTTCTTCTTCTTCTTCTTCTTCTTCTTCTTCTTCTTCTTCTTCTTCTTCTTCTTCTTCTTCTTCTTCTTCTTCTTCTTCTCATCGCCGTCGTCGCTGTGGTATTATTTTTACTTATTTAGTCATTCTGAGACCAGGATGAGAAAAACTGAAGGTTTAATGCACAAGATAAACACATTACAAATCCCTTGACAGTTGCAAATTGAAATCAGGGAGCTGTGGAAGTGCAGTGTACAGTATTCTGGCCTGCACACCTGGTGATCATGCGTTCAAATCCCCATCAAGCCGGATTTGTAAAAATGTATCTGGTGTCTGAGGTCAACCCAGCCTAAAATAAGTACCAGAAAATGACATGGGAAGCAAAGGTGATCAGTGTGATATTGACCAGATCACTCGTTGAGTGCCGACTGTCTATACAAATACGGGGCTAGCACCAAGTACCCAACATGCTTCAAGGTGTGTAACAGAGTCTTTGACTTATTTAGTATACACCGTAATCTTGGCGAGGGTGGGACACCCTATTTACCTTTAAAGTTAAGGGAGAAAATAAATAGTAGTCACACTTCAGCACTCTATAATAGTATCCCCTATCCGTCGTTACTTGTATGGTATTGTTTAATTGTTATTGTATAATTGTTGTCGGAATATGTTCTATATAGTATACACCATAATCTTGGCGAGGGTGGGACCCTATTCACCTTTAAAGTTAAGGGAGAAGATAAATAGTAGTCACACTTCAACACTCTACAATAGTATCCCCTATCCGTTGTTACTTGTATGGTATTGCCTCTTTGTAATTGTTGTTGGAACATGCCCTATATAGTATACACCATAATGTTGTTGAGGATGGGACACCCTATTCACCTTTAAAGTCAAGTGTGTTTTGCATATCCTTTACAGGACATCGCTGTCAACATCAGCATCTTCCAGCTGATTGTTGATTTCTTGGCAAGATTACACTCAGTAGTTTGCCATTGATTTCTGAGCGGTCGGCTCACATACCCTGTAAGTTACCGACGCGATTCGAACCACTGCTGATTCTCACTGTCGTCACGTTACTTACGAGAGTATACGAGATTACTGAGAAAAGTTGCTAACCTCTAGGCCAGTTAAGGGAGAAAATAAATAGTAGTCATACTTCAAACTCTACAATAGTATCCCCTATCCGTCGTTGCTTGTATGGTATTACCTCTTTATAATTGTTGTCAGAACATGCCCTATATAGTATGCACCACAACCTTGGAAAGGGTGCAACCCTATTCACCTTTAAAGTTAAGATAGAAAATAAATAGTAGTCACACTTCAACACTCTACAATAGTATCCCCTATCCGTCATTACTTGTATGGTATTGCCTCTTTATAATTGTTGTCGGAACATGCCCTATGTTTAAGTGTTGGCAGAATATGCTCTGTGTATGTGTACCGTTTGAAAAACCATTGTGTATGAACACTGTTAAAATATTCTGTTTGTGTAAATGCCATCTGAACATCCTAATTTTATTAGTGCTGGGGTTGTCCTGCAAAAGAGTTTTTAGGGTTTTCAGGGAGGGAATTAAGATTATTTCAAGATCGCATTAATACAAGAACCAGTTACTTGATATTGTTTTTCCCTCTAAATTTTACAGTTCTGTACTTCTCGCCCTAATGAAATTTGTTTTATAATGTAAGTACACCCAGTAATCACGTTTTATGAAGATGTCTAGACTTGTTCTAGTATGTGTTATTAAATTAAGCTTCCATTTTTATGTATACTGTGTAAAAGGGGGGAGGGGGGATTTATAGGGAGGAAATTCGAAAGGGGGGGGGGGGAATGATGTTCTGAACATACGGTAAAGGGGGGGGGGCATTAGCCAAAAAAGGTTGAGAACCAGTGCTCTTGACAGATTCCATCCAAGGTAATGGACTTTAACTACCAATGATTAGACTTAAGTTGTCTATAAATGCCAGGGCAAGGGCCTTGTGTCTACTCTTTGAGATTTCCAACTGTCATGGGATGTTTAAACATGCACAACTTACACATGGGACCTCCTGTTTTTTTTTTGCCCTTGTCCGAGAGGGCTTGATATCCTATCCCACTGCCTAAAAGATCAGGGGGATATCATGTGAAATCATTAGCTACCAGTGGTTCTTGGAAAAATTCTCAGCTCTTTGCAGGGATTGAACCTAGTATCTTCTGGGCCCGAGGTACACACCAGAAATTCTCAGCCACTCTGCAGCCCTCCCAAAATATCATGGAGCAAGAAGAAGAAAAATAGCGACATTCTACAAAATCTGAACATAAAAGAAAACCGGCTGATAAACCGCATCATGTCTCAGAAATTGAAATAATTTGTCACAATGGCTTGAACAAAAGTAATGGAAGGCATAGTCTTAAGAAGCTGAAGCAGGGGTAAGCCAGCGTGAAGATGAACACAGGACATTGCTCTGTAATGAGGCAGGAAAACTAGCAAAGGATTGAGGAAAGTAAGCTGTTCTACTGAAATATCCTCCTTTGAAAGTACTGACAGAACATCCCCAAGTGTGACTGTTGTCAGACTCTCTAAATGGGTTCAACACTTACACCAAACAGTTGGACTAAAATGTTGACCCGTCGTCCTTAACTTGGGGATGTAAATTACAAGTACCTCTGAAGTCGAAATGGGTTCGCCTGAAGGCGAGGGGCACTGTTAATAGGGAAAGCTAATACACATGCAAAAATCAGTCCAGAACTACTAGAAGTGGTGTGTATGGACTATGCTTGAGTTCAAAGCGAGCGAGTCCGGGAAGGTTAATCCGGTCAACAAATGCCCGCAGAAGTCGGATGTGTCGGCCTAACGGCGCAAGAACGCAGCTCTGCTGTAAACAGGCACAATGCAATCACATCTGAAAAAAAAACTCTGGATGAACGCAGAAGAAGAAGAAGAAGAAGAAGAAAAAGAAGAAGAAGAAAGCGAGCGAGTGCAAAAAAACCAAAAAAAAAAAAAAAATAACTCTCTAAGCATATGTAAAGGTGAAATGTCCTTTATATTTAGGCACTGTCACATTGTTCCTATGTATGCGTTCTTCACGATTCTCCCCATGTGTAAGTACTGTCGGAATATTCTTTACGTAATAGTGAAATGTCCCTTATATTTAGGCACTGTCACATTGTCCCTATGTATACATTCACCACAATTCCTCCCAATGTGTAAGTACTTTCTGAATAACGCCTAGGTATATGGAATGTTCAGACACCTCCTATATATATATATATTATATATGTATCATATCATCTGTGCATATGTGATATTGAAATATCCCATTTGTTTATAAATGTTTTGCATAGCCTTTACAGGACATCACTGTCAACATCAGCATCTTTCGGCTGTATGTTGATTTCTTGGCAAGATTACGCTCACTAGTTTGCCATTGCTTTCTGAGCGGCCGGCTCACATACCCCGTAAGTTACCGACGCGATTCGAACCACTGCTGATTCTCACCATCGTCATGTTACTTATGAGAGTATACGAGATTACGGAGAAAAGTCGCTAACCTCTAGGCCAGGAAGCCGGCCATTTGTATATGCAATGTTGAAATACCCCACAGGTATAAGGAATGCCAAAATATCTTCTATATAATGGTATTCCGTATGTCACCGGTGTTTAAGTACTGTTGAAATATCCATATGTAAGGGCTTTCAGAATAACCTTTACATAGGTTCAGTTCAGATTAACATCATTGCACTCTGAGCATGTCCAAAAGTGCTCCAATCTCCTCCATGGTAAATCCATCAATGCACAGCATCCACCCGTGATCATCCGATATTGATTGACAAACCATACAATTGGTGTACTGCTATTTTCTAGCCACACCAATCTTCAATCTGAACGCTTGTATTCTGGCTTTAGATGCTGATTAATTCGGTTGAAAGTGCTTCTTTCGGCCGAACTTTTTCAGGGAGTTCACGGTATCGGCTTGATTCTTTGGTTGACCCTTTTGTATGGTGGCAGTACTGGACAGGCTTTCATGTATGTGTTGTCTTAATATACTTCATATATAAGCAGTATCAAAACATTTTTAGGGTAAGTACTATTTATCTGCTGGTCTCTCTGGCCTAGAGGTTACATGACTTTCTCCGTAATCTCGTATACTCTCGCAAGTAATGTGATGTTGCATGAGAATTGGTAGCGGTTCTCTCTCAGTAACTTACGGGGTATGTGGGGCGGTCGCTCAGAAAGCAATGGCAAACTACTAAGCGTAATCTTGCCAAGAGATCAACAACCAGCTGAAAGATGCTGATGTTGACAGCAGTGTCCTGTAAAAGGATATGCAAACAATTTTTTTTTTTAAAACTATTTATCACTTCTGCATTTTAATGATGTTCAAGTATTTCCTACACAGTTGTTGAAACAATTATATGTGAGTGTCTGTGGTAGATTCTTCGTCTCCTTATACTTCTTTATACATCTTCAGTCATCAACCTGATTATATTTATTTAAAGAAAGTAACAGTGAACTTGAGGTTGTTGACACCTCCATAGAGTTTGTCTTCAAATAGAGCAGGTGTAGGCCAAATGTAAAGTTTCTGATTGTTTGATTTGAATAACATTCAAATTTAAAGAATCAATGTGGGAGTATTTCTGTAGTTCAGCAGAAAACATGTTTTTAAAAAATGATGCTTTTATTAACCGACTGATATTTTAGCTGTGGCAGGCAACTCACGTCATCAAACATTAAAATGAACTTTTTAACCGTAGTTATAGGCATGTTAATAATGAATCAATGCTGTTTTTGTCATTATGATGAGCTTACAGAGTCTGAATTAATTCAACAATGAAGAAGCAGGGCATTTTTTGTGTTTGGTTGTTTTCTGTTGTTTCTGGGTTTTAAACTGATAAATTTGGTGATGTGGATTACCTCCTCTTGTGTTGATTTAAACACCAAAATATAGTATATATCTGTGTGTCCAACATTCCCATCTTGCTAGAGGCTGCTATGTCTTGAGTTGGATTGACTTAGCAATAACCTTACTGCAGTGATTTGTATAATACACTGATCCCCCCTACTACATTACAAAAGTAACTTGTTTTTGTGTGCTTAATGTTTGCAGCAAAGTAGTAGGGGACAGGAAAATGCAGATTTTCGTTCGGAAAGTAATTGTGAGCATTGACAATGGTTTTTACAAAGCTGAAATCTGTAAATCAGAAAGTAATACAGTTCTGTAGCTTATCGTTAACTGTTTATTAACATTTATAAATATAAGGCAATTTATAAAGTAATTTATAAATTATGAATGTGAGTGTGGTTATAATTATAAGAATAGATGTAATTATACACTGTAAGAGCAATTATACAAATATAATGCAAACATTAAAAAAAAATACATAAGAATCACTTATGAAAAAAAACTTTACATTTCTATAAATAAAAATACAGTTATAAATGTATGGATTGGTACTTGTTATATTCGTTTGCATACTTATTTTCAAAGGGTAGTTGCTCGGAATTATGGGGGGCAAGGTTAGATAACTGACAAAACACACACACATATAGACTTTTGCTTTCGATTTGTTTTCACATATTTGTGACATTATTCACACTTGTTCAAGGACACAGTCCTTAAATAATTAATTGTAGTCAAATGATGGAATGTAAACTACCATTCTTTAGCTAGTTAATGTCATATTATTTTTTTGTTTTAATCGTGATCATCATCATAATTTTAAATGTTATAATTATCATAGCTTTTAATGATATTACTATTATCAACACAGCTGTTATTATCATTTAAATTATGTAAATGTAAATTACAGCTCTTTAGTTAAAAATTCCCTTTATTATAGTTTTATTATTATCATAATTATTATTATTCTCATAGTTATTATTATTATTTTTATTATTATTTCTATCAGCAACATCAGACATCTCATAGTAAAGTGGAAAGCATTCTTGCTTATTTCTGTCAATGTCTTTTGTTCAGCCTTAGTAATGTCACCCTGGCATAGCCTTGCAATTAAACACACTGCATTTTTTTTAACTAAATATACACAATCACAGGTCTTAATTTTTTTCACACCCTAGAGTAAATTATTATGTTTAAAAAAAGGGAAAAAATGTATTGCTGTTATTATGTTGTTGTTATTGTTGTTTTGATTGTTATTTGTGTATAGAAAACTTTGTGGCCTATTAAGTGGCATTCAAATAGTAACATGAACAGGCCAGGCTTTTTTTCCCTATACAGTTAAAATTGAACAATCAGAGCTTTTATAATCAACTATGATTTTTATTGTAGGCAGCGTAGATCTGTCCATTGTACGTCTCGGCATTCGTGATTACATGTATTGTGGTTTCATAAGCAGATTTCCAATTCCAGATTTATGAGCTGGCCAAGGAGACAGTATTCTTACTTCTGGACTTCAACCCTGAGACCCAAGGCCTCCTAGACTGGGTCATTGACAGGTGCTACACTGGACAAAATGAGGTTGCTGATGGTTGCTTTAATGCACTTGCTGCAGTCTTCCAGACGAGGTAAGTCTAATAAGCTCATAGACAGGCCAATAAGGCATATTGGGGACATGTGCTCACAATTTCAGTAGTGGGTGTAGTTAAGACTCTTTGCTGACAGTGGCATGGGTGCAGCCAGATGAGGGTTCGATGTCAAATCTCGTTCGCTACAGGAGAGATACACTGGCCACCTATTCCTCCATGCACTTAGACCTACAAAATGTGATGTTCCTAACACTTCACATATCCACAACAGGACTTTTCTCTCTCTCTCTTTTTGTTTCTACTCACATATTAAGTGACCAAAAGGCACACAAGGGGTAATTTGGTCAGTTCTTTGCAGACCCCTTTTTGCTTTTCCAGAGAAATCTTTTGTCTTCATTTTGAGACCTGGTTGACTACAGAGCAGTCCTGGTTGGAAAACAGTTTTCTCCAGCTAACATTTTCAGTTGAACTCAGTATCAGTGTGTTGATAGGTGAGTTCACTAGCCACTGAGTCAATCAAGTACCATCTCCATGATGGTTGCAATTGATCTCCAACACTGTCTCTCAACTGACAGTCTACTGTCATCCATCTCTTGGTGTTTTCTAACTTGCATTTTGCTCAACTCATGCTCACCTGCCATCAACTTTTGACCTACACCATGGTGTTTTATATAAGATTATGTTTGTTTTTTATTACTGTGGCTGAAATATTTTATTTGTCTTTATTAGTTTCTCATATATATATATATATATATATATATATATATATATATATATATATATATATATATATATATATATATATATATATATATTTACATTTATATTTACATTTATATATATATCCTCTTAAACTGATTCCCTAGTAAAAGGTGTTGTTTGAAATATAGCCATGGTTCTCAAATTGTTCTGTATCTGTAACACAGAGAGTATCCTTGTGATCATGTGGCAATGCTGAATCTGGCAGTGCTGAATGTTGGAAGCCCAAGAATGTCCACGCATGAAACAGCTATTCAGCTGTTACACCTGCTTGACCTCAGGTATTTAATTTCTTCTGTGCTTCTTTGTGAATTTAGCAACCAGAGACCGTTAGTGTGATTGCATGTTAACAGTTGTGTTTCTTTTAGTAACTAGAGATCTGTTCTATGGTGCAGAGAAGAATAAGAAAAAAAAAGCCTTTTTATTTGGAATGTATGTTATTATAAATAAACAATGTTAATATAAACAATGTTAACATAAAATAAACAAGCACACATACAACCCCAGTTAGTCTCTGTCTGTCTGTCTGTCTGTCTGTCTGTCTGTCTGTCTGTCTGCTGCCTGCCTGCCTGTCTGTCTGTCTGTCTGTCTGTCTGTCTGTCTGTCTGTCTCACACACACAGAGATAGAGAGCAAGGGTGAGTTTGATGCTTCTCAAGGGATATAACTTTTGATATCCATGGATGTACACATGTGCTCTACCATTAAACCACCTAGATATCATACTTGACTGATACATTTGCTTGTGTTTCATTCATGGACAGGTTCTTTCAGGAAGCCCCTGTGTTCCGAGAATCTTCAGATGAAAACTCCTCTCCAGTGACACCCCTCAATGACATTCTCCTGGCTGTGTCCTACTGTAACTCACAGATTTTCATTTCCGACCAGCTGGCCAGACTACACGTAGACCTCACTATGCCTATGTTTTCAGGTATAGTTTACATACAGCCTTCTAGATATTATCTTCTTCTTGCTTGTTCTTTTTTTAAGGCAAGAATGTAACACCTTGTTATGCACCTCACAAGTCAGTGTGTTCAAGCATTTGTATCAGTTTTACTTCCTTTAGATGGATGACACATTCCAACCAAGGTGACACGGCTCCATCGACCTGTGCGTAAGTTTTCTTTCCTAAAAGTGTTTCCAGTGCAGTGGCCTATAGGGTTAAGATCCCTCGCCATATCATTCTTTCCACACACAGGCTCTCAGTCTGTTCTCCCCGCCTTCTCCACCTGGTCCCATAGGCGCTCGATCACCTCTCCCTTGTCCATAGGTAATCTACCACCAAGAGCTGCATTCCCTGCCAGCCTATCAGCCTGTTCATTCCCCCCGCACTCCCGCATGAGCAGGGCAAAAATATCCATACAATTCTCAGTCTATGTCCTCTGAAGTGAGAAAAGCTATTCCACACGAAACATTCCTTTCCCCACCTTACTAAGCATACTCAGTGAGTCCGTAATGAATGCAATATGTGTTGCAGTGGTCTCCTCTAAATATCGGAAGGCTGCTTTACTGTTTCCACCTCCATTCTCATGCTGGAGGTCATAGTCTCAGATGCCAGAGTCTCCTTTTTTCAATCATATTTTGTATTGTGTATAACATCTTTTATGCCTGTTCATGTAGGTTTCCATTCTCATGCTGTAGGTCGTAGTCTCATATGCCTGACTCCTTTTTTCAAGCATATTTTGTATTGTGTATAACATCCTTTATGCCTGTTCATGTAGGTTTCTGCTAAGTTTTGCTACTCTGGTGTAATAATCAACAAAAATCAAAAGTGATGGGATATGTTCAAAGGAAGTCGGATGCAGACGGTCCATAGCATTGCAGATGTTAAACTGTATTAAGAACTAATGACACAACACCAGCAAACAAGTTTAAGTGAAATTGTTGAGAACATGCACCGTTTCCCATGGCAATATGGATGTGAGTTGTGAACCATTTCACAATCATTAAAGAAGAAAATTGGAGCTTTTAGCTTAATTGTTACAGAAAAGTTATTAGAATACCTTGGACCAAGAAAAAGAAAAATATTGACATTTTATATTATCTGAACATTGAAGAAAACTGGCATACACACAGTGTCATGTTACAGAAAGCTGGCATATAAACAGTGTCATGTTACAGAAAGCTGGCATATAAACAGTGTCATGTTACAGAAAGCTGGCATATAAACAGTGTCATGTTACAGAAAGCTGGCATATAAACAGTGTCATGTTACAGAAAGCTGGCATATAAACAGTGTCATGTTACAGAAAGCTGGCATATAAACAGTGTCATGTTACAGAAAGCTGGCATATAAACAGTGTCGTGTTACAGAAAGCTGGCATATAAACAGTGTCGTGTTACAGAAAGCTGGCATATAAACAGTGTCGTGTTACAGAAAGCTGGCATATAAACAGTGTCATGTTACAGAAAGCTGGCATATAAACAGTGTCATGTTACAGAAAGCTGGCATATACACAGTGTCATGTTACAGAAAGCTGGCATATAAACAGTGTCATGTTACAGAAAGCTGGCATATAAACAGTGTCATGTTACAGAAAGCTGGCATATAAACAGTGTCATGTTACAGAAAGCTGGCATATAAACAGTGTCATGTTACAGAAAGCTGGCATATAAACAGTGTCATGTTACAGAAAGCTGGCATATAAACAGTGTCATGTTACAGAAAGCTGGCATATAAACAGTGTCATGTTACAGAAAGCTGGCATATAAACAGTGTCATGTTACAGAAAGCTGGCATATAAACAGTGTCATGTTACAGAAAGCTGGCATATAAACAGTGTCATGTTACAGAAAGCTGGCATATAAACAGTGTCATGTTACAGAACATGAAATACTTTGGCCATATTAAACATCACAGTGGTTTGCAAAGAACAATGGTGGAAGGCCTGGTTTCTGGGACAAGCAGAAATCAACCAGCACAAAGATTGACAAAAGACACTGCAGACTCCTGTGGCATGAGGGTGCAGGTGAGAGAAATAGCAAGAGATAGAGAGACTTTTCAGTCACTGTGATGAGAGCGACATTGCTACATGAAAGAGAGTTTAAAGCCAGTTTCTTTAACTTAACAATTGTGGTTAGTTGTGTTCTGTAATATCTACCAAGTGTAACATGCGAGATGATGAGGGAGGGGGTTGGTGTGAGGCTGTCTACTCCAACATGTGGTAAACAATAACTGTCAAATCTAACTAATTAAGAACAAATGTTCCGAGAACTGAAATAAAAATAATTCAACAGCCAAGACGGAAGGATTCTCTTTCACTATAAGAAAAATGTCTATAGGCAGAGCAAATAAACGCATGGAGAAGAGAATTGTCGATGGAGAGTATTATATTGGGAAAGATGTGGAGGGAACTATAAGTGATGATAAAAAGTAAGGGAAATCTATGGAGGTCTTATGTTCCATCGGGGAATAAAAAGTAGATTAATAGACATAATAATAACAATAATACAGTTTAAATACTGATCATATAATAAGATAGGGAACTGCAGTATCGTAGTGGTTAGACATTGGCCTGCCAGCCTGGCTGATTTTAAAATGTAACCTGGACTCCCAGCTCAGGCAAGCCTAAAAAGGGTACCAGGAAATGTCTTGGGAAGTCATTTAGTCATTATTCGCTATTCCAACTTCATGGCAACGGGTCATCCCCATTGTGCTCCTTTTCTGTGCCAGTGAAAATTTTAAAAAATTTCTCCTCACTGCCCCATGTGAAAAGTGGAACAGACGGGAGTCTCGACAAACCAACAGCTGACACAGGTACACTGTGCATAATACCTGCCGCCGGAATGCCAACACAAAAGTCCTCAACGAAAAATACATTTAATTGTTGATGGAAGCTACAGTCACTAGAAAACCAGCAGCCACACATTACTGCATAAGGTTACTGCATAAGGCAATTCAGTCAGTTCAACGACAGGCCGGCCGCCATAATTCTGAACATGCAGTTCATGCCAAAAACCATGGAGAGATGTAAAATCAATCCACACAAAATTCACAGTTCAGTATCGTGTTATGCACTCAACTCAATAGCAGGGCGATGGAACCATACACTACCAGTCCAACATGAGGAAAATGCGAATGTAAACCATAGCCACAAGCATAAAAACTCCAGAGGCCTTAACCGTTGTTGGGAAGTAAAGGTGGTAAAGAAGTGACCACATCAACAACTGAGAGCCTGCTTGGTTGTTCCCACCATATGTCCAGTTCACCTAGGGTGTGTAAAAAGGTCCTTTACTTTACTTATTTTTACTTAAGAAGAAGAAGAGGAAGAAGAAACATCTCAACCCCATCTTCTTACCCTCACTGGGGATTATAATCCTGGTTCCATTTCCAAATTACCATGTTTACTTGTCTTATTTTGATTGAATTAATTTCTTAAAACAATTATTGTTTTTGTCTTGTTCTCACTAGAAATCACCCAGAGGTTTCAAACTGCCCGTCCATCAGTCAGACAGACACTGCTTAAATACCTGTTGCCATGGCTGCACAATCTAGAACTGGTTGACCCATCTCTACCACAGTCGTCTCCCCTGACCTCCTTCTTGACCAGGTTAACAGATGGTCAGTCGGATACATTCATACCACCACTGAAAGGTGAAGGCTGGGGCTCTACACAGGCTACGGAGATGGTCTTAAATAACTTGTTTTACATCACAGCTACAGTAAGTGTCCTAATACTAAACTTGGAATATTGAACTCTAATGTTAAATCAGTCTTGCTGTTGGTTAGTTAGTCGAGGTTTTCACGGCAACGGGTCGTCCCCATTATGCTCAGCTCCTGTGCCAGTGAATATCACAAAAAATGCTCCCCACTGTCCAATGTGAAAAGTGGAACAGACAGGAGTCTCGGCAGTCCAACAGCCTGCACAGGTACACTGTGCACAATGCCGCCGCCAGAATGCCAACACAAAAGTCATCCACGAAAACCATAGTTTATCGTCGATGGAATCGGCAGTCACCAGAAAGATCTCATTGACCCGGGTTTTCTCACATGGCTCTGTCATTTTGCTGTATGGATTAGAAATAGAAAGAGTGGCTGAAACTACTAATAAACTACACACATTCGTTAACTGGTGCCTTGCCGGCTGGCATGGGCGATATTGCCTCTCCACAAATTTCAATCTCCGATGGCATGGATGAATTCGTGTGTTGACTTCCTTCCGTGCCATGGCACAAGACTGTCAAGAATCTTCTCACGCTGTCTTCCTCCATCTCTCTTTCTGCAAATCTTTCCAGTTGTCACGACATGTTCCAGTTTTTGTCTTCTTATAATGTGACCAAAAATGATGACCACCTCTTTCTGATGTTTGTGATAAGTTGTCTTTGTGATTTAGCTTCCCTCAAAATGTCTAGATTGCTCACTTTAGCCGTCCCATTAATTTTCAGCATTCTTCTATAAAATCACATCTCCAAGACTTCCATTGATTATTTTCACCTGTTTACTAATTGTCCAGGATTTTGCAGCCATATCTTAAAATTATTCTATGTAACATGCTAGAACTCTTTTTCTAACTTTCAAGGACAATGACTTAGAATAGAGGGGCTTAAATGGTATTCTTCTTCTTTCGTTCGCTTGAAATATATCTATAACTTCAATGTTGTCTCTTGTATTACTCTAACAGTCTTTTTTAGTTCACTCAGCAGTCCATAGAGTTTATCTTCCACTGTTGTCTCTCTAGGCCAGAAGGTATACCTGGGTATGTTGTAGTTTGGGAAGTCTTGAAGTATGTGCTCTGCTGTCTGTGATGCCCAACCACATGTGCACATGGCTGATTCACCAAGTCTTGAATTTTGTATACATGTGGTTGCAGACAATGCAGAGGATCTGCAACAATTAGTAGACGCTGTGGTTGTACACAGTGAGCAGCTGGGGTTGGAATTAAATTGTAGGAAGACACAGGTTATGGTCGTCACTAGGAAGAACGAAGTACCACAATGTAATATACAAGTAAATGGGAATATTCTTCAACAAGTGAATCGGTTCAATTATCTCGGAACAGTCATAACATCTGATGGCAGATGCCTTGAAGAGATTAGAACAAGAATCGCCATTGCGAAAGTAGCCTTTAGCAAGATGAAAAACATTCTGACCAATAAAATGATGTCAATTGAAACGAGAAAAAGAGTGTTGAGGGGATACATAGAGCCTGTTCTTTTGTATGGATGTGAAACTTGGACAATGTGCAGTCAAGCATAAAAACATCTGATGGCTGCAGAAATGTGGTTTCTGAGGAAAATGCAAAGAATACCATGGACAGATAGAAAAACCAATGACCAAGTACTACAAGAGACAAATGAAAATCGTAGATTGATTAGAGAAATTAGACGTAGACAGTCAAAATTTTTTGGACATGTTATGAGAAGAAATGGACTGGAGAACTTAGTGACAGCTGGCAAGATCGAAGGGAACAGACCAAGAGGAAGACCGAGAGGAAAATACCTGGATGGCTTGGCCACATGGCATGGACGAGACAGGAAACACTGAGCTGATCCACGACTCTGGTGATCGAGTGAAATGGCGAATCATGACCGCCCACGCTTTCCGGCAAGGCACATGATTGATTGATTGATTGGTGGTTGCGTAATCAATTGTGTCCTGTTCTACGGCACAGAATAATGACTTGTTCTGGTCTGTCCATAACATGGTAGTCGTCTTGAGCAGGTTTTGGTGGCCTTCTGACTGATTTGATCATCCTTTTCTTTTGGTGGTATGTAATGGGTACATCAGGCTGTTCTTCTTTTGCTCCTTCCTTAGCCAATTGATCAGCTCTGTCATTTCCGGGTACTCCACAGTGGGATGGTATGGACTGTATGGTGACCTTATGCTGACTGCTAAGTTCAGAAAGTAGTGTCCTTAGTACTGGCAATTTCCCAGACAGGTGCGTCTCGAGTACTGATTTTGTATCTGTCAACAGCACAACAGGTTGTGTACCATGGTTGGTATTTAGTAATTTCTCTGTTGCTATCTTGATTGTCTCAATTTCAGCATCATAGTTATGGCAGTACTTTCCTGTTGGAACTCTGGCCGTGTCTCTAGTATTATTTGGGTATTCTATGTACACTCCCGCTCCTCCATTTCGAGCAGCATTTTGTGTCTGTATAGACTCGTATCCAGAGGTCCTGTGGGTATTCGTCATCAAGGAAGCTGAGAGTGGCTGTTCTGCGCTGTACACTGTTCTGTTTTTCCTTGTCAGAGATAGTCTGTGTTCATCTGTACATGGAGTTCACTCTGGAATAGTTGTAAGGGGAATATGATAGAACCACTAACGTGGAGCCTAGGAAGAGAACTATACAGATTCTAGTGAATCAAGAGGTGAGTAAAAAGATGAAGTGAGACTGATTGATAAAATCATCACGACCATCTGAAGAAAACACATTCTTTTGACATGGATTTGAATCCAGCACATTTTTTAGTTATATGTGAATGGTAAAACACTCCACCACCTTTACTGTGTAACCATGTTTGAAAAAAGTGGACAGTGAAGAAGATTCCAGTCACTGCAAGAGACTAATTATGCATGTCGGGACAAGGTAATGATTACGTCTTAAGATTGTGACAACCAGAAATGTACACTGTGTTAGAGGCAGAAGTCAACAGAGACAAGAGGGACTGGAGAAGGTTGTGACAACCAGAAATGTTCATTGTGTTAGAGGTGGAAGTCAACAGAGGGAGACAGGGCATCTTAGACTTGTCTGGCACACTAATGATAATCATCATCATCATGTGCCATGCCGATAAGCATTGGCGGTCATGTTTTGCCATCTCACACAATCAGTGGAGTTGTGGATCAGCTCAGTGTTCTTATCTCAACCTCACCATGTGGCCAAGTCCTCCAGGTATTTACTTCACTGCCTTCCCCATTGTTCTTTTCCCCTCAATCTTGCCAGTTATCACCAAGTTCTCCAATTAATTTCTTTTCATTCTTATAAAATGTCCGCAACATTGTGACTGTCTGTGTCTAATTTCTCTAATCAGTTTACAGTTTTCATTTGTTTCTTGTAGGACTTGGTCATTGGTAATGGTAGTCCAATGAGATACTTTGTTAATTTGATGCCGGATGGATTGGCAGAATGGCACACAAGGTGGATAATAGTTTGTGAGTTCAAGAATCAACATCAACGCACTTGAGACATCCCCACACATGCTTCATTCCCTTCTTTGGTAGCCAGTGAAGAATTCCCATGCTGATGGACTACAGTTGAATATATTAAGATATTTTGACCCACACCCGCTTCATTTGAGGGCAAACTTTATGGGCATGTCAACAAGCTCACGTTGGCTGCTGCTTTCTTTAACTATATTCAGGTTGACATATGAAGATGTGCAAATGAGAAGAATGTTCCTAGCCAGCCACACTTCATGCACCAGATATGCCTGTGGCAGAAGCGTTCCAGTTTCAATGAAATGGAATATTGGTTGGCTAGAAAATTCCAAATATGAAATGTCCAAATTGGTAAAGTAAAGAAATACCTAGGTTTCAGTGTTACCATTTGCACATTTCTGTTATTTTTGTCACAGTTTGGAGATGAGCATCCCCTGGAAATTGAGGCTCTGTGGTCAGCTCTTGTTTCCTGTTGGCCTAATAACTTGAAGGTCATCATCAGGTACCTGGTGGTCATCACAAACATCGCAGCCACAGATCTGCTTCCTTATGTAAGTGGGATCTGACTTATTTTACCTCTGTCATCATGATGAGCATCATTATCACCACTGTCTCAATGTTATTGTCTTCGTTGTCATGGTTGCTATTGTTATAGCAACCACCACTGCCATCATCATCATTATTATTATCACTACCACCTTCACCATCACTATCATCGTCACAATATTTGTTGTCATGGTTGTTGTTGGTATTGCAACAACCACTACCGTGATCATTATTACGAAGTGAAAACCTTAAATATTTTTTTCGGGGGTGAATATATTCTGAAAATGTACACAACAGATGTATAATTTTTTGATATAGCCACCACTGCGTTCATCATAAGTCCTCCAGCGCCGATAAAGTGCTTGGATTCCTACAGAAAAAAAAATATCTTGGTTGAATGTGTAACCACTCTGGGGCCACTACTTGGTGTGCCTGACAGAAGTCACGCCATTTTGTAACTTCCTACTCCACTCATACATATGCTGGACTGACAGGCATGCATCACCATATTGGACCTTTATTTGCCAATGAATTTCTATAGGTTTCACCCCTTCACTGATCAAAAAGTGAATAACAGAGCCCTGCTCCTCTTTGATGCATATCAAAAGTGGAGCAGTCATCTTTTAACTGTCCTTATGACATCACCGTGGGCATCTGCACTGTGATGTCACTTCCTTAATACTCTTGATATTATTAACAACAGTATTGACAGGTTACAAGACAATGGCATGGTTATTGTAATTTTCTTAACACTTTTAAGGTTTTCATTTGAATCTCCTCGTATTATCACTACCACCTTCACCATCATTATCATCACTATCATCATTGTCATTGTCTTCATTGTCATGGTTGCCATTGTTATTGCAACCACCACTGCCATCATCATCATTATTATCACTACCACCTTCACAATCACCATCATCATCTTCTCCCCAGGCATGCAGTTGGTGTCTAATGTCAGTGAATTGCTTGAAAGTTGTGTAGGAAGCGTTACCAACCAAGGCCTAATCCCAGTGATTGCGTTATCTGAACTGTTGAATAATGACCTAGTTACATTCTGATATACCTCATCGCAGTTGTGAAGTTCCATTGCAGGTTTTGTACACCCTGTTGGCTGGTTTCTGGGCTTGGAAGTTAAAACAGATGACTGCAAAAGTGTCCCCTTGGAGATGGTGCTTTTGTTACCGGGGCAAAAGAAAAGTGCCTGCACCGACCTCACGCCAATAAATGCAAGCCTGTTTCAATCACTGTTTGCCTGTGCATAAGAATGTAAATCCTCAGTCTTTCTGTGGATTCACAACCAGCCAATCACAACCATCATCATCATCGTCTTCATCACCACTGCCACCTCATCATCATCTTCATCACCACTACCAGCTCATAATTATCATGATTAATCAGCAGCATCATCATCATTGTCATCATCATCATCATTTTCTATAACAGTTATTCTCCAAGTCTTCTAGTTCATCTTGTTTAATTGTGCCGTTGTTATTAATGAATAACACCTATTTCATCTAATTTTTTAATTGTCATCATTAATGAAAAGCATCTGTTTAATCTAATTTTTTAACTACATGTTCTGTTCTTATGCACTTTTTCATCTTTGTTCTCAATCCTCCACATCACTTAATTTCCGTCATACTTCGTACATTCTTTATTTCTTGTCCTAATTTTCTTTGTGATTCTCGTAGGTGGCAATAATAATTTACCTCATGACATAAAGTATGCATGTGTAAACTTTTATTAATGAATGCCGCAACCATATTTGTCTAGGTGGATTGAACACAACATATGTAGTCACTAAACATCCATTAGAAATGCATGGTTCCACAATACTAAGTATAGCAAATCAATAATATATGAGGCTTTTTAACCCTTTTAGGACGATGAGGCCGATATACTGGCCCTGACGTCATCACACGGTCATAGTGAAAAACCCGGTTCGGCCGATTTGGCCGATCCCGTTGTAAGAACTGCTTTGATTGGTTTGCTTTTAATAGTACAGACCAATCAAATGCTTCCTTGCAATCGTCAGCCATTTTAGCCGCCACATTTCCGTTTCTAGCGTGATTCAGACATTATTTTGTGCAGTTTTTTCTGAAGTAACCCATGTTTTCGTGGATTTTTGAGTTCTAAAATGGCCAGCTTTGAACCTGAAGATGTACTAGCATTGACTAGCTCTGATAGTAGCAATTTTGTCAGTTCAGGACTGTCAGATAATGACTTTAGTGATACAGAAAGTGCCCATGAGGATTTCAACCTCGTGTCCCCGTAGTTTTGTGTGTTGGGAATAAGAAGATCGTTTTATCTATACCCTTTCATGGCAATGGCCGGACCAAAAAACATGTCACCAGTTGATAGCCAACCTATTACAAATGTCAATAGGGACTTCATAGGTGTTGTTTATTTAACCATAAGTGTTTAAAATTATTCTAAAGTGGTGTAGGTATTCAGTGAGGAAATTTTAGGTGAGTACCATTTTAAAAAAATATTTAGTACCAATTCATACATAGTGGTATGAAATATTTTATTTTTCACAAAATACAAATGAGGTTATCAAATTTGCATAAACATGAACAAAACAACTTCAATCATACACAGAAATAAACTTTACTATATCCTCTTTAAGAATATATATACTTGTATACCTACATAGGGTTCTAATATTTTATTTTGAATTTATAAAATTGTCACTTCAGTCATTTCTGTACTCCAAAAAAATGGCTCCGTCTTCTTCAGAGGGAAACCTAAATTTGGCCCAATGTTATTCCATCCTAAAAGGATTAATGTAAATGTTAGAGAAAAGTTCTTAGAATAGCATGGACCAAGAAGAATAAAAACATGACCATTCTACAGAATTCATCAAGGAAAACTGTTTTGTAATCCTGAAGTTCATTATTGTGTAAAAATCAACACCTTGATTTGCACCTAGTCTCTCGAGTTATAGGTGTATATGATACATATAACCAGAATCAAATTTAGAATATGGAACCCTATTAAATCAATACTCAATTCAGGGGGCTGAGTGGTCTCGAGGTATGGTGTCCGCTTCGAGTGCTGGAGGTCCCAGATTCAAGCCCCGGTGAGGGCCGGAATGTTTTCAATGGACTTCTAGTAACAAAATTTCCCCTGGTCTCTGGGTAGTGAGATTGGATGCCATGTGTTTTGTTACACACGTAAAAAAATCCCTTGGCAGTTGGAAATTGAAAAAGAGTAGCCTAACGGCGCTGCCCGGGCAAAATTTCGAGATTAAAAATCTACCCAAAGTATTTCAGGATCCTCGCCGGTGCTACAGAGTTCATGCACTGAGCTGAGATTCTCCGAACTCAGACTTGAGTTAGGAGTAGAACGGAGCACTTATGGGTTACACCTGTGTGCCGTGATGTTGATCCGTCGACTAAACTGAACTAAACTACATCAGTACTGCTGTATGATTCAGAGACAAGAACAACAACTAAAGCAATTACAAGTAAACTACAAACATTCACTAACACAGTGGTTCTCAACCTTTTTTGGCCCGTGCCCCCTTCACCATATTTTCAGAACGTCATCCCCCCCCCCCTTCCTATCAAAAATGTGGTCCGTGCCCCCCTTCACCATATTTTCAGAACGTCACCCCCCCCCCTTTCATATTTCCTACCTAAAAATCCCCCCACCCCTACACAGTATACGTAAAAATGGAAGGTAAATTTAATAGCATATACTAAAACAAGTCTAGACATCCACATAAAACGTGATTTGTGGGTCTACTTACTTTATAAAATGAATTTTAGAAGGATGAGATGTACATAACTGTAAAGTATGAAGGGAAAAACAATATCAAGTAATCGGTTCTTGTATTAACACGATCTTGAAATGGTCTTCATTCCCCCCCCCCCCCCCCCCTGGAAACCCTAAAATTCCCCCCTGGCGGGGGGGGGGGGGGGGGGGGATTCCCCACCGGTTGAGAACCACTGCACTAACAGGTACCTGCACAGAAAGAAGAACTGAAATGGAATGACAGAATCTCTGTTATGGGGCTTAGAGAGAGAACTAGACAGAGTACAGCAAATCAAGAGGTCAGGAAACGGTGCTGATGACAGGCTGGACACTGAGAAAATCTGTTAGTAGTATAAGTAGAAAGCTCTTTCTGCGGAAATCACAGGATAAACAAAATAGAGGGAGACCTGATAAACACATGGAGAAAAGAATTAGAGACAGAGATGAATAATAGGGAGGACGTGAAGGAAGCTGCAGGAGATAGCAAAAATATAGAATATCTTGGTGTGAGCTGGTTGAAGACCTATGATCCAACAGGGGGTAAGGGCAAAAGAGAAAGAAGGTCATACACAGCGAGTTCAACAAATGAAAGACAAAGTTTTTCTTTTTCTCGTAGTTTTATTTTGTTTTTTTACGTGTTGTTAAACAGGACTTTACAGGACATTGCAGTCAACCCCAGCATTTTTTGGTTGTTTGTGATTCCTAGGCAAGTTTACGTTCAGTAGTTTGCCATTCCTTTCTGAATGACAGGCACTTATACCATTTTATGAAAACCAACACAAGTCAGTCTGCTTCCAAAACACCCGCAGCTGTGTATCTTACTTAAAAAAAGATTGTTTAAGTAGAATCTGATGTTTTCTGTTTGTCATTTCCTGATTTCATTTGCACAATAGGCCAAACGTGTTGTGACATTTCTGGGCAGAGCCAAACCAGAGAAACTAGTAGATGAACTGATGAATGAATTACAGGTGAACTGAAATTTTTATATTTTATTAATTTGTTAATGGTTTGAACATTTTGCTTAATTGTTTATTGATAAACGTGTGTGTTGTTTTCACATTTGGAGGAAGCAAAATACATAGCAAACATCTGATGGAAACATTTAAATACCATAGTTTGCCCCGCCCATTACAGTTTCCCTCATCCAGAAATCAGACCTCCCCCCCCCCCCCTCTCTGTCTCTCCCCTCCCTTCCTCTCTTCTTCCCCCCCCCCCTCTCTCTCTCTCTCTCTCTCTCTCTCTCTCTCTCTCTCTCTCTCTCTCTCTCTCTCTCTCTCTCTCTCTCTCTCTCTCTCTCTCTCTCTCTCTCTCTCTCTCCCTCTCCATTTCCATCTCTCTCTGAAAGAAAAAGGCATTGATTTGAAATCTTGTGCAGTCTGCTATTCCTTCTATGCATCATGATTGTACGCACACATTGTGCACTAGTGCTTCTCATTCCCCTTTTTAAACCACCCATTTTCGCTTATTGTTAATACATTATATGTTACGACTTACAATTTTATTGTTAGTTATGTTCGTGGTGGTCTTGACAAACATTCCAACAACCAAAATGTTGGACATTTGATATGTGTTTTAACATATTTATGTATTATACTTTTCTTGAAGACAGAAGCCACAAACAATTTGTTGCATAATTTATTGCCTGGCATATTTCGCTGCATCTTCATCAGATGCACACTACAGAATTATATATAATGTGAAGTCAGTAAATGAATAACACTTAAGCTGAAACAGTTAAAACACAGTCACAAGTATTGCTCAAATGTTTAACATTGCTATCCCCATGGTAATTTTAAATTTAACACAAACTCTTTCTGTTTGCACAAAACTGTCTGGAACCGCCTAATTGCTAATGTCTAACCATATTTGAGTAATTGTTTATTGTTTGTCAAATACAGTATAGAAAGCACTTTTTCTATGTTCACATTATGACCATATTTTATGAAGTGTTGAGAAATTGATGAGGATGGCATTTAATAGTCGTTCAACTAGACAGGGATTCCTGAAGACTGCTTAACTGTCTTTTCCACCCACATTGGCATTTGTCCGGCTACTCGATTTGCTAATTGTCTTTCTACCTATGTAAGTTGCTCATTATTACATTGCATTGGCACCTTTCCGTCTTGACAGACGATAGTTTTGTACATTGTGCTTCAAAAAGGCTTAATAACTACGATCCATGGCGGTGGCAGTAAGTTGCTCAGCACTCACATTAAAATTGGTAAATGCAATTTGGTTTAGTGTATGGCGGCAATGAATCTTTTACAGATGCAGTAGTATCAGGGTGGTTTTATATCTGACCATTGGTTCAGTAGCAAAATATGCCAGGCAATAAATCATGCTACATATTGTTTGTGGCTCCTGTTTTTAAATTCCTAAGGATGTACATTGTATTGAATACTTTATTCAGTCTTTATTGTATGATTTCTAGTTTTATTTTCATTCATGTTCCCATTGTGTATTCTGCTCTTCCAGCCTGATGACCTTGCCAGGCATGTACATATGTTTGTGGTTTCTCCACAGGATTCACATATGCCTTTGTTGTTTCATTAAATATTCCTCAGACTGTGGAGACGCTGAATGTGAACATTGAGCGGACCCAAACTCCTCCTTATTATCGGCTGTCCAGTATTAAGAAGGTGGCAAACATGGCTAGTTCTGCAGATGATGAGAAGCAGATTAGCCCACCATTGGACTATCAGCTGGAGAAGGGGATTCTACACACAAAGAGGCATAGTGCTAATGAGGATGTACAGCTGGAAAGGTGAGTGTGTGTTTCGGAGTCTCTGATTGTGTCTATCTTCAGCTTCATTTTCAACATAATTTACCCATCATCCTTCATTATGTCATACCACCACAGAATACTCACTATTATCATCAGTACCACATTATAACATCACCAATACACTATCACCACAACTACATTTATCATGACTACTACCGCCACAACCATTTGCAGAACATTACTCTCATCATGACGTACCAGAAAGACTCTTGATCTTTTACCAGTTTCTCCACCTCATGCGTCTAAATGTCCTGTGTCTATCTGTGTATTCGTTAACCCCTGCCTCTTGTTCCAGAAACCATGCCTTCCATTACTATTCCTTCTAAGCCACTGTGGCAGTTAACCCTTTACAGGGCAGACGCTTGTCCAGTTTTGTAGCCCTGAACGGGCAAGATTTTTTAAGGTTCTGTAAAAATTTCGGGTCGCGTTAGTAAAAACATCACAAACAAGGTGTTAGTCAACCGATTTTAGTTAAATAAACAACACAATGAAGGGAAAAGCATGCAGAATATGTTACTCACGTGATTGTTGCCGGTAATCCATATATGAACACAAATATTTACGAAATACGGCATGTTGTTTGTGATTTTCCGTCATCTATACGGCAATTTACAAACACATTTTCAGAATCATAATCACTTTCTTTAAAGTCCGACTCACGACTGCTAATGCAAAGTAACGCTTTGCACTGATATCTAGCTCCGATTAATAATCAACTTCGTGCCCTTTAATGTCATTTAAATTGAACAGAGCGAAATCTCGGCTATCACTTGAAGAATCGCCGAAATCCATTTTGAAAAACAGCGTAAAACTCCCAAAAACTATCAAAACAAGTCCGTAAAAGTCTGTTCAAAGTCATTGTAGCGCGTTTACAAATGGCGGCCACGTTGTCAAGCTATGGGCGAAAGTGAAAGTAGCCGACGGAAGTGTCGGAAAGCCGAGAGATCGCGTTTTTACAATGCATAATAGTATCGGCCGGAATCGGCCGTTACGCTCGTATTTAGAGACCGGCCGGTAACGGACGCTACGCCTTGTAAAGGGTTAATGTGGCCATACCTTCCATTACTATTCCTTCTAAGCCACTGTGACAATTAATGTGGCCATGCCTTCCATTACTATTCCTTCTAAGCCACTGTGGCAATTAATGTGGCCATGCCTTCCATTACTATTCCTTCTAAGCCACTGTGGCAATTAATGTGGCCATGCCTTCCATTACTATTCCTTCTAAGCCACTGTGGCAGTTAATGTGGCCATGCCTTCCATTACTATTCCTTCTAAGCCACTGTGGCACTTAATGTGGCCATGCCTTCCATTACTATTCCTTCTAAGCCACTGTGGCACTTAATGTGGCCATGCCTTCCATTACTATTCCTTCTAAGCCACTGTGGCAATTAATGTGGCCATGCCTTCCATTACTATTCCTTCTAAGCCACTGTGGCAATTAATGTGGCCATGCCTTCCATTACAATTCCTTCTAAGCCACTGTGGCAATTAATGTGGTCATGCCTTCCATTACTATTCCTTCTAAGCCACTGTGGCAATTAATGTGGCCATGCCTTCCATTACTATTCCTTCTAAGCCACTGTGGCAATTAATGTGGCCATGCCTTCCATTACTATTCCTTCTAAGCCACTGTGGCAATTAATGTGGCCATGCCTTCCATTACTATTCCTTCTAAGCCACTGTGGCAATTAATGTGGCCATGCCTTCCATTACTATTCCTTCTAAGCCACTGTGGCAATTAATGTGGCCATGCCTTCCATTACTATTCCTTCTAAGCCACTGTGGAAATTAATGTGGCCATGCCTTCCATTACTATTCCTTCTAAGCCACTGTGACAATTAATGTGGCCATGCCTTCCATTACTATTCCTTCTAAGCCACTGTGGCAATTAATGTGGCCATGCCTTCCATTACTATTCCTTCTAAGCCACTGTGGCAATTAATGTGGCCATGCCTTCCATTACAATTCCTTCTAAGCCACTGTGGCAATTAATGTGGCCATGCCTTCCATTACTATTCCTTCTAAGCCACTGTGGCAATTAATGTGGCCATGCCTTCCATTGCTATTCCTTCTAAGCCACTGTGGCAATTAATGTGGCCATGCCTTCCATTACTATTCCTTCTAAGCCACTGTGGCAATTAATGTGGCCATGCCTTCCTTTACTATTCCTTCTAAGCCACTGTGGCAATTAATGTTACTATTCCTTCTAAGCCACTGTGGCAATTAATGTGGCCATGCCTTCCATTACTATTCCTTCTAAGCCACTGTGGAAATTAATGTGAACAAAGTATTTCAGTTTATCAGACATGATGCTATTTATGATGCGTTTTCGTCAATGTTCAAATCTGGTAGATATCAGTTTTATTTTTTTCTTGATTCATGGTATTCATAAAATTTGTCTGTAACATTTAAGTTTGAGTTCAATCAAGAACCGACCTACTTACTGACTGACCCTAGTATAATTTAAATGTTATTTCACCGAGTCTTGTTTTCTGATGCAAGACGTAGTTCTATTTTAATGTGCTTTTTTCAGCACACCAAGGACCAACTCTACAGCATCACTCAGAAGCATTACCAGCAACAGCACTGGTTCCACAGCAGAACAACAAGGTTGGACAATAAGCGTCTGTTCTGTCCACTTGTTATCTTATGCTCAAGAATGTAACATTTCTATATTTTGTAAGACCTTTATGGATGCTCTATGAGTGACTGAAAGCATTTCAAGAGTCAGGTTTTCTAGTGAAGCAAGCTAAAGCTGGTGGTAACCTCTGTCTGAGACTTTATTCTGGCACGAGTCTGACAGCCGACAATTACCATGGGGAGAAGTTAGTAATGTTGATGAGATAATGACAGTGAGTGGGAGAGTTGGTGTAATGGTGGGAGTTAATGTTGACACTGGGATGAGCATGGTTGGATGAAGCTGGTAATAAGCTGTCTAAGATTTAATACTGGCACAAGTCCGATAGCCGAAAATTACCATGAGGAGAAGTTGAAAAGACTTTTTATGAGATAATTATGGAATGAGCGGGAGAGGTGGGTTAATGGGTAGGAGTTTTGCTGACAATGACATGAGCATGGTTGGATGAGGGTTCACTGTCAGGTTTTTGACGTTTACAACGGAAGGGAAAGCCTGGCCACCTATTCCTCTGTGAACTCAGGCCTACAAAATGTGATGGTTCTAACACTTTAATCCCCACAGCAGGTTCTTGCTAATGACTTTATAATATAATAAATAAGTTACAGAATGTGTGAAATTCCCCAGAAGTAAAGAGTTGATTCATAAAGCCAGCAAAATAATTTGTGATGAGGAAAATGGGTAAAGATATTTCTATAGCAGATAGTACCATTGGGGTGTGATATGCTAGGCTGTCACATACTGTAGGCCACGACTTATGAGGTGAGGGTAGCCAATTCTCTTTCTTTAAAGCCTTTCTTTCCCAGACAGTTTCCAGAACATTCTGAACATTTTCCAGTGCTAATTTCTATTAGACTGGGTCGACACCAGAGCCAAACTGATTTTTAAAAGTAATCTGGCTGCCTCTGCTTGGGATTGACCCCAGACCAGTGTCTTAATAGTGTAATGCACTGACCACTTTACCACAGTGGCTTGTGATGAGTACATTTATATTTCAATGCACGCTAATAAATTAGATGATAAATTTCAACACAGAAGCCACAAATGATACGTTGCAGGATTTATCGCCTGGCATATTTCGCTGCGTCTCGTACAGGTGCATACTGCAGAGTTATATATCATATGGCGTGAATAAATGAATAATACTTTAAGCTAAAACTCTTAAAACTCATATAGTTTACAGGTATTGTTCAAATGTGGAGCATTGTTATCCCTACGGTAATTTCAAATTCGACACAAACTCTTTTCTGTTTGTAGTGAAATATGCTAGGCAGTAAATTCGTCTTCTGTGTTCATCCGGAGTTTTTTTTTTTTGGACGTGATTGTGTTGTGCCTGTTTACAGCAGAGCTGCGTTCTTGCGCCGTTAGACCAACACATCCGACTACTGTGGGCATTTGTTGACCGGGTTAATCTTCCTGGGTGCCAGGCAGTAAATCATGCAACATATTGTTTGTGACTTCTGTGTTGAAATTCACTAAGGGAATACACGGTTTTGTGGAAAAATGCAAATGCAAAGAATTCAATAGGTTATGCTTGGTTATATCAGCATAATTATTTGCAAAGCAATTTTATCCAAATGCAGATATCATCTTCTTCTTCTGCGTTCATCCGGAGTTTTTTTTTTCTGGACGTGATTGCGTTGTGCCTGTTTACAGCAGAGCTGCATTCTTGTGCCATTGGGCCGACACATCTGATTTCTGCGGGCATTTGTTGACCAGGTTAACCTTCCCGGCAAAAGCAGATATGAGTTGCAAGGAGTAATGTTAATGTTATTTAAACAATATTGTTATTTACATAATAATTATATGTCATAGAAATAGGTATGGTGTAATGTAGGATATGGCCCTGTAAATTAGTAAGAAAATTATCATGAAGAATCTGAAGGGAGTAATGAGAATGTGATAAAGTGAATAATTTTGAAAAGTTGTAGGATAAAGATCATTTAAGTGAAAGGACCTAGAAATAGATGTAGTTGTATCAAGGGGTACAATCTGAAAATATGTTCAAAACATCACATAGAGTTAATGGTTTGACAAAAGATAAGAGAGCTAGCTATATGCTATGGTAGCAAATGTAAGAAGATGTGAACTGTCTAGTAAATTACAAAGTATCAGAAGACGGAAGCGTTTATAAAATGATTAAAGAAATATCAGAAAGAAATAACTTATGTAAATATGCAAGAATAATATCACACAGTGATAGGTTGTATAAAAACAATGAGTGAAGTAACCAAGAGTGTATGCTCCTGTATGGCATGCACACTAGCGAAGCTGATTACAGACTCTTCTGGTAATGTCATGAGCACGGTCTCACACAGATTCGACGTCTGAGCTCATCACTCGTCAAAGTGAGGGAAAGATTGGCCACCTATTCCTTCTTGCTCTCAGACCTACGAAATGTGATGTTACTATCACATCAAAGACACATAGCAGAAATTTATTTTTACAATATAAAAGAAATAAGTTATACTTTAAAAGAGATGAGACAATTTTTCAAAAGTTCCTTGACTTGTGAATGAAATACAATTAATTTTGAAAGTACTTAAAATGTGTAGACATATTCAGAAGTGTATATTCCTGAAAATATTTAAGAAATAAGTTGTACTTTAAAAGGTTTTGAAATAATTGAGAAAAGTATTCACAGGTGAATGTTTCTTAAAAGTAGAAGAAGTGTATCTTATGTTGAGATGTCGTAAACAATTGAAGGAGAAGTATTTAAAAGTGTATATTGCTGCCTGTAGGACAGAAGAATATAAAGTAAACAGTTCTGTAGCTAGATAAGCAGTTTTACAAAGAACATCTTCATAATCAAATTTTTCTTATATGTTGAGATGCATATGACTGTAATGTTTACAGGAACGAATCTCCGCCATGAAATCTTAAAGATAATCATAATTATAATAATGGATTATTCACAATTTAAACTTGGTATTTCCTCAACTAATGTGTCTCCATATACAGATGATGATACTGTTGGTCCATCTTTACCACGTGTGAGTGGAGTTGAATTGCGGCACAGTGAGTCTGTTGCTCCATATCCACTCCCCATGCCAGCTTATGGAGGCTACTTTGCCCTACTCAATGAGTGTATGCCTGAGAATTTCTCACCCACTCCAGGCTTCCACAGGTAGTCATAATTTTTATTTCTTGCTCTGCGTTGGTGTTGTTAAACAAATGATTTATTTCAGGGTCCTAAAATGTTGAAAGTTTAGTCCATACTGACTTCAGAGGTACTTGTAAGTTATGTACCCAAGTCAAGGATGAGAAGTGAACATTTTAGTCCAACTGACCGGTGTAGGGAGTCATATCTCAGCAATATAAAAATAAAGCAGTATAGATGTGTTTTTGATGAGCAAATTGAATGCCAGAGATGCAGCACAAGAGATGAATGAAGTCAGATAACTCAGAGATTAAATGGTTAATGTTAACAAGCTAGAGGATTAACTTCATTGCACCTGGTTTTACCCCACCTGACTCGGTCTGTCTCTGCAGAAGGTCATGCCACATGCCGAGAGCATTGCATAAAGCACAAACTCTGTAGCTCCATAGTCATGTTGTGTCTTATGAGGGACCATCAGAAAGTAATACACCATAGTTTTCACGAAACAATTGTATGCATGTCTTGACTGTACCAGATTTTGTCCAATTCACATAGCCATTTATTCATGAATCACACCTACATCATCATCAAACGTTGCCCCAGGGAGTGCAATTTTAAGAGGACCATAAATATGAAAATCAGAGGATGCCAGATCATAGGTGGAAGACGGAGTACAGTCCGGCCCAATCTGGCAGTTGCCTTCTGTGTTTTCTGATTGTGCTGTATTGTCTTGTTGGAGCAACAGTTCTGCCTGATTTTTTTTTATTCTGAACTCTGTGGAACCACTTATTGAGTTTCATTAGTGTTTTGATTTAAACTCAGAATTGATTGTCTCACCTCTTCGCATCAGTTCACAAGAATCACACCATCAAAAGACAATGATCATAATCTTTTCTGTTGATGGAGTCTTAAATTTCTCTCTTTTTGATGATTGTGCATGATGCCATTCCATTGAGTGCATTTTTGTTTCAGGCTGAAAATAATGCACCCAGGTTTTATCACCTGCAATGATCCTCCACAAAAATTTGTCTCCCTCAACATCCCAACATTTTAATTGTTTTCTTTTGAAATATGTGCTCGTTTAGAGATATTTTACAGAACCCATTTTGTGCTAACCTTTGAATTTGCAGTAGATTTGCAAATTTTAACTCCATTTCCCTTGCTGACTGACAACTGCAGGCCGAACCGTCCAAGAATCCAGTGGTGCCCACACTATGCCCACGAGCAGCATGACGATGGAGGTGATGGCAGCAACACAGGCTTTCCTATGGCTAGAAGCACAGCATTATACCAACGTGTGTGTACTAAGTGATTCAATGAGCATGATTCAGAAGGTCGAAGCTGGATCTGTACGTAGACAGTGGACTGAGTCGCTGAGGAAGTCTGTTGTCCATAAAGTCACCTTCATCTTTGTCCCGGGACATGCGGGAGTTGAGGGAAATGAACGAGCTGATAAACTGGCTGGCTCTGTACCCCCTGCAGATGGCCAGCCCATGGATCGTCCAGATGTTATTAACATCCTTAAAGACATGTCGAGAACAGAAGACTTTGACGTCAGTGAATCCACATCGCTGTCCAGGATGAAAGACTTGGAGTAAGAATTGGCACGGCCAGATGCGAGAGGTACATCGAGAAAACAAGCGCCTCGTCACCACACGACTGGCACTAAGCACCGAACGTGAGCTATGCGGGGGGAGATCTGAGCACTAAACCGTCCGAGTCAATGAAGTACCCCACTAATACTGATAACTGCACCAGTAGTGACTGATGCACTGTATTGATATGGCCTCAGGATAGCTCAACATGTTAGGCGATAACTTGCAGAAATCTGAGCAGTAGATCAACTCATCCATACTTCTAAGCTTTACTCTCTGAGTCACGACAGTGCCATGACTGCACACTTCCATAACAGCAACTACGTTCATGAACGTCACCACAGTTTATTTTTCCGCATCCAGAAATTCTATTACAATTTGTTGTTTGTAATGCAAGTTGTTCACACATGCCATTGGAACAAATTACAATAGCTCTTCTAATTGTCTAAATATGGGAAACTCATACAAAAATAGAGATATTTCAAATTTGATGTGTACACAATTTAATGTTTCTAGGCTTTATTATTCGCTGAAAACAAATGGTATCAACTTGGCAACAACCTTTCCCCTTTTTTGATACCTTCTTAATGCTTAAGGATGTGGATTTCTCCAGTGCATGATTGTTTAGTCTCGAGTTTTCATGTATAGTTCTAGTTTAAACTTAGTCCAATAATTTGTTTTCAAAACTATATGGTTGTAATACTTAATTATAAATAAAACAAACAATATAACCAGGAAAATCAAAGAGTTGATAAAAGTTCTTCTTGCATCTTCTGCTGCTATCCATCTCCCAGTGGAGCATAGGCACACAATCAACTCTTGTCAAAATCTCTGTAAACTTATTCATGATTGCTTGAATTTTACAGCTAAATTTTCTACTGTATGAGGTAGCTGGTCTCACACCAACCTTCTTTAGTTGCCTCTTACAACATGCATGCTTGGTTACGCAATGTTACTGTTCTTTGCATCCCTTATGGACACCGCTAAGATACAGGAATTTTCTGCAGTAGGGATGTCCAGCATGGCTGACTGGATAAGAAAAATTTCCGGTATGCTGATGTCGAGGTAGCGGGTTCACCCCTACTCTGGTTAGTTGGACTAAAATGTTGACTTCTCGTCCTTGATATGGCGGAGTAAATTACAAGTACCCCTGAAGTCGGAGTGGGGTCGCCTGATGGTGGGGGGGGGGGGGGGTAGGTAATAGGGAAAACTAATCCAACAGGCAAAAATCAGTCCAGTGCACTAGAAGCAGTAGCACGTGTATGGACTACGCTTGAGTTCAAACGTGAGGAATGGCAAAAAAATGTCTGCAGTACCTAGATAGTAAACTTCTTTTGTTGTCCATAGAGTTCTTTTCATTCTACATCGTATCACTGAGCTTCAACAGTTAAAAGACATGGGATTTCTGTATGTCCGGGGTAGGATTGGTCAGTCTCATTTTGTTTTCACACACACTACTACTATATATATATATATATATATATATATATATATATATATATATATATATATATATATATATATATATATATGTATTTATATGTTTTTCCAGCTTAAAGGTAGTTATGTTCACGACTTTGTTTTCAAATCTATACTGGTGTCATACTTTATTATAATAGTGATCTCCATGATGAGGTGGTTAGGCCTGCCTTGTATTCAGAAGGTTGAAGGTTTCTTTTCAGACTGTCACTCAGATCATGAGTGCAGTATTTTTCCTGAGATCACTGATGGCCATCACCAGTGCTACAAAATTTGTGCTTTGTGCAATGCTCTCAGCAGGCTTTCTAATAAGAGAGACCAAGTCAGATGGGGTAAAACAACATGCAATGAAATCAATCATCTTTCCTTTAACTGTTTTAAAAAATGTATTAAAAATATAGTTAAGTGAAAACGAAACAAAGAATTTATCAGATGTCAAAAAGCCAGTGCACTTACATATCAACTATCACCCTTACTAAAACATCCAAATATACCCATGTCCGTAAAACAACATATAATAAATAGCATATTCACACCAACCGTATGCTACCAGTCTCAAACCTGGACTTTATCCAAATCACACTTTCGCAAAAATCAACACCTGCGAGATGCAATGCCTGAGGAGAGCTGCTAACTTAACAACCCGAGACCGAGTAAGAAATGCTGCTATCAGACAGACAGTGGGATCAACACCTTGTGCCACATTTATTGAAAGACAGAAGATCAAGTGGTTTGCCATGTCGTTAGAATGCAACACTATCAACTAGCATCACTGGCCTTACATCAAAGATGATCTGCGACAAGACCAAGAGGACGTCCAAGAAGAAAATGGATTGACGACATCATAGACATTATATAGTCACACGGAAGGACACTATCCAGTGTCGCCCATCGGGTGTTGGAGCGCAAATTATTCTTCACCATGACACTTGACGGCAGAAGTGGAAGATGATGATGATGATGATGATGACAAGCCCAAATACTGACTGTCCTGCCTTTACAAGTTAATGGGGTACAATGAGATTTTCTTACTTACTTATTGTAATATAATTGCTAAAGAATGAGCCAAAATACCTATTTCTAGTCAAACATAGTCCATTGGGTGCATGATTAACCAGAGAAATCATTTATTCAACAGAAGTAACATTGCTGTGATGTTTCTCTGTGACCTTGTACTGGATGGGCTAGAAGTTGATTGGTCGCCTCACTTACCACTCATGTTGCACGTGATCTTTCTAGGTGAGTTAAATGTTTCTCAGTATCCAGTAATGCAGTCCAATGTACTCGTATATAATGTACCATGCTTACGTTTATTGTCTTTTGCTCTGTCTTCAAGATGATGCATAAGTACGAGGCGGCTTCAAATGAAAACCTGAAAAGTGTGATAGAAATCACAATAGCCATGCCATTGTCTTGTAACCTGTCAATATTGTTGTTAAGGATGTCAAGAGTGTTAAGCATGTGACATCATGGTGCAGACAAACACGGTGACATCATAAGGACAGTTTAAAGATGGCTGCCCAACTTTTGACATGCACCAAAGAGGAGCAGCATTCTGTTATCCGTTATTTGATCAATGAAGGAGTGAAACCTATAGAAATTTATCGGCGAACGAAGATCAATTATGGTGATGCATGCCTGTCAGTCCAGCAAGTGTGTGAGTTGAGTAGGAAGTTTCAAATCGGCGCTACTTCTGGGACAGACTGTTCACGACTAGGTCAGGCACATAGAGTAGTGACCAAGATAAGGTTTTCCTACAGGCATCCAAGCACTTTATCAGCGCTGGAGGACTTGCATTGAACGCTGTGGTGACTACATAAAAAAATGATACATGTTTTCATTACTTTTTCAGAATACATTCACACATAAAAAGAACAAAAAACATTTAAGGTTTTCATTTGAAGCCTCCTCATATAAGGATGTTTATCTTGAGTCATCATCATCACGTGGCAGGTCCAAGATATTACCTGTGTCTTATTATTAGCCTTTTTCTGTGTACTGTAGCACACGTAGCCATTTCTCATCATTTTCTTGGTGGTCTGTGTTTTTAAGCTATATAGTGCTATTGGCCATATGCTTCACCCAATCACTAGAGTTGTGGATCAGCTCTGTGTTTTTGTTTTGATTATGCCATGTGGACAAGTCGTCTAGGTATTTACTTCTCTGCCTTTCCCTTGTTCTTTCCCCATCAATCGTGCCAATTGTTACCAAATTCTCCAGTTTATTTCTTCTCATAATGTGTTAAGAAATTATTGACTGGTTACTTCTAATTTCTCTAATCAGTCTCTAGTTTTTATAAGTACATACGATAGATGTACATTTCATAGTTGACAACTTAGTATTTTTTTAATGTCCAAATTATATTTTTGGTGTGTCAGTATGTTCTACTTCTCAACTACTCACAGTTAAACAAAACTATGTACAATTAATCTCAACACACACATATGTTCATTTAGAAATCTTCTCAACACACACATGTATGTTCATTTAGAAATCTTCTCAACACACACATATGTTCATTTAGAAAGCTTCTCAACACATAAGCATGTTCATTTAGAAAGCTAAGGAACAAGTCTCATCTGTGGCTGCATCGATTGACAATTATGACCAGTGAACACTGCCAGTTGCATGCTGGTCTCTCTCTGGGTCACAACAACTTGTGCGATTGATATGTAGTTCAACTACATGTCGCTTGTGACTCATACTAAGCCTGTCTTGAAGTCAGCATTCATACTTAATATGTTGCATTAATGTTGCTTAATTATGTTGCATATCCCTTACGGGACGTTGCAGTCAACACTAGCATTTTTCAGCTGCTGTTGATGTACCTGGCAAGATTACCCTCAGTAATTTGCCACTGCTTTCTGCGCGACCGGCTCACATACCCTGTAAGTTACCGCTACCAATTCTCGCTCACATCACGTCACTCACGAGAGTATACAGGATTATGGAGAAAGATGCTAACCCCTAGGCCAGAGAGACCAGCTTAATTCCCAAGTTGGAAGGATCAAATTGCTGGGACTAGTCTAAGGGAGACACAAACCTACTGTTTTGCAGACTTAATGGGGACAGTCAAAGGCAATGACAGGCAAACCTGATGGTAGTACTTGTTGCAACCTGGCAGACTGGGCAACATGCCTGACAAAACACTGGACTCTTGTATGTGGTTTTGTGTGTGCGCTCGCTTGCTTTGAATCCAAGCATAATCCACACACGTGCTGGTACATCTAGTGCACTGGACTGATTTTTGCGTGTGGATTAGCTTTCACTATTATCAATGTACCTCGCCATCAGACGAATCCACTCCGACTTCTGAGGTTTTTGTAATTTACATACCCAAGTCAGTGATGAGAAATCAATATTTTAGTCCAACTGATGTGTACGGGTTGAACCCGCTACCACAGCATCAGAACACCAGAAGTTTAAGAGTGAAGTTTATCCATTCAGCCATGCTGACCTCATGATGATCTTATGATGATATTTTATTCCCAATCTTCTTCTTCTGCTGCTGCGTTCATCTGGAGTGTTGTTTTAGACATAATTGCATTGTGTCTGTTTACAGCAGAGCTGCAATATTTGCACCTTTCGGCCAACACATCAGACTTCTTCAGGCATATATTGACCAGGGTTACCATCCCGAGTATTTCCAATCTAATGTTCTGAAATGTTTTTTCTTTAGAAATATCTGTAAACAGTTGAATGTTGTTAGTAAGTTATTAATGTGTTGGTGATTTGTTTGCTGTGATTGTGTATTTTACATATTCAGGCCTGGATCATTCAAGAGCATTAGTTTATGAGCACTGCAAGAAGTTGCTGCAGAACCTACTTCTGCTGGCTTCCTCCCAGGAGCAGATCTCCTCGTCAACCTCACGACTGCTACTGTCATACCGCAGCTCTGTAGCAGATACCCTGAAGGTCATATCAGAGGACAGAGATGCTCAGTTGACACTTGGTAAGTCACATGTACAGAAAATCACCAACACTAGCACAAGACGACAACCTTGTATATGGGTGAGGGCCGGACATTTAGGCACACTTGAAGCAAGGGGTTCAGTCTTTTAAGTACAAATGTATTTAAAAACTTCTAATCATTTCATACATAAAATATAGAACACAAACCTCTGCTAGAGAAAAAATAAACATATTCACAGGTCTATGAAAACCATTCAAGGGATAGAAATGAATATGTCAGTTATTTTTAATATTGTTGTGAACCCATAGGCTATAATTTTCATTATTATTATTTTGAGATGATTTGCATGTGATTTTATAGCTGTTCTTTTCGTGAATTTCATATTAAGTTTCTTCTCAAACACGGTCATTGAGACAACTATTCTACAAGTTGTTTCTAGAAAGCCCAATTCAACTGAGAGAATTCCTGGAGCAATTACTCATCATCATTATCGTCTTCCTCTTTTGCCGTCAAGCGTCGTGGGAAGGAATAATTGGTGCTCCAGCGCCTGATGGGTGGCACTGGATAGTTTCATTCCGTGTGATTGTACAATGTCTTTGATGTCATCAATCCATTTTCTTCTCAGGCATCCTGTTGTTCTCATCGCAGATTATCTTTGATGTAGGGCCAGTGCTGGTAGTTGATGGTGTTGCATTTTAACGAGATGGCCAAACCATTTGATCTTCTGTCTTTCGATAAATGTGGCACAAGGTGTTCATCCCACTGTCTGTCTGATAACAATATTTCTTATTCAGTCTCAGATTGTTAAGTTGGCAGCTCTCCTCAGGCATCTCATCTCACAGGTGTTGATTGTGCATAAGTGTGATTTGGATAATGTTCAAGTTTGAGATTGGTAACATAGAGTTGGTGTGAATATGCTGTATATTATCTGTCATTTTGCAGACACTGGTATGTTTGGATGTTTCAGTATGGGTGAAACCCATACCTGTTTCAGTATGGGGGAAACCCATACCTGTTTCAGTATGGGGGAAACCCATACCTGTGTCCGCAAAACGACAGATATGTTTGGATGTTTCAGTATGGGTGATAGTTGATATGTAAAAGCACTTGCTTTTTGACATCTGATTTCAATTTCTCTGTCCTTCTTCTGCTGCGTTGATCCGGAGTTTTTTTCCGGACGTGATTGCGTTGTGCCTGTTTACAGCAGAGCTGTGTTCTTGCGCCGTTAGGCTGACACATCCGACTTCTGCGGGCATTTGTTGACCGGGTTAACCTTCCCGAATTTCTCTGTCCAATCTGCCATCTTCTATGATCATACTTCCAAGATATTTCAATTCTTTAACTTGTTTCAGATATGTGCCATTTATCTGTATAAGTGGACCAGGAGATCTGCTAACTTGCATTACTTACTATTTTAGTTAATAGGTTCAAAGCAAAGAGAACAGATCAGTGTTGGCCAGTGACTTTAAATGTTAATCAAAATCAAGGTTTATTGGGCTCGAAGACAGTGAGTGTCTCTGAAGAGATCATAGCTGAAAATAATCAGCTTCATTATTGTGCCAGGACATGTAGTTATGTAAAAGGAAATGAACAAGATAATAGTCTTGCAGTCAAGGCTATTATAGAAAACGGACGAGCAATAGACAGCTGATATACTGAATGCCTTCTGAAACGCAAAGTGATATCAAATGATGGCTATGAATCTGCAACCTTGACCAGATGCCAGAACATTAAGTCAGAAAGGGTTAAGCCAGACAAGAGGGTTATGCAAGAGGCCAAAGAAGAATAGTAAACCAACACAGAACTGGTGTTGTCGTCTGTGGAAGATGCTGAGGAGGGGATCCAAGCAATTATGGACTGAATTGTTTGATGTGCAGGGAGGATAATCTCTTGACTATTAATCTGTCTTTAATGTTTTTATTTGTAATCATTTATGGTTTATGATGAAGAATTGATGTAACCTAAGCCCATAAGTGTTGGATCTCTTCCAGCAGAAGTCAAAAGTTGTGAATGTTGATTGTTCCTGTTGCGAGGTTTGTTGTCTGTTAACGTACTTTGGACAGTTTTGGCTAGTTTACTGTCTATCACGTGCATGCTTATAAATATCTATCTCTTTTTCTGTATCATAACATAAAAACTGATAACCCTGTGAAATTTTAGGCCTTCACATATTATAGGAGGACATTTTGAAAATTGTCGGGCACTTATTTGTAGGAGTCTGTTTTGATCCCAGAATCTTACTGTTTGGAAAATATAATCCTGATTCCTCTGGGGATTTAACCTGATCTTGCCATCTAAGCATACTAACTACTAAGTCTGACTGAGAGATGAAAACATGGTAGATAATGACCCCTGAAAATAACTTTTACATCTCTTTCTTTGTCAAAAGAAACTCCCTCCAGAGACCCTCACATTCAGTACATCACCAAATCCACATTCAGCATCGACAGCAGTGCCACTGTGACACCAGATAGCACCAGTGACTACACTGATCCTGAAATGCTGGAAACAGTGGACGAGGTCATCCGAGCCATGTTAAATTTCATGGAATCCAGGTGAGAACAACCTTTAGCATCGGACGAACAAACAAACGAACTTAAGGGTCATAAATTGGACACGTGTTACCATCTTACATTCGGCCCTTCCAGTCACTCATCTTTCGTACATCAGTTAGCTATTTTGCATGTTACATTCACATAGGAAAAAAAACATTGTCAAATGAAAGTTTTGAACATAAACAATGCATATTACCATGTTATGAAACAGGCAGGCAGCCAGACACACATACACAAGCACATGCGCGCGCATGCACACACACACACACACACACATATGCGCGCACACACACACACACAGAGTTATGCACCCACTTAACACACAAATACACACTCCCTCGCATACACATATTCTCACTCACAATTACAAACTCATTAACAAAAATCAGTATGCATCAGCATGACAAGGCAGAATTAGTTGCAATATGATGATGAATTTATTACGAAGGGGGTCTGCACTGACCTGTTGTCAGGGCAGCAACAATAATCCATGTTAAACTGAACTACACCAAAGTCCTGGGTTTAATCGCTGGCCTTGTTCATACAAACCACACTTGTAAAACAGATAATGCCAAGGAGACAAAACCTACAATAGAAATATCATAGAGTTGTTATAAATGGAGAGACTGGATCAATTCAGTGTGGTCTTCAAAAGTGTTGAAATAGAACATGTCTAGACATAATTTGGTATTATCACTATCATCATGTGCTTTGCCAGATGGTATAGACATTCATGTCTCTCCACAAATCTTGGTCCCTGGTTCTATTGATGATATTTCTTCGTGTCACCATCTTAGGCCATTCAGCATTATATCTGTCAGTCTTCCTCTGCCTCTTCTACCACTGATATTGCCAGTCGTGATAATACTTTTCAGTGCTTCTCTTCTCATTACATGACCAAAGAACATTGTCTGTTTCTTATAGTTAAATATCATGTTCTCATTTCATTAGCCTTTTCAAGGCACATGTTATTAGTTACTCTGGCAGTCCAATTTGGCATGGGACTGCAAAAATACCTCAAGTCACAGGTTGCCAAAAGAAAGATGTTTGCCAGCTTTCAACCAGACACACAAACGGTGAAGTATCTTTATTAATCTTTGTTTGATGCTGAAATGATGCTGGATGGTGGACTGAGACATTGACATGGAGGAACATCAGCAGAGTGCTGCAGAATTCTCCTTTCCTTCTCCATGCTCAGAAATCAGTGGGGTATATGAGACTGACACTGGAAACATATTGTGAGCCAGGTGATGGGCCCTAGTATAACTTCTCTTCTGAGGTTGAACGGGACAGAGGTAATGTTATAATGAAATGGAAAAAAAACTTCACATCTGCGGAGATGCACATTTGAATGTGACCAGGTCATGATTCAGCATAATACATGTGGGTTGGCTGACCTTTGATATAGGTTAGTCTTGTTTCTTCCACAGGTTTTAGGTATTTTCATTGTCAGCAGACTCCAACCTAATACCCACAAATATACATAGAGGTTGAACTATAACATCATTTGCTAATTAAAAAATACAATAGATTTTTTTTTTGGTGTATTCTCAAACAGAAAGGGCAGGCCACTCTGGAGTTCAGAGGACATAACTCCAAAAATGTTGAGCACCCAGAGTGCAACACATCTTGGTTATTTTCTTAAATACACCGTCAAGTGCTTTAAGGAGTTGTCACCCCTGGCTCTGGTGGAGCAGCGGTGGTCGCAGGTGGCGCTTCAGCTAGCGTTATCATGCTCATCCAGGCATTACGCTGGCAGGTCCTTTCAGATTCTGAGAGCCCTGCAGATCCGTCCATCCACTCAGATGTTGTCAGATATTCTGTCCCGGCTTGTAGAAACTGTGGCAGAACAGGGAGAGGACATGCAGGTAGGTAGCCAATCAAATCAGTTGTCATATTTGCATTGAAGGTCAGCTGCAGCCTATCTGCAGTAATCACTGTCTGTTTCCATTGCCGTGTAATTGCGCATCATTTTTTTTTTTTTTGGTCTGCCTCTTGATGTTATCCTGTCACTGCAAACATCTTTATCTTATACATTTACCTTCAACAATTTCTTCTGTTATAGTTTTAAGCCATAAATGGCACGTCTTTTTATGTGACCAAAATTTATTGTCTTTTTTTACAAATATATATCTTATTGGTCCGTTTGCATATATATATATATATATATATATATATATATATATATATATATATATATATATATATATATATATATATATATTTCTGCTTGCACTGTTGCTCAGGGGCCATGAGTGCGTTTCACAATTCCTTGACATACTGTGTTGAGGGTTCGAAAGCAGCTACATATGATTTGGAAGCAGACCGCGTTGCATTGATTTTGATGTAATATCAATTTGGAAACTGTTGTCACTGTGACAGGTTGTAATCTCGGTTGGTAACTATAGCTTTCAGTGTTTATGTTGTCTAGTGCGTCCTCAAGCCTCTACTTCTTTCTTCTACTTCTATGAGTGCTAAACAATACATTTGTGTTTATTTATGAATTGATTTTGATGATATGAGCGTTGGTCATTAAGAAAGCTGTGGCAAACTACTGAATGTAAAAATTGCCTAGTAAATGGCAAACGGAAAAAAAATATTTGGGTTGGTTGCAACATCCTGTAAAGGACGTGCAACTAGCTTTTGATTTATCTAGCTGTGATGTGAAACAAGGGTTCTATGAGAAGATTTTAGAAAAGAATTTTGGTGCTGTAGCAAAGTGATTGTGGATGCAATTTGCAATCCCGCATGCTGCGTTTGAAACACAGCTGCAGATAATTTGAAAACAAACTACTGTGTGCTGGTTTTCATACAATGCTATGAGTGCTGGTCGTTCAGAAAACAGTGATAGACTACTGAACGTAAATTTGTTAAACCACAAACAATAAAAAAAAGCTGGGATTGACTGTAACATTCTGTAAAGGATATGCAACTAACTTTTAACAAAGAAAGAGGGAGAATGAAGATAGTCAGCTGGCAAATCAGACCAATGGAGGGAGATTTGACAACATTTTCTATAGACATGGAGCAGAATCCCTGCAACTAGTTACTGTCGGACTAAAGGCTAGTCTGGCATAAGATAATATTCTTTGTGGAGGAAACATTACCATCCTAGGCCTCACCCTAGCTAGTCCTATGTGCTGGACTGAATCATACCTGTATGCCAGTATTCCTCTCTACAGATATGAAGTTCCAGTACCGGTCTTGCACAACTCACTGATTTCTGAGCTTGAAGATGGGACAGATTTATGTAACATGTTCAGGGCTTAGACAACATGAACACCAATGCATCAGGCTTAACAGTTGAAACTTAGGTCTTCCAGAGGACTAACAACCAACCAATCAAAACTGCTGTATGAGCGAATAATAATATTTCTTTTGTATTGAATACAGGGATACGTGACAGAAATGATGCTGACTTTAGAAGCTTCAATCGACAATCTTGACCTTGAATTCCGACCAATAGACTTCATGCGAGAGCTCTTTATGTCCACACCCAACTTGGCCAAGGATTTGGGGGATGCCAGACGGAGTGCCATTACAGCACCGAAGCATGCACACCCACACCATGCTAGGAGCACTAGCTACACAGTGTCTGCTTACACACAGAGAGCGTATGCTGGGGGAGGTAAAGCATTTCCTGTGTATTACTAACATGTGTAATGTGATTAGTTAGCTTGACAAACAAGAGAAGTTGACAAAATAGAGCATGCCTTCTGAATGCATCGATAAGTTGCCATCTTTACTTTAAAGATTGGCCACACTTAATTTTCTCTCTTGCTTCATGAGGGTTTAGTCTGATATCCTTTTCCAGTTAATCTTTTGATGTTTTTCTATGTAAGCCATTCTCTTCCTTTTCCATTTAAATAATTTTTAAGGTACCGAAACATGAAACAAAAACAACTAAGGAAATATGGAACAAGGAATATGTAGTTATGGCAATACATAATTGTTCACATTAGTGATGTGAGTAGCTATTTGGTTTAACATCTTTTTCCTAGTCCATCTTTTGGGTTTTTCCCATGTAAGCTTTCATTATTTCTTTTGTACTTAACTAATTTAAAGAAACTAAAATAACTTAGGAAACACAGAACTAGAAATATGTAGTTAGGGTAGTAACTAATGTTCATAATAGTGATATAAGTAGCTGTTTTGATGAGAGCTCTTTAATTTCTTAGTCATGAAAAAATATTGCACCAAACAAATAGAAATTCAATGATACTCCATTCAAACCTCAGTGTTAATTGTAAGCAAAGATATAAATTTTTTATGTTAATCATGTCTCAAAGTTGCAAAAATAACAAACACAAGAGTTTATGCAATTACTGCCTGGCTAACTTGTATCATAGACCACAATCATGGCATTTGATATTTAGATGGTGTGGCTCTTTTGGCATGAGATTTACTGCCATGCAAACTCTCAACTGATTGAATCATTACTGTAATTACTTTTCTTCTATTAATTGTGTACCTTTTTGCTGGAAATATATTGAAATATATAGGCAGTTAATTAATTAAAACTATTATAAAAGGTGCTTGCATAAAACTAGACCAGGGGTCACCAAACTACGGCCCGCGGGCCGGATCCGTCCCGCTACGTCATTTCATCCGGCCTGCAGACGGTACTCGAACTTGCTTGATATAATGTATGGAACACGAGGCCCCGTGATACAATTTAAATGTAAATATTATGCTTAAAATAATAGGAGATCTTCACATGTGTGGAGACCTCCTGGCTGCTATGTGTCTTAAATTTATTATTTTCAATTATAAATTATTGTATCTAGATTTTCTTGTTTATTGTAATGTTTGCTTATTTCGCGCGATCCCAAGTCCTTCCCCGGCTCGTGGTAGTGACATCACATCCCACATGAATGAACTTAATTTAAAACTTCAGGGAAAGATTAACCTCGTCTGTGATCTCTACAGAATCATCAAATGATTTCAGAGAAAGCTGTCATTGTTTGAAGTACAACTGGAGGAGAAAATCTTTTCTCAGTTTCAATGTTTCAAAGAGGTTTGCTCTACAATCGGCGAAGATGTCTACCTCGATTTTCCGAAAAACATTATTCGTGACTTGAAGACGCATTTTTGTAGAGATTTTCAGATCTTGACAGAATTTAAAGTGACATTCTTCTCTTCCAGAATCCGTTTGATTGTAGCCTTGATGGTGTGCCAGTTGAACTACAGTTGGAGCTCACTGATTTGCAAGCAATTTACTTGTTGAAAGAGAACACAGAGAAGGGAAACTTTTTGAATTTTACCACTGCTTACCTGATGTTGAGTTTCTGATACTGAAGAAATTTGCCGCTGGTAGGGCATCAGTACTGGTCTCCCTGGCGTAGAAGTTAAGGATGTTGTTCATAATCCCGTATACTCTCATACCAACCTGCCAACCATAGTGGAAGTAAACAAAGCCATCCAGCAACTCTCCAGCGGTAAGACGCCTGGTCCTGACTCCATCCCAGCAGAGATATACAAGGCAGGTGGGCCTGCCCTAATAGAGCAGCTTTTCCAAGTCTTTACAAACATATGGGTGAATGAGACCATGCCGCATGATTTAAAGGACGCGTCAATAGTCCACCTTTACAAACGTAAAGGAAGCCGCCAATCCTGTGACAATCACCGAGGCAACTCCCTGCTCTCAACTGCAGGGAAGATACTCGCCATAATTCTTCTCAATCGCCTCACGGCCCATCTCGGTCAAGGTCTTCTTCTTGAGAGTCAATGTGGCTTCAGTAAAGAACGAGGAACTGTTGACATGATTTTCACTGCAAGGCAGCTGCAAGAGAAATGTCAGGAACAGAACTGCGAAATGTTCTCCACTTTCATTGACCTTACCAAGGCTTTTGATACAGTCAGCAGAGAAGGACTGTGGAAGATTATGGCGAAATATGGCTGGCTGTCCATGAAAGATTGTCCAAATAGTGCGGCTATTTCATGATGGTATGCAGGCAAGAGTACAGGAAAATGGTGAACTGAGCCCTTTCCTGTCACCAATGGAGTGAAGCAAGGATGTGTCCTGGCATCAACACTGTTCAGCCTCATGTTTTCAGCTATGTTGACGAATGCCTTCGAGAACAACGACATTGGAATAGACATCAACTACCGCATGGATGAAAAGTTGATCAATTTTAGAAGGCTGAAAGCTAAAACTAAAACTAACAGCGACACCGTCAGAAAGCTGCTATTTGCTGATGATTGCGCTCTATATGCCAACTCAGAGGCAGACATGCAACACAATGTTTCAGCTTTCTCATATGCCTGTGCCAACTTTGGGCTCAGAAGACTGTAGCTATGTACCAGCCAGCCCCAGATAATAATCCCACTGTGCCGAATATCAAAGTGAATGGTGATAGACTAAGTGTTGTGGAAAAATTCACCTATCTTGGCAGCACTGTGTCACAAGCTGCCATAATTGACGACGAAGTGAATGCAAGAATCTCCAATGCCAGCGCAGCCTTTGGCAGACTGTGCAAGAATTTTTTTTTTTTTTTTTTTTTTTTTCCGCTTTTCCATCCTGTTTCAGGATATTGCGGTCAACACCAGCATCTTTCAGCTGTATGTTGATTTCTAGGCTAGATTACGCTCATCAGCACGCCACGACTTTCTGAGCGACCGGCTCCATACTCTCATAAGTCACTTTTGCGATTCGAACCACTGCTAATTCTTGTCGCGTCACGTGACGAGAGTATTCGGGGTTAGCGGAGAAAGCTGCTAACTCCTCGGCCATGGAGCCGATTGTGCAAGAATGTATGGGACAGAAATGGAATAAGCCTGCAAACAAAGCTGAAAGTCTACAAAGCAGTTGTATTATTCACACTGCTATATGCTTGTGAAACCTGGACTGTTTATCAGCGACACGCTAGGAAATTAAACCACATCCACTCAGTCTGAATTAGGAAGCTATTGAAGATTAAATGGCAAGACAAGATCCCAGACACTGCAGATCTAGAAAGAGTGTCCATGCCCAGTATCCACACTCATGAAGAATCAGATATCCTGGGCTGGTCACTTAACTTGCATGCCAGATCACAGGCTCCCTAAATGATTCTTTTAACGCTAGATGCGTTGTGGTAAACGGTCACAAAGCGGCCAGAGGAAACCCTTTAAAGACATTCTGAAAATCTCACTGAAAACTTTTGGAATTCACCTTGACACCTGCGAGATTGCTGCCAAAGATCGAAATTCGTGGCGTACATCATTACTCAAGGGTGCGGTCACTTGTGAAGCAACCAGGACTGCAAGAGCTGTGAAGAAAAGGCTGGGCAGAAAAACCACTGCAGGAGATCCTCCTCCAGAAACGTCAAGCATTCTTTGCCCACATTGTCAAAAAACATCTTCTTCTTCTTCTTCTTCTTTCGTTCGCTTGAAATATGTCTATAACTGCAGTGCTGTCTCTTGTATGAATTGAACTGTCTTTTTCAGTTCACACAGCGGTCCATAGAGTTTATCTTCCACTGTCGTCTCTCTAGGCCAGAAGGTTTGCCTAGATATGTTATATTTTGGGCAGTCTTGGAGTATGTGCTCGGCTGTCTGCGACGCCAATCCACATGTACACATGGCTGTTTCACCAATCTTGAATTTTGTATACATGTGGTTGCGTAATCTATTGTGCCCTGTTCTGAGGCGCAGAATAATGACTTGTTCTGGTCTATCCATAACGTGGTAGTCATCTTGAGCAGGTTTTGGTGGCTTTCTGACTGATTTGATCATTCTTTTCTTTTGGTGGTATGTTACAGGCACATCAGGCTGTTCTTCTTTGGCTCCTTCCTTAGCCAATTGATCAGCTCTGTCGTTCCCGGGTACTCCACAGTATGGATGGTATCCACTGTATGGTGACCTTATGCTGACTGCTAAGTTCAGAAAGTAGTGTCCTTAGTACTGGCAATTTCCCAGACAGGAGCGCCTCGAGTACTGATTTTGCATCTGTCAATAGCACCACATGTTGTGTACCATTGCTGGTATTTAGTAATTTCTCTGTTGCTATCTTGATTGCCTCAATTTCAGCATCGTAGTTATGGCAGTACTTTCCTGTCGGTACTCTAGCTGTGTCCCTGGTATTATTTGGGTATTCTATGTACACTCCCGCTCCTCCATTTCGAACAGCATTTTGTGCTGACCCATCTGTGTAGACTCGGATCCAGAGGTCCTGTGGGTATTCTTCATCAAGGAAGCTGAGAGTGGCTGTTCTGCGCTGCACACTGTTCTGATCTTCCTTGTCAAATATTCCTCTCACTTTTGTCTGGATTTGTAATGATAGTCTATGCTCATCTTTCCATGGAGTTCGCTCTGGAATAGTTGTTAGGGGGATACCAACTGTGGGCAGATCGGTGGTTTCTCTGCAGAGTCGTTTGGCCTGGTGGATAAAACTACTTCTTTTCAACCGCCCCATAGCTAGGTTTTCAAATCTGTTCTTCATAGGGTGGCCTGGCAAGCTGAGGAACTTTTCTGCTTGTATTAGCGTTTTCGTATCTCTGCGCTCACTCAGTGCTTGTGTCCTCCCCATCTTCTCCATTTCCACTATAGGGGTTGATCTCATCCCTCCTGTGGTGACTCTAAGTGCTTGATTTTGCACTTTGTCCAGCTCTTGTAGTGTGGTTTTTGCTGCCGAACGCCATGCAGTTGACCCGTATTCCAGGTGTGGTCGTATGCTCTGTTGATAAACTTTACTAAGTATTTTCCCACTGGCTCCCCATGTGGTTCCACTTAGCTTTCTCAGGATGACTGTTTTCATTCTGGCTTTTGCTACTGCTTTGTTGATGTGCTTTCTCCATGTCAGCCTGCCATCAAATGTTACTCCAAGGTATGTTGGTTCTTTATCTTCTCGTAGGGGTGTTCCATTTATCTGGATGGTCCCTGCCTTTTGTTTTGGAGAGAGGGTAAATAGGGTGGTGCTGCACTTGTCAGTGTTTATGCTGACACACCATCTATTTGCCCATGCAACAAATGTATCTACGGCTCTCTTTAGTAATCTGGTGGCCACTGATGCATGTTCATTTGTGCTCCATAGAACCAGGTCATCAGCATACATTGCGGCTTTAATTCCATGCGGTAGATTAGCAACGAGATCATTGTTGAAGATTAGAAAGAGTGTGGGGGACAATACTCTGCCCTGGGGAACTCCGTGTCGCAGTAGTACTTTCTTGCTCTTTAGTCCGTCTATCTGTACTCGGGCTCTTCTGTTGTGCAAGTATGCTTTCACCCATTTGTACATTCTTCCATTGACTTTGCAGTTTCTCAGTTTATTCATCAGACCTTCTTTCCAGACTTTGTCAAAGGCTTTCTTCAAATCTATCCATGCCGCAAGCACCAGCTTCTTCTCTTGGAATGCATCCTCAATTTCTTGAGAGAGGTAGGTTGTCTGATCTTCCGTAGAGTAGCACTGCCTAAAGCCAGCCTGCTGTGGCACAAGGATGTTTTTACTTTCAATGTACCACTGCAGTCTGTGATTGATGATGCGCTCCAGTGTTTTGCAGAGACAGTTGGTGAGGCTAATTGGTCTGTAGCTAGAGGCAATGGAACTATCATTCCCTGATTTTAGGAGGGGTATCATGATTGCTTCTCTCCAGGCTTGTGGAACACTGCCTAAGGTCCAACTGTTATTGAAGATCTGCAACAGCTTTGCTTTGGCCTCTGTTCCTAGGTTCCTGATCATTTCATTGGAGATACCATCAGCTCCTGGTGACTTTCTCATTTTCAGTTTTGATATGGCTAGCTCCAGTTCGCTGATTGTGATGGGTGCCTCCAGAACCTCATGTACTATTTCCTTCTGTCCTGTATGTTGCCGTTTCTCTTGAATCTCTTGTTGTTTCTCTGGACTGATTTTGATATTGTTATCTTGTGCGAATGAGTCCGCAAAAAAAAAGAATATGTTGAGCCAAAATAGGTCTTATCAGCCATCCTAGAACTCATGGCTCCATACTTTCAACCCCACTGGATGAAATGAATGGTCAGCATAATTCTTAATGGACAAACAACATACTCTCGTACGAAACACAACTGCACGAGATTCGGCAGCTGATCGCGTCGCGTTGCCTTCTTACGGGGGTATACGAGCCGTTCGCTCAGAAAGTAATGGCAGACTACTGAGCATAATCTTGCCAAGACATCAACAACAGCGGTAAAATGCTGGTGTTGACAGCCATGTTCTGTAAATAGAATATGCGAAAAAATGGGCATAAGTGTTTGGAACAACTTATGTGTGTGAGCAAACATTTTCAAACATGAAAAGAAAAAAGTGAAGTATGTGAAGTCAACACATCGAACGAGATTGACTGATGAACATTTGAAAGAAGTTCTCTTGATTGGATACAGCAATTCCAAACCAAATATTGATGATATCTTGAAAGCCAGATATCAGTTTCACAGATCCCACTAACCTGTTTTTTGCTTAGTTTGTGAGATTCGGATATGTGCACACTAGATCTGATGTAACTATCTCTTTGCTAAAGTCGCCTTCTTTGATAACTGTTTTTTAGTAAACAAATATGTTGGTTGTCTTTGCGTGCGTGCGTGCATTGCACGTCACTTGCCCATGATTAACTTAGATTTTCGGCTTTTCCCAGAGAGCTTTCATTCTGACTTGCAAGTATTGATAACGTTAGTTGCATATCCTTTACAGGACGTGTGTAGTCAACACCAGCATGTTTTGCTGTTGTTGATGTCTTGGCAAGTTTACTTTCAGTAGTTTGCCATCGCTTTCTGGACGACTGCCACCCATACCATAGCGTAAAAAATCAGTGCAACGCCATCTGCTGCCAAATCGTGTTCAGCTGTGTTTCGAACGCGGATATACGGGATTACAAACCACGTCCGTAAGACCTTCGCTACGGAGACCGGCGCAAGTATTGTACAGAATGAGTATGCTGCCCGCGCTCGTCATTTTGTCAGTTATCCGGCCCGCCGTTAAAAATGTTTGGTGACCTCTGAACTAGACAGTTAAGAAAGTTTTGTTTGCTGTGATGCCAATGTTTTTACCAGGGTCCTAAAAGGGAAGCTAAGAATAGTATCACTATAGACTTCCTGTGCAGGTCGTAAAAGGCAACTAAAGAGGGTTGGTCTGTGAAAAATAAATCAGCCAACAGTAAAACCAACCAAAATCTGGTCTTTAAAAGGGCATGGGATGTGTAGTTGTGGCCTTTAGAGGGTCTTAAGGGCATTACAAAAAAAAAAGAAATAATGCTAATGAAACCTTTACATGGCGCCACTAATTGAAAATATTATTTTCCTTGTAACCTTCGTGCAGTGTTTTTTTCTAACTCATTGCGTTAGGATAATTTTTAAATGTGTAGATATGTGTGTAGCTAATCGGTGCACCGTTGATATTATGGGTAAAACCTGTTAGAACGTTTACTGAGTTTTTACATTACAGAAACTTCTTTTCAAAACATTTTTTTTGGGACAATTTAATGTATATAGTTAAAATAGAGTTGATGAAATAGCAAAAGCCTCCCTAAAACAAATCTTGCTGTTTGAGAATATAGTATCCCAAGTGTATAATAACAGATCACCAATTATCTGTGTGTACATGTCATATATAATCTGATAATGAACAGGATAAACTCTAGGCATAGACCTAGATAGAAAGCCGGTTGTTTGAGGATCCAAAGATCATAGATAGCTCCCCCGATGTGCCTCCACCTTGCCGTGGTGGGGGAGCTTGCGTGTCCCATTGACCCCATCTGCTTGCCGATGGATGAAAACTACATATTGGACAGCTTATGGGTTAGGGGCCAGAGACTAAGAGAGACACAACCTGCTGCTCTGCAGGTAGGCTGAGGATAGCAGTCAATAGACTAAATCAGGTACACGAAGGCAGAAGACCTTGGTCCGGACAAAACTCTAAGGCTCCCTGTCGAGGGCTGTGGCTGAACGCCTCTAAGCCACAAACCCTCGGATCTGAGAGCCGGGCCGATACCCACCTACCGAAAAATAGAGGCGAGATACTGAGCAAGCTACATGCTCAGGTATGATACATGTTCGAAGGCTCTCAGCTGGGGGATATGAGGGATTCCCGGATGAGAGGGCCTGGCCGTTTCTCGTTCACTGCTGCACGAAGGTAAGGTGCTGAGCCGGCAGCACATGTAGCCTACCTCGTGAGCGAGTACAAAAAGTCAGAAAAGTGCCCCAGTCGAAGGAAATGGTTACGACAACTGTCTGTATCTAACTCATAGAGTGTAGACAAAAGTGGAAGAACGTCTCAATGACGCGAAATGGAACGCACGGCGAGCGAACCTATTGCGTGGTCCGAAGTCAAAAGAAAAAGCTTACCGAGTGGATGTCGCCCGCAGTCTGACCGCTCCTGGTGTGTGCTTGAGCGACCAGTGGCAAGCGAGATGCCCAACACATGGAAGTGAGGAACTAAAGCAGCCATGAGCAGGACGTGGCAACTCCTCGGGTGAGCCCAGTCTCAGAGCAATATGTGCCGGCTCTGCAATTATGGAAGCCTCCTTGGATAGCGATGGATATGCCCATGGTCTGCCCCTGCCTTCCCTTGAGGGCTAGACCGCTGATGTCGATTGATCGTTCTATCTTGACCAGCTGAGATGTGGGCGACATCACAACAGTCTAACGTGCCTCGAAACCAGAGGAAGGCTAACCTCAATAAAAAATGCCCGCCGGAAGTCAGGAAGTGTCGTCCTACGGGTGGCAAACTAAAAATTGACACTACGCAATTACGTCCGAGTGAAATGTCTCGTCCGAATGTCTCTCGTGCTAGGAACAGCTCTGACTACCTAGTTTCCGAATGCCGCTCTTGTTCGGAACAGCTCTGACTAGGTAGTTTTCCGAATGTCTGTCGTGCCTGGAACAGCTCTGACGGGCGCAACGACAAGCACATGTCCGAAAACTCGCTGAGTGGATACCGTCTGCAAACCTGTCTGGTTTGTGCGGGAATGGTCCGGGGCAAACGAAATGACCAATATATTGAAGTGAGGATTTAAAGCAGCCATGAGCAGGACGTGACGATTCCCTCGGTGAGCCCAGTACCAGGGCGCTATGTGTCGGCCCTGCAACTATGGAAGCAACCTTGGATGGCGGAAAATGCTATGGACTGTCCCTGCCTTCCTTTGAGGGATGACCGTTGTCTTCGACCGTTCCAACTTGGCCAGCTGGGTTGTAGATGGCACCACAAAAGTGAGAGTCTCCCAGGAATGCTACCTGGTCAAAAAAGCACGCTATAGTCGGATGTGTTGGCCTACGGGTTTCGGCCCAAGGGCGCATAACAGACACACCGCAATCACATCTGAAAAAACACTCCGGATGAACGCAAAGAAGAAGAAGAAGAAGATCATAGATATATGACATTATCTTTTTTAAACCATGTAGGGACTTGCCAGATAGGATCTTATACTCTAAGGCTGGACACAGGACCAGGTGCCACCGCATCTTGGAGACCAGTTAGAAAATTACAATCAAATATTTTATTGTTAACACAAGACTCATTGGTTGTCTATTTTAATGTTTAGGTGATGGGAGAATACGCAGCTGCACAGAGATGGAAAGTCGTAAATCAAATCTGAATCGGTCCCGATCAGCACAATCGTTGAAAAATCTGGATCAGACAGGTACCGAAGATAAATTAACTCTTGTGACCCAGATGTTTTGGATTACAGTGTCTCTTCTGGAGTCAGACTATGAATATGAATTCGCCTTGTCCGTCAGGCTTCTTGGCAAGGTATTGGTTTGGTTATTGAATGTTTCTTAAAGTATACTTGCAACTAAGTGTCATAAAGTGTATTTGTCATAACTTGTATTTGTCATAACTTGTATTTGTCATAAAGTGTATTTGTCATAAAGTGTGTTTGTCACAAAGTGTGTTTGTCACAAAGTGTATTTGTCACAAAGCGTATTTGTCATCTTGAGCTAAGATAGCCCAGTGGCTAGCTTGCTTGCCTACTGACCCGGTGGTCTCATGTTTGAATCCCCATTGAGGTTGGAAATTTTTTTTTAAAAGTGACCCGATCCTTCAGGTCAACCCTATCTAAATGGCTACCAGAAAATGATGTGGGATATAAAAGCTGCTGTTGTGATGTTGACCATATCACCCATTGAGTGCTGATTATCTAAACCAATAGAGGCTGCTATCATATACTCTATACTCTCAAGGCATGGAAACAGGTGCTTACTTAACTTGTTAACATGTATCATCATCTTGTGCCATACCAAGCAGCAGAGGTTATCACTGTCCTGCCCAACCATCTGTCCTGTGTGTTTTTGACGCATTTGACTGCTGATTATCTTCATGTCACTCTGCCAACCCAACCAGCATTTTCTTCCTCAGCCAACCGCTGTCTCTAATAATATGCTCAATCCTGCCAGTTGTCACAACTTTCTCCAGACCCTCTTGTGTTGTGAGTAAAAATAAAGGACCTTTTCCACACCTTGAAGCATATTGGGGATATGGTGATAACCCCATACTGTTTTAGACCAGTCAGCAGCTAACCACATATTTTTTATAGTCCAATCAACACTCATTGGGTGATGTGGTCAGTAAATATCATGCCAGCTGCCTTTGTTTCCCCGAACATTTCCTGGACCCAGTTTTAGCCTGGGTTGACCTGGGAGTGCAGGTTAGTTTTTAAAAAAAAATCCCAGCCTTGGTGGGGATTCGAACACATGACCACTGGGCCATGAGGCAGGCATGCTGACCACTGTGTTGCTGCAGCTCCCCATCCATGAGAACATGACCAAAATTATTATTGTCTTGATGGGGGTAATCATCTTTGTGGTGAATTTACTTCTGCTGATGTGTAATTTGGCCATGTGATTCTTAGCATTCTACGAAGAAAACCATTGGTGGCCGCTAGTTTCTTTCTAATCTGGTTTACTTAAAGTATCTATGAATCACAGACATAACATTAGTATGAGTAGTAGGTAACATTCTTAGTCATCTTCTGGCGTCGTGGACAGAGATTTGTTCATAATTTATCATAATGTGTGTCATCGTCATCATGTGCCTTGCAGGCTGATGTATGCAATCATGCTTCTCCACAAATTGCGAGATGTGACGGGAGGATCAATTCATGTGTTTACTCCCTTCCGTGCCATGACACAAGACTGTCAAGAATTTTCTCTCACAGTCTTCATCTATCTCTCTTTACCAAGAAGTGTAGTTTAAAAAAAAAATTATACTTTAAAAAAAGTGAATTGTATAAAAATGTAGAATTGTGATGTATATCAGACATAAACACTATTTCATAAATTATATTTATTGTAAAGTCTTTTGTTGTAAAGTGTACCACTTATTGTTTACAATTAAATTATTTATATCTATTTACTGAAAGTAGGGTAGTTTATAAGCTACTGAATACTTTGCAGCCCGAAGTCATTTGAAGAATATGCATACGTTTGCCAGCTACCATAGAGAATGTCCATTGGAATATGATCATCTGGCATGTGGTATACATTGCCAAACTGTTGTATTCTATATTGTGTAAGCAGTGTGTTTATGGTCATTTGACTAGTGTGAGAGAGCACTCATTTTATTTCAGTCATTTCTCTTGGGGGATTAGTAACTGAATATCTTAACTACTGGAGAAAAGAGAGCTAATGATACAAGCTTTCTGTAACATACACTTAGTTTTCAATGTAATTTTGGGATTAATCCATACACACTTGGTTACGTGCATAAAATTGGCTGCAGCTGTGCTAGCTGGTTGATTATGAATCCTCTGGAAGGTTGTGAGTTTTAATTCTGAAGTCTGATGCATTCCATACCTAGAAACCAGCAGGGTGTGCAAGGCTGGTACTGGAACGTTACAAATGCATATACAAATACATATTTGGACATAGCAAGGTTATTTTTTCAGCCCAACACAAGTCGAATGGCTAGGTTAGGCATAGTTTGATATTATTTCCTTGACAGGTTTTAGGTATTTTGTTGTCAGTAGACTTTAACCCAGTGCACAGGAGGAAAGCTGTGCCAGTGTGGTTGTCAATGTCATTTAGAGAACCCAAGCACGTACAATTGCACCACTTCCAGTTCTTAAAATAATTTGAAAGTTTTTATTTCAAGTGTTGTGTGTTTATTCCTTTCATCTCTTCAACTTCCAGCAGCACATCCTTTCTGAAATTAAATTTATGTTATTTTAAGAAGTGTTTTGATCATGTCTTGGTGCCAGATTTTATGCCACTTGCAGCCAGAAAGACCGGAATGCAGAGAAAAATTGGATAAAATCCTTAACCAAATCAAGTGGCCTAGTTTTCCAGGAGTCTGTATTCTTCTCATGAAGGTTAGTCTTGGCAGTTATTTTAGCATAGATTAATGCAATTGAGAAAGCACTTAGCTCGTATACAAGAGGTAACAACATTTGTAGCATTTATAGGTGGGAAATCCTTTGCCAGATCAAATGAACGAACCAACAAACAAACTTTATTTTTTCACAGGGTTAAAAATTGGGCACGCAGGCCCGTCTGACATTTGCCTTCTCTCTTTCCTCTCTTACCAGATACCACACCATAGGTGTGTGAAATGTTTGGTCTTCACAAATTATATATAAATAGACTGGCACCTTGCATCCTGACAGATGATAGTTTATAAAATGGAGTTATGCCTCCCCATAGCACACAGTTTGAGCTGAATTAAGAGACCATGTGTTGCTCATGCAGCATGATTCCTCTATCTGCCTGCCTGGTTTATTCCAGAGAAAAGGTAACACCAATTTGTCTGGAACAAGACAAGCTACAGAAGTTACTGGATCAGCAAAGCAATGCTCTGTCCGCCTGTCGGAGCTTTCATCCTAGGCCAGTTGCCAACCAAGACTTAGGGACTGGTCTACCCTGCCATGACATTTAGTCTTTAAGTTGCATTTCCTCGCACAAGGATATTTGTATGTATGTATGCATGCATAATAATCTCTTTTATTTCCTCTTTATTCCATGATCTTGAAATTCTAATCGGGAGGATAAAATCATTAGTCTCATTACTTGAAATCACTGATTTAAGATTCTATTACTTGGTCACTTTACATGGAATCATGAATACAAGTAACATGGTTCCTTTATTTGAAATAACTAATTTAAGAAAACATTACTTGGTTCCTGTATTTGAAATAACTAATTTAAGAAAGTGTTACTTGGTTCCTTTATTTGAAATAACTAATTTAAGAAAACATTACTTGGTTCCTTTATTTGAAATGACTAATGTAAGAAAACACTACGTGATCAATTTACATGAATCCATTAATATTTAGGAAAACATTGCATAGCCACTTATATGAAATTATTAATTTAAGATAGCAGTTCTTGATCATTAATATAAGAAAATCATTAATTAATTGCTTTACTGGCAACAGGTTCAACCCTTAAAAGGTTAGTTGGATTAAAATATTAACTTCTTGTCCTTGACTTGGGGATGTAAATTACAAGTACCTCAGAAGTTGGAGTGGGTTCAACTCATGGCGAGGGACCCTGATAATAGGGAAAGCTACGCCACATGCAAAAATCAGTCCGGTGCACAAGTATTAGCTGCACATGTATGGACTGCTTGAGTTTAAAGCGAACGGCGAACAAAACACAATTAATACTGTTAAAAGAACATTTGTTTAGTATGTTTACGTTTTGGGTTTGAAAAACAAACATTATTTTAAACGACTAATGGAAGAAATATTACAGTAATTCTTATGTTTATTATCTCCTTTTTTTTGCATTATCATTGGCACCTTGCCGTCTTGACAGACGATAGTTTGTGCTTTAAAAAGGCATAATAACTTTTAACTATGGCGGTAGCGAGTGTGACTGATAAGGCCAATTTGCGCTGTAAATGTCCGTTCACAGTGGGTGCATGTGAACACGTGGTCATTTCCACCATCATGCACCATCTTACGTCTCAAACGCTTGGTGTGTGACTTTTCTGCAATAATTTTCTCCTTTGACTTTATTCCATTTCTGATATTTGCCCTCCATGCAACACGTTCAGCGGCGACTTGCTCCCAATGTGCATTATCAATGCCTGTATCAATCATGTCCCGCTTACACACATCTTTGTATAGTAGTAGAGGCCGACCCTGAGATCTCTTACCCATCTGTAATTCACCAAAAAAGATATCCTTTGGTATTCTACCATCATCCATCCTCCTAAGATGTCCTATCCATCTAAGTCTACGAAGACTGAGCATGGAATAAACTGTCACACAACCTGATCTTTCCAATACTTCAGTATTTGTGATTTTGTCTTGCCACTTAATACCAAGAATTCTTCGCAGACACCGCATATGAAAGCTGTTTAAGTTGTTCTCTTGGTGTGAGTAAGTTGTCCAGGTTTCACTGCCATAGAGAAGAGTACTAAGGACACAGGCTTGATAGACAAGGACTTTTGTTTTGGCAGTAAGCTTCCTGTTCTCCCAGACTCTTTTTCTTAACCTGTTCATTGTTGTTGCTGCCTTACCAATCCGGATGTTGATTTCCTGATCTAGGGATAATTTGCTATTTACCACTGATCCTAGATATGTAAAATGGTCTTTTTTTTGCTCAATGTATCAATATATATTTATTGTTTTGATTATCAGGGCTGCACATCACACATGGCTGCTGAGGCGACCTGGGCACTTTTGTCAAAGATTATTCTTTGCGTGAACTCTCCCATCATGGATCCTTCTGGCTATACAGGTGAAGATGATGGTGGTGGTGGTGGTTTATTGTCTAATGGTTGTGTCGAGGTTATGGGTAGTTGTATTTGATGAGAGATTTGTAAGTTGTATTTGATGAGAGATGTGTAAGTTGTATTTGATGAGAGATGTGTAAGTTGTATTTGGTGAGTGATTTGTAAGTTGTATTTGATGAGAGATTTGTAAGTTGTATTTGATGAGAGATGTGTAAGTTGTATTTGATGAGAGATGTGTAAGTTGTATTTGATGAGAGATGTGTAAGTTGTATTTGATAAGAGATTTGTAAGTTGTATTTGGTGAGTGATTTGTAAGTTGTATTTGATAAGAGATGTGTAAGTTGTATTTGATAAGAGATATGTAAGTTGTATTTGATGAGAGATGTGTAAGTTGTATTTGGTGAGTGATTTGTAAGTTGTATTTGATGAGAGATTTGTAAGTTGTATTTGATGAGAGATGTGTAAGTTGTATTTGATGAGAGATGTGTAAGTTGTATTTGATGAGAGATGTGTAAGTTGTATTTGATGAGAGATGTGTAAGTTGTATTTGATGAGAGATGTGTAAGTTGTATTTGATGAGAGATGTGTAAGTTGTATTTGATGAGAGCTGTGTAAGTTGTATTTGATGAGAGATGTGTAAGTTGTATTTGATGAGAGATGTGTAAGTTGTATTTGATGAGAGATGTGTAAGTTGTATTTGATGAGAGATGTGTAAGTTGTATTTGATGAGAGATGTGTAAGTTGTATTTGATGAGAGATGTGTAAGTTGTATTTGATGAGAGATGTGTAAGTTGTATTTGATGAGAGATGTGTAAGTTGTATTTGATGAGAGATGTGTAAGTTGTATTTGATGAGAGATTTGTAAGTTGTATTTGATGAGAGATTTGTAAGTTGTATTTGATGAGAGATTTGTAAGTTGTATTTGATAAGAGATTTGTAAGTTGTATTTGATAAGAGATTTGTAAGTTGTATTTGATGAGAGATGTGTAAGTTGTATTTGATGAGAGATGTGTAAGTTGTATTTGGTGAGTGATTTGTAAGTTGTATTTGATAAGAGATTTGTAAGTTGTATTTGATGAGAGATGTGTAAGTTGTATTTGATGAGAGATGTGTAAGTTGTATTTGATGAGAGATTTGTAAGTTGTATTTGATAAGAGATTTGTAAGTTGTATTTGATAAGAGATTTGTAAGTTGTATTTGATAAGAGATGTGTAAGTTGTATTTGGTGAGTGATTTGTAAGTTGTATTTGATGAGAGATTTGTAAGTTGTATTTTATGAGAGATTTGTAAGTTGTATTTGGTGAGTGATTTGTAAGTTGTATTTGATGAGAGATTTGTAAGTTGTATTTGATGAGAGATTTGTAAGTTGTATTTGATAAGAGATTTGTAAGTTGTATTTGATAAGAGATTTGTAAGTTGTATTTGATAAGACATGTGTAAGTTGTATTTGGTGAGTGATTTGTAAGTTGTATTTGATGAGAGATTTGTAAGTTGTATTTGATGAGAGATGTGTAAGTTGTATTTGATGAGAGATGTGTAAGTTGTATTTGATGAGAGATGTGTAAGTTGTATTTGGTGAGTGATTTGTAAGTTGTATTTGATGAGAGATGTGTAAGTTGTATTTGATGAGAGATGTGTAAGTTGTATTTGATGAGAGATGTGTAAGTTGTATTTGATGAGAGATGTGTAAGTTGTATTTGATGAGAGATGTGTAAGTTGTATTTGATGAGAGATGTGTAAGTTGTATTTGATGAGAGATGTGTAAGTTGTATTTGATGAGAGATGTGTAAGTTGTATTTGATGAGAGATGTGTAAGTTGTATTTGATGAGAGATGTGTAAGTTGTATTTGATGAGTGATTTGTAAGTTGTATTTGATAAGAGATTTGTAAGTTGTATTTGATGAGAGATTTTTAAGTTGTATTTGGTGAGAGATTTGTAAGGTGTATCCATGGCAAAGAGTTTAGGAACGTGATTCGTAATCACGTATACCCGGGTTCGAAACACAGCGGTGCTGGTTTTTTCCAAAAAGGCATAGGTGCCAGTCATTCAAAAAGCAATGGCAAACTACTGAACATAAAACTTGCCCAGGAATCACGAACGGCCAAAATGCTGGGGTTGACTGATAGTCTTGTGAAGGACATGCAACTAAATTTTTTTTTTTTAATTGATGAGAGATTTCTAGATGGATGCCTGCAGGCCCAGTGGTCATCATGGCAAGTTTAGATAAATTGAGCCGGGCTTCCAGGTCAGGTCAGCCTAAAATGGATACCAGAAAATGTCTTGGGAAGTAAAAGCGGCTGGCATGGCACTGACCACATCAGCCCTAAATGCTGGTTGGTCTATACAAATATGAAGCTAGCACCATATGGTCAGTATGCCACAAGATGTGGGTATTTATAGCATGTATGATTCTGGGATATACACATGTGGAGCCTTGCCACAGTGGAGTTCATGCACTGTGCTGAGATTTTCTTGGTATGATCTCTGGGAGGAAACTGGAGCACTTATGGAAATATCCATGTTTAATGAAAGGGGTCAGAAATGATGAAATCATAACTAAAGTTATAAAGTTAGCAGAGTTAATCATAACTAAAGTTATAAAGTTAGCAGAGCTAGATTTCGTTAGAAAGCAGCAAGTGAAATGGTTCGGCCATGAAACGAGACTACCATCTGACAGTATACCATAACAAGCAGTGATAAACAGACCAAACGGAATCAGAAGATAAAGCCGACCATGTAAATGATGGACAGAGGGAATAACAGAGTCCATGGGAATCTTGATATATGAAACCCGTAACAGTTTTTGTTTATTCCACAAAATAATATTTATAGCTTTATGATTCTGGTATATACCCGTGTATGGTAGTCTTGTGCCTTGAAGAGATTATAACAAGAATCAATATGGTGAAGGTAGCCTTTTGCAAGATGGAAAACACACTGACCAATAAAAAGATGTTACTTGCAACGAGAAAAAGAGTGTTGAAGTGCTGCATAGAACCTGTACTTTTGTATGGATGTGAAACGTGGACAATGAGCAGACAAGCTGAAAAACATCTAATGGCTGTGGAAATGTGGTTTCTGAGGAAAATGCAAAGAATACCATGATAGACAGAAAACCCAATGAGCAGGTTCTATGATGAAAATCATAAACTGATTAGAGAAATTAAACATAGACAAAGTATTTTGGACATATTATAAGAAGAAATAAATTTAAAAACCTGGTGACAATTGGCAAGATTGAAGGGAAAAGGACAAGGGGAAGGCAGAGAAGTAAATACCTGGATGGCTTGGCCACGTGGCATGGTCAAGTCAAGAACACAGAACTGATCCACGACTCTGTTGATCGTGCGAGATGGCAAAACATGGTGACTCACGCTTATCGGCATGTCACATGATGATGATTGATGATGATGATATACCAGTATGGATCCTTGCCACAATGAAGTTCATGAACTGTGCTGAGATTCTCCTTGTGTGATCTCTGGGAGGAGACTGGAGCACTTATGGAGATATCTATTTTTAGTAAAAGTGATCATTTCCAGAAACCAAACGAGACAAAACCAGCATTACAATTGAGTGATTTGCAGGTTTTGTTACAATATCTTCTTCAGGAGACCAGGGTTCAAATCTTCGGTAAGGTGTGGATTTTTTTTCTGTCGGGGGCAAAAATAAAATCCTATCTGCACAGTTCACGTGACTGCACTAGCCAGGCAGTCTTAATTCCTCAGGCTCAAGACCGCCCTATCCTGCACAGCAAGGTACTGAAAACGGTAGACGACAGTGTTTTTTTTTACAGTTACAGTGTTACAGTGGAGTGATTTGCAGGTTTAGTTCAATATTACAGGCACCACCTCCAGCTGCTGTGTTGTTTTTTTACTGATTAGATATCATTTCCCAGGAATGCTACCTGGTGAAAAAAGCACGCTAAAGCCGGAATGTGTTGGCCTACGGGTTTCGGCCCAAGGGCGTATAACAGACACACCGCAATCGCATCTGAAAAAACACTCCGGATGAACGCAAAGAAGAAGAAGAAGATATCATTTTCTGAAAATCTCTCTCTTTTGGTTTATTTTGATCAGGTTTTCCTATGGTGACCATTGCATTGTTGCCATATCTAGTTCATAGCTACGAGAACCCCGGCCAGGTCTGCCGAGATGCAGCCGACAGAGTTGCTCAGGTAATAGTGTTGCCGTTAACCATAAAATCTTGCATATATTATGCGCTCGTATATAAAAATGGATGAATGATGTAGGTGAAATTTTTCCTGTAAAATGGAAATTTATATATAACACTTGCTTAATTTGTCAAGATTTATTTTGTGAAACATCTGGTAAATATCTCAAAGTATATTTTAAAAAAAACAAACAAATAGATACACAACACCTAAATGTTATTTACTTTGAAATCCCCCGTCCTCTCTAGAAAGAAACTCATCCAGTGTTATTGAGTCAGTGCAATTATTGGTGTTATCATTATAAATGTTGCCATTATCTTGATTTTGTGACACCTGGTCTTCTCCCACTAAAGGTCACTCTAGCTGCCATCAAATTTATTCCAAATACAAAATTTGAGGAAGTCTTTTTTTGAATTAGTTTTATCTAATTCCTTCCAAGCAGCATGCGTCTTCTCTGCGCCGCCTGTGAAGGTCAGAATGCTTCTATGCCCATATACAGACATAAAAAAAGAAGGAAAAAAAGCTTTTACGGATTGTTTTTATGCCCATATAAAAGGTAATGGTAGTCCTATTGGAGGTACTGCCTCTGGGGTGTGTTCAACTCCATATTCTAGGGCAGAACATATTACGGAGGCGACCAGTTCCCTTCCTCACTCCTTTTTCCCCCCATAGACAGTTTCCAGAATATTCTTAAAATTGGTACCCATTTTCCTTAGGCTAGGTCGACACAGAGCCATACTGGTGAGAAATAATCCTGCCGCTGCTGAGGATTGAGCCTTGACCACTGTCTTGAGAGGCAAACCAATTTCAGCAAGATTGTAGTGTTGCTGTCTGTTGTCAGGACCACCACATGGAGGGGGATTTCCTCAGTCTTATAGGCTGATCCTGCCTGCAAGCAGCTGAGCTGTTAGTTGCTGACTGCATTTAACTCTTTTGGTTCATATTTGATCCCTTTTGATTGATTGATTGAATTATGAACCGATATCACAGCATTCGGGGCATTCCCATAAGCGCTCCGTCCCCATCCTCAGAAGCCAGTGAAGAGTTCCAATCCCAATAGTATCAGTAGCAATCTGATTATATGTGTGCGTCTCGCCTTTCCTCTAAGCGTCGAGCAACAGCCAGATCCCCTAGTCACTCCTCGCTGTCGCATTCTTGCCAGACCATGGTGATCCATTTGCTCCTCTGAGGTGTACACGTACTCCCACAAGGCCTCAACCACGTCTGCCTTATCATGCATCAATACTCCACCAAGTTTTGCAGAGCCAGCCAATCTGTCTGCCTGTTCATTCCCCAGCACACCAACTTGCCCCGGAGAAAAGATCCAGACGATGCTTGCCACCCGTGACTTCCGAAGTGAAGCAAGCCACTCTGCACGAAGCTTGCCTGTCCTCACCCTACTCAGCATGCTTTCTGAGTCAGTTACAATCACAATGTGTGTGTGTATCATATTCTCCATTTATTCATATTTGATCCCCTTTCAGAAATGCAACCAATGTTAACATTAGATCCTTTTCATCTAGACACTTGTCTGTCATTTTTATGCCCGATTGGGTGTTTTTGTTTTAATTACGCTGACCAAATGTGACAGCTATGTTATATATTACCGCAGATGTGCAGCCATCAAGGGGATCGACTAACCAACCTGGCAACAGTCATGTCCCTGTACAGCCGAGGTACCTTTGGCAAGGACAGCTTCCAGTGGACAAAATGTGTGGTCAAATACCTGTTGGATGTTTATTCACCCAGTGCAATTAGCTTGGTCACCTTTCTTAGTGGAGGTCAGTCCATGGTGTTTTAATAGCTAATTATTGTATCCATTTCTTCTCATTGACTTTAACATTGATATCTTTGTCCATAATTTCCATCCTGTCCATGATTGTGGTTATGCTGTCTAGCCTATTTGTTTGATCAAATTTTCTTGTTGATATTTGTGTTCATATTTTCTTGTCTGTGTCTATGTTTTCTTGTTGATGTTAACATTGTCTTATCTTTGTCCATGATTGCCTGTCCATGTTTGTATTTCTGTTTTTCAGCTTTTTGTGTGATTATATTTTTATGTTGTGGAATAGTGATCATATATCACCATCTGGACTAATATAAGTAAGGCTGAAGAGAGGAAGAAAAGTGTTTAAGAACATGAGGCTTTGAAGGTAGATACAGAAATTCAAGAACAATACAGAATGACTGTGAAAAATAGGGATAATGCATTAGCTAAAATACAGAGTATAAGTGAATACTGGGAAATGTTAAGGGATTCCATTCATCAAACGAGCAAAGAAATATTACCGGATGGGATCCAAAAAGCTAAGAAACATTGGATGATTGAAGAAATCTTATAGTTTATGGCTATAAGAAAACAGAGTAAAAATTACAAACAAAAATATGCTAAGACAAATAAAGAAATAAGAGATAAATGTGTGAAGGAAAAAAGCAAGTCGCTTAAACGAGCAGTGCAAGAAAATTGAATTAAATTCTATTTAAGATACAAAAACTATACACCGACAAATCAATGAGCTCACAGGAAGAAAAATAAGAATAAATACAGGGTGTTTAAAATCAAAAACAGGAAAGATATTATTGGAGGAAGATGCTATAATGAAGAGGTGGAATGAGTATATATGATGGAGAAAGGGAAGAATTAACAGAAGAAAGTAACTGAGAAGGTCCACCTATTCTAAAAGAAAAAATTGCTGATGCTATTAAACATATGAAGAAAGGAAAAACAGCTGGGCCAGATGGAATCACAATAGAAGAATTATAAGTACTGGGAGAATTTGGAGTAGATATATTAACCAAAATGTTGAATGATATTTACAGCAGTGGATATCTACTGAGTGATATGCTGAAATTGGTATTTATAGCTGTACCAAAAGACCAGGAGCAATTGAATGTGAAGATTTTCTGGGTGCCCAGGTCTACGCAACCTAAAATGGGTATCAGGAAATGTCTTGGGAAATAAAATGGCTCTTGTGATATTGACTGGTTTAAAAAAATATAGGGCTAGCACCATATGCTCAGTATGACTCGATGTATGTGAAACGGATCTATTTACTTTAAAATAAATATGTAACAGCAAAGTTAAGAATCATCAGAACAGTTAACAGTGACACTCACAATGAAGTAACAGAAGCTGCCAACTGGCTTCAACAAATGTGGATTGATTGTTCCTGATCATGCCAGAGTTTGTAGTAACAAGAAGTGTTTATGATTGCAGGTTCTAGAGAAGGGCCAGCCGATATATCAGACCTCATGCCTTCAGATCCTCTATTGCATGGTGCACTACCTGGACATTGCCAGTGCCCCAAGCACAGTGCTGAATCAGGAACTGTTCCATGCCATCAACAAACATGTGCAGGTGGGTTCAAACATGGTTAACACTGCGGGTTGATATTATTTATCTATTTCACTGTCTTGGGAGCTCTTCTGGCTGGTTCATTTACTTACCAGCATACATTATGTGAACATTACATAAACATTGCCATTATTAAAATTGGGACAGTTAGTTATGGTGTGTGTGTGTGGCAAGAAAATATATTTATGATAATTTTGTTTCTTGGTTATCATAGTATGTTATATTCATTACCATGTAGCAGGTTTTTTTGCATAGTGCCGCTATCTGAAAGATTTTTGTTTCTTTGCTAGTTCTCCTGCTTCATGGTTTTTCATCCCCAAGGTGTCTTCGTTGTCCTGTGTCCTTCTTTGTGCTGTCTCTTCTTCCAGGAACCATGCCTTCCAACAATGTTCTTTCCAAACACTGTTAATATTTAATGTGGCAAAAGTATTTCAGTGTCCGAGACATGTAATGCTGTTTATTGGCCAGTTGTCTTTGATGTTCAGATCTTGTAGATTGTCAGTATTTGTTTTTTCTTGGTCCTTGATACTCTAAGAATTGTCTATTACATATTACGTTCAAAAGCCCAGATATTTTTCTTTATTATATTACTCTATTTATATTACACACAATACTATATTGCTTATACTTCATAGATTACACAAATCATTTGACAATATAAAAGATGGGGAAATAATAAAATTGCTGTAACAATTAACCCTTTACAGGGCAGACGCTGGTCCATTTTGTAGCCTTGAACGGGCAAGAGTTTTTCAGGTTTGGAAAAATTTCGGGTCGCGTTAGTAAAAACATCACAAATAAGGTGTTAGTCAACCGATTTTAGTTAAATAAACACAATGAAGGGAAAAGCATGCAGAATATGTTACTCACGTGATTGTTGCCGGTAATCCATACATGAACACAAATATTTACGAAATTGTTTGTGATTTTCCGTCACCTGTACGGCAATATACAAACACATTTTCAGAATCATAATCACTTTCTTTAAAGTCCAACTCATGACTGCTAATGCAAAGTAACGCTTTGCACTGATATCTAGCTCCGATTAATGGTCAACTTCGTGCCCTTTAATGTCATTTAAAATGAACCTAGCGAAATCTCGGCTATCACTTGAAGAATCGCCGAAATCCATTTTGAAAAACAGCTTAAAAATCCCGAAAACTATCAACAATTTTCCTTAAAAGTCCGTTCAAATTCATACTATCGCGTTTACAAATGGCGGCCACGTTGTCAAGCTGTAGGCGAAAGCGAAAATAGCCGTCGGAAGTGTCGGAAAGCCGAGAGATCGCGATTTTACAATGCATAATAGTATCGGCCGGAATCGGACGCTACGGTCGTTTTATGGCATCGGCCGGAATTGGCCACTGTGACCTGTAAAGGGTTAAATATTGATGGAAAAGATGTGAAAATAAATAAAATCATGTATAGGCAGCAAGCAGCAGCAGTTAAAGTTAATAACCATCTAGCAATGGTGCAGTGCATAAAGAAGGATGTCAGACAAGAATGTGTACTATCCGTAGATGTTTTCTTGTTATACATGCAGCATATAATGAGATATTGAGATAATATATCAAGGACTGTAATTGGTGATCATCATGTAAATAACTTACCTCATGCTGATTATGCTGTTTTGTAGTAACATCAGCAGATGAATTTATACATTGTTTAGAAGGTCGTGAGATGTTGGGAAGCATGATCGCCTGCACCAGTTGACAAGGCACTTGATGATGGAGATATATATTTGTAATTTCTTCCATTTCAGACAAACAACTGGCGTGAGGCACTGAAGATTCTCAAACTAGCAGTCACACGTTCATCCACTCTGGCAGCACCACCTCCCTCATCACAGTCATCTGCCATCTCCAGCGAGCTCGCCATTTTCACCCACTCGGCTCACACTTCATTCGCTGAAGCTGAAAGTCTGACCAAGTTCAGTAAAGAGCTGCCAGGTTAGATATGTGTGTTTTGAGCTACATTGTTGGGTATATTCTTGCATTGTTTTGTTTACAATCATTTATAACAGTTAATCTCATAGCCTTAATCAATTAGTTACTCTCATTGTCTTGTTTCATCATCATCATGTGCCATGCCGATAAGCGTGGGTGGTCATGTTTCGTGATCTCACACCATCACCAGAGTCATGGATCAGATCTATGTTCTTGTCTCGACCAAGCCACATGGCCAAGCCATCCAGGTATTTACTTCTCTTCCTTCCCCTTATTCTCTTCCCCTCAACCTTGCCAATTGTCACCAAGTTCTCCAATTTATTTCTTCTCATTACATAACCAAACAATTGTGACTGTCTACATCTAATTTCACTAATCAATTTACAATTTTCATTTGTTTTTTGTTGGACTTGGTCATTGATTTTTTTCTGTCATGTCTTGTTTACAATCATGTATAAAAGTTAGTCTCAGCAGATACTGCTGTTGCTGGGTGAAATGTTAGGCTTTCACATATTCTAGGCCATGATATAGGGATGGCCGGTGCCCCTCCTCACAACCTTTCACTTCCAGAAAATTCCCAGAAAACACTCACAATTGTCTGGTAACCATTTCTGTGTGGCTGGGTCAACCCCAGTGCCATACTTTTGGGAAAAAATAATCCTACCTCTGCTGGGGATTGATGTTGGACCACGTCTTAGTAGGCATGTCTAATAACCATCATGACACTGTGCAATAACCATCATGACACATGTAATAACCATGATGACACCATGTAATAACCATCATGACACCCTACAATAACCATCATGACACCGTGTAATAACTACCCAGGCACCGTGCAATAACCATCATGACACATGTAATAACCATCATGACACCGTGCAATAACCATCATGACACCACTCAATAACCATCATGACACCCTACAATAACCATCATGACACCATGCAATGACTACCCAGACACTGTGCAGTAACCATCATGACACATGTAATAACCATCAGGACACCATGCAATAACCATCATGACACTGTGCAATAACCATCATGACACCATGCAATAACCATCATGACACCGTGCAATAACCATCATGACACTGTGCAATAACCATCATGACACCATGCAATAAATAGCATGACACCATGCAATAACCATCATGACACCCTACAATAACTATCATGACACCATGCAATAACCATCATAACACCCTACAATAACCATCATGGCACCATGCAATAACCATCATGGCACCATGCAATAACTATCATGACACCATGCAATAACCATCATGACACCCTACAATAACCATCATGACACCATGCAATAACCATCATGGCACCATGCAATAACTATCATGACACCATGCAATAACCATCCTGACACCCTACAATAACCATCATGACACCATGCAATAACCATCATGGCACCATGCAATAACTATCATGACACCATGCAATAACCATCATGACACCCTACAATAACCATCATGACACCATGCAATAAATATCATACACCATGCAATAACCATCATGACACCATGCAATAACTATCATGACACCATGCAATAACTAGCATGGCACCATGAATTAACCTTCATGACACCGTGCAATAACCATCATGGCACCATGCAATAACCATCATGACACCCTGCCATAATCATCATGACACTGTGCAATAACCATCATAACACCGTACAATAACCATTATGACACTGTGCAATAACCATCATGACACCCTACAATAACCATCATGACACCATGCAATAACCATCATGGCACCATGCAATAACTATCATGACACCATGCAATAACCATCCTGACACCCTACAATAACCATCATGACACCATGCAATAACCATCATGGCACCATGCAATAACTATCATGACACCCTGCCATAATCATCATGACACTGTGCAATAACCATCATAACACCGTGCAATAATCATCATGACACCCTGCAATAACCATCATGACACCCTGCAATAACCATCATGACACCACAGCTCCATCAGGATCATGCATACAAGTAAATAAAAAGGACCCTTTTAACATATCTTGAGGGATCTTGGGCATATGTTTTTATAGATTCTATGGCGAAGGGGTTGCGGACGCAGTTCGTAATCCCGCATACTTCAAAACACCGCTGTGAGCGATTTGGCAGCAGATTACCTTCCGTTGTTTTTTTATGAAATGGTATGGGTGCCATTTGTCCAGACAGCAATGGCAAACTGCTGAACGTAAACTTGCCCAGGAATCAGAAATAGCCAAAAAAATGCTGGGGCTGACTGCTACGTCCTTTAAAGGATATGCAACTAACTTTTTTTTTTTAATAGATTACTCAGCCCCATGTATTTATAGCTCACTCAGGGGGCGATGCGGTCAATATCATGCCAGCTGCCTTGACTTCCCAAGACATTTCCTGGCCCTCGTTTTAGGCTAGGTCAACCTGGGAGCCAGTTGGTGTAAAAAGTATGGGTCCGGCAATATATACCCATTGCGCCTCATGGGTGTTCAAAAGGGTTCTTTGCTTTACTATTAATTAAGGCAACACCTGGGTGCTTTCTTCACAGTGCACCCCACAACATCAACAGAAAATGAAAGTATGATACTGCATTCACATACTCACCTTTCTTCTAAAGCTAGATGGGGTTGCCACCAAATGAAACCTTTAGAAATTACTATCATTTTCAGTTCTTCATATAAATTTGTAGCTTTCTTACTGAATTTCCCTCATAAAATCTCTCATTCACCCAGTATACATTTAAAAGGTAGTTCCGTGGCAGATGCTACAAGGGTAAGTTAATAAATAAGTCACAAATGGCTGTAGAAAAATAACTAAACATGATAACAACTTGAAACCAGTTTATTTTTATACATACATTGTCCCTTTATTTCTCAACATAATTTCCACCAACATTGATGTACTTATCCCATCGTTTTATCAGTCCTCCCAAACCAGCTGCATATAACTGCATGCTCTTTTTTAATTTACCTGCCATCCCACAGAATTGTGTGACTTATTGACTCGCCCTCATAACTTTTTCTATCCAGCTATGCACCGCTTTACGGGATAAACATTTGCTAGCATAAACACTGAAAACCCACCTTGGCGGGAGACATTTCGCGAATGACATCGAAGTTGAATGTGAAGTGAAAACGTGGTTTAGAAAACAGAGCACGCAGTTCTATGCAACCGGTTTGGGAGGACTGATAGAACGATGGGATAAGTACACCAATATTGGTGGAAATTACGTTGAGAAATAAAGGGACAATGTATGTATAAAAATAAACTGGTTTCAAGTTGTTATCATATTTAGTTATTTTTAAAGCCATTTGTGACTTACTTATAACTTACCCTCGTATCTGTGGAGTGTTAAGTGTTAGGTCTTCACATATTCTAAGCCATGGTATAATGAGTTGCGGTTGTCAGTTTCACCACCTTTTCTGCTCAGATTTATTATAGAAAATTCTGAAAATGATCTGTAAGTAAAAAAATATATATGTGTGTCAACAACCCATTTACACCCCTTGAGGTGTATTGAGTATATGGTGCTAACCCCATACTTTTATAGATCACTTGATGGGTGATATGGTTATTATCACTCCAGTCACTTTTATTTCCCATAAAATTTCCTGGTACCAATTTTAGACTGAGTCGACCTGGGAACCTAGGTTGGTTTGAAAAATGTTTACAGTGGATATTTGAACAATGACCACTGGGCTGGCATGTAATCTTGAAAATCATCTAGTACCCATTTTATGATGCAGGATCGCCCCAGAGCCAAACTGGGAAAAATGTTAATCCTGGCAATTGGTTATCATGCATACTAACCATAGCCTTAACCAATGTACAATCTTTAATTTAGCCAGTACACTATCTCCCATTTATCCTATCTGACAGGACGCACCCTGGATTTCAGCATAGACTTATCCAAGACTCCAATCATTGGCCGAAAGTATATTTATCCAGACATTGTGAAACAAACACAGTCGGAGGACAAGGAGAAGCCTCCATCCAACAATGGTTCTTCTGTTTCGTTATCACGGAAGCCTTCGAACAACCAAGACATTGATTCTGTTTGGCGAAGACCTCAGGCATCTCAGGTTTGGCATCATAATCTAGTTTGCCTTTGTGATGAAATTTATTTTATATGTTATTTCACTAATAATAAGGGATATAGGAAATGTAATGTTATTACAGTTTAGCATTGGGCCTTTAAATGTAGCATCTTTTAAAAATATTTTAATGAGAATGTACACAGATTCTTTATTCTTTCTGTCCCACCAGATCTGACATTAAACCATTGCACTAGCATACTAATTATTACTTTGACTATCTGTCCTACCTTATCTTAAATTGAAACACTGCTCTAGCATACTAATTATTACTTTGACTCTGTCTCACCAGATTTTACATTAAACCACTGCTCTAGGATACTAATTATTACTTTTACTTTATCTGTCTCACCAGATCTTACATTAAACCACTGCTCTAGCATGATAATTATTACTTTTACTCTATCTGTCCCACCAGATCTTACATTAAACCACTGCTCTAGCATGATAATTATTACTTTTACTCTATCTGTCCCACCATATCTTACATTAAACCACTGCTCTAGCACACTGATTATTTTACTCTATTTGTCCCACCATATGTTACATAACCACTGCTCTAGCATACTAATTATTACTTTGACCCTACCTGTCTCACCAGATCTTACATTAAACCACTGCTCTAGCATACTAATTATTTTACTTTATCTGTCCCACCAGATCTTACATTAAACCACTGCTCTAGCATGATAATTATTACTTTTACTCTATCACACCAGATCTTACATTAAACCACTGCTCTAGCATGATAATTATTACTTTTACTCTATCACACCAGATCTTACATTAAACCACTGCTCTAGCATATTAAATATTACATTGACTAGTCATGTTCTAGCTATTACTTTAACTCTGAGTCTGTCCCAGATAAGTGTTACATTGATCTATCATGCTCTAGTTGTCACTGTCATTCTGTCCTAGACAAATGTTACATTGACCTCTCACGTCCTAGCTATTATTTTAACAGTCAGTTCCAGACAAGTGTTACATTGACCCACCGTCACCTAGTTATTACTTTAACTGTAGTCCAAACTGGAGTGTCTTAGAGGTATCGTATTTGTCTCTATCTTAAGCAGACCTGGTTGTTTATTTCGCGGTGTGGACAATATGAATTATTACAAAATGTGGAAAACATGATGTTCTCTCCCCTGATCCTGGAGTAGTGTATTGAACCTCTAGCCTGAGAGACAAGGGCGAAACACTTGAAATACCCATGAGCATGTTGCACATCCAAAAAATCCCTTAGCAGCTGAAAATTGAAAAGAGCCAGCCAAAAACAGCCATTGACAAGGCTACATTTTTAAATGTATAAACCTGCCCACAAAAAGAATGCTTGAATCATATACGATTCTTGTATAAAATGATTAGATCTTTGCTGGTGCTATGTAGCCAGTGCACAGTGGTGGGATACTCCTTGTGTGATCTGAAGAAGGCGACTGGAGCACTTATAAAGATATATGTGTGCAATGAAAGTAATCCGTAATCCTTTACTGAAACCTGCAACAACAACAAAAGGAAACCATTTATTACTTTAATGCTCTGTGTCCCATTTGTTTGTTGATTTATTTTATATTTTGCATTTACTTGCTTTGAACTCAAACATAATCTAAACATGTGCTACTACTTCTAGAGAATTGGACTGATTTTTGTGTGTGGATTAGCTTTCCCTATTACCAGTGTCTCTCGCTATCTGATGAAGCCACTCCGACTTCTGGGGCACTTGTAATTTATGTCCCCAAATCAAGGACAAGAAGTCATTATTTTAATCCAGCTGGTGTAGGGGTTGAACCCGCTACCTTGACATCAGAACAATGAAAGTTCAGGGCATGTGTTCTTATCTATTCGGCCATGATGACCTCCATCCCATTTGTTATTTCTGCTCCTTCTCTCTTGTTATATTAAGTGACTGTATCTTAATCAATGCCAGTCTCTCTGGCCTAGGGGTTAGCGACTTACTCCGTAATCCCGTTTATCCACATGAGCAAATGCGGCTGCTGTTCTCGCCGCGCCTGTTACTTACGGGATATGTGAGCCGGCCGCTTGAAGGCAATGGCAAACTACTGAGCGTAATCTTGGCAAGAAATCAACAACAGCAGCAAAATGCTGGTGTTGGTCCTGTAATAGGATATTTTTTTTCCCCTGCGTTTCCATCCTGTTTCAGGATATTGCAGTCAACACCAGCATCTTTCAGCTGTATGTTGATTCCTAGGCTAGATTACGCTCATCAGTACGCCACGACTTTCTGAGCGACCGGCTCCATACTATCATAAGTCACTTTTGCGATTCGAACCACTGCTAATTCTCGTCGCATCACGTGACGAGAGTATTCGGGGCCAGCGGAGAAAGCTGCTAACCCCTCGGCCACGGAGCCGGCCCTGTAGTAGGATATCATCATCATCATCATCAAGTGCCGTGCCGGCTGGCGTAGGCGTTCATGGCTCTCCATAGATCTCGGTCTTTGGTTTTCTGGATCAACTCTGCTGCTGATATTCCTCCATGCCACCGTCTCAATCCATCCAGCATCACTTCTCTTGGTCTACCTCTGCCTCTCTTCCCCTCGATCTTTCCAGTTGTTACGATGTTCTCCAATGCCTCTCTTCTCATCACATGACCGAGGAAAGCTGTTTGTCTCTGTCTTATTGTTGTATATAATGTTCTAGTTTCATTAGCCTGTTTCAGGCAGTCGTCGTTAGTTACTCTGGCAGTCCAAGGAATTCGCAACATTCGTCTCAGGAACCACATCTCTGTTGCTTCTAATTTCTTCTTAATTTGTTCATTTACATTCCAAGATTCACTGCCATACAGCAAAACTGGTTCTACATAGCATTTCAGCACTCTCTTTCTTACATTCAGTGACAGTGACTTATTGCATAAGATACTCTTCATTTTCTGAAATGCAGCTTTTGCCTGCCCTATTCTGCTCCTAATCTCTGTTGTACATCTTCCATCTGATGTTATAAATGCCCCTAGGTATCTAAAATTATCAACTTGGTTAAGGATTTTCCCTTCTATTTCTATGTCACATTTTGGTGTCACCATTTTCTTTGATATTACCATTGTTACTGTTTTCTTGATATTCAAGTTGAGTCCTTTCCTTGCACTCTCGGTTACTACAACGTCTAATAATTGTTGTAGGTCTGTTGAATTATCCGCCACCAATACTGTGTCATCTGCATAGCGTATATTATTTATATTATAACCTCCAACTAGTATTCCTGGCATCTCTTTGATCTCTCTCATTATTACTTCGCTATACAGGGAGAAAAGATCTGGTGACAAGACACACCCTTGTCGTACTCCTAGCTTTATCTGTTCGTAACTACCCTCTTTATTTCCCATTTTAATTGCTGCTACTTGGTTCCAGTAAACATTCTTTATTATTCTTAAATCTTTTCCATCAGTGTTGATATCTTCCAACATTTTAATCAGTTCATCATGTTTTACTTTATCAAATGCCTTAGTATAATCTATGAAGCACAAATATATGTCTCTCTGTTTCTCTATTGACCTTTCTATTAGTGTCCGTAATGTATAAATTGCATTGTTTGTGCCCTTTCCTTCCACAAATCCATACTGTTCTTCACTAATTTCCATTTTTATTTTCTTTTTGGTTCTTCTCATTATGATTCTGAGTAGAAGCTTAGTGATATGGTTTATAAGGTTAATTGTACGAAAATCTTCACAATCAATTGCTCCTGGTCTTTTTGGTATAGCTATAAATACAGATTTCAGCATATCACTGGGTAAATATCCACTGCTGTAAATATCATTCAACATTTTGGTTAATATATCTACTCCAAATTCTCCCAATACGTCTAATTCTTCTATTGTGATTTCATCTGGCCCAGCTGTTTTTCCTTACTTCATACGTTTCATAGTAGGATATGCAGAAAAAAAATCTTAATCAATACTTTAACTCCTACACAACTCAAGGTGAGGTTGAGCACTTAGGGGTTTGTCTCAAGTGCAGTTTGGAGTAGCGCTGAAGTACTGTTTAGAACCATTACTGTTGTTTTTACTTGAAATATGAACAGTTAAGCAGACCGGCTGAGAAACATCTCATGGCAGTGGTCATGTGATTTGTAAGGAAATTCAAAGAATAACATGGACAGACGGAAAAGTAAATGAGGCTGTTCAGTAGGAAACATTTGACGAGAAAAGAGCAAGGAGAAGACAAAACGAAAATCAATCAATACCTGGATGGCTTAATCTCATGGCATAATTAGGACAATAACACAGACTTTATAAAACACTTTGGCAACCTGACAGCTTTTTATTGGTAATTATGTTTTCCATCTTGCAAATGGCTACCTTTGCCATAGGGATTCTTGTTCTAATCTCTCAAGACTTTTCAATACTGTTCCAAGATAGTTGTCCCGGTTCACTTATTGAAGAATATTCCCATTTACCCGTATATTACATTGTGGTTTTTCTTTCTTCTTACTGTACTACTGGTAATTTATTTTGCTTTGTTTGTTTTTTCCATATAACATTAACTATGAAAACTTGCTTTGTTTCTTTATGCAGTGACCATAACTACTAAAATATTTTTCTTTCTATCTTATGAGTGCCTATTTACTTATTTCTTACATGCTGTTGGAGGTGGCAAGATGTGGAGAAGTATGGTTGCTCACGCCTGTTGGCAAAATACTAGATGATGATGATCTACTTGCTTGCTTAAGAGAATCATTCATAAATTATTGTGAATATTTCAGGCTCGGGTAAGAGAGAGACTGGTTAACCTTCTGACCTGCTTTGGACAGCGTGTAGGACTGCCTAAGAGTCCTTCAGTAAGTAACATTTATATTATTTTGTATAACAACAGCACCCTGGCTATACTAATACACTAGACTGATCACAGGAAGTGACCAGAAATCTCTTTGAAAGCTGACTAAATATTTTGTTTTTATCCTAGTGCTGGTTGCTGTAAATTATTACCAAATGGTAGTGAGATTTGTTACTTCTCTATTATATAAGTCTAGGAAATCAATCTGGCATACTCGGCCACAGTGAAATACAGTCTATATTGGCTACATTTCGAGGACAGTCCTATCTTCTGTAACGGGTACACAAACAACAAGGAAATAATATAGCACCAATTGTGCTTACTCAACAAACATCATACCATGTAAATTATCGTGGTCTTCTCCTCTTTTGCCTTGAATCCCCAATGAAGCCTAGGTCCTCACCCAACTCATGCCAAGCCCTCCTATCTTTTGCCAGTTCCCTCTCCATGTATCTTCCCTATATTATTAATTTCTATCTCTACTATTTATCCTTGTTTTTTTAGGTCTTCTTTTATTTTTTTTTTACCATGTGAGTTTAAGAAAAAGGACTTTCTAATTATACTATTCATATAGTTGTTCTCAGTGTGTGTCCTATCTTTCTAATTATACTATTCATATAGTTGATCTCAGTGTGTGTCCTATCTTTCTAATTATACTATTCATATAGTTGTTTTGAGTGTGTGCCCTATCTTTCTAATTATACTATTCATATAGTTGTTCTCAGTGTGTGTCCTATCTTTCTAATTATACTATTGAATAGTTGTTTTGAGTGTGTGTCCTATCTTTCTAATTATACTATTCATATAGTTGTTCTCAGTGTGTGTCCTATCTTTCTAATTATACTATTCATATAGTTGTTCTACCGGTCTCTGTGGCTGAAGGGCTTGTGAACGCGGTTTGTGAGCACGTATACCCGGGTTCGAAACACGGCGGTGCTGGTTTTTTCGAAAAAGGTATAGAGGCCGGTCGTTCAGAAAGCAATGGCAAACTACTGAACGTAACACTTGCTTAGTACATCAACAGCAGCTGAAAATGCTGGTGTTGACTGCAACGTCCCGTAAGGGATACGCAACAAAATTTAAATAGTTGTTCTCAGTGTGTGTCCTATCTTTCTAATTATACTATTCATATAGTTGTTCTCAGTGTGTGTCCTATCTTTCTAATTATACTATTCATATAGTTGTTCTGAGTGTGTGTCCTACCCAGCGCCAGCATCTTGTCCTCACCTAATTTGACATTACAGTTTAAAATTCCAAGCTTGGTACTAGATCTAATTTCTTTTGACTTCCACACATTTCCTAGTGTTATGAAAGCTCCACTTACCTTTTGAATTCTGTTATTGTTTAAATATCTCTGTCTGCTGCCCATCCTTGTCTGTGTTGCTACCTAAATGTGTGTATTATTCCACCTATTGAATGAGTTTAGTTGAGTTGAGTCAAGAACTAACGTTTCCCAACATCAAGATTGAGCGAAGGCTCCCAGTGCTAATGGTGCACCAATACTCCAATCAGTGGTTAGGATCATGTGAATAGTGTGGAAGGACAGATAAATCACTATGGACTGCAGAGAATTGTGCAGTAAAAAGTGACCCGAGGAAATGCAGATTGTCACATAATCAGACTGTAACTGGTACCATTAATATTGGGCCTATTCGCTGGTGGTTGAAGATGAGAAAGGAGCACATATTGGAATGTCATGTGTGCTGTGTTGTCAGTTCTTGACTCAACTCATCTCTTTTGTGGGATCCTACAATACCTACTCAGTTTTACAGGAATTCCCTATGAATGTTGCCAAAGACCATTATATATTCCACAAATCCAATATAAAGTAGTGAATTGATTTCAATGCTTTTGCTAGAATTATGTTTTTAATTGTCTTTGACAGTTTCATCAGCTATCTTTCTCTCCTGTCTACTTGAATTTGTTCCAGGAGTTTTTGATAACCATTCTAATTTCTTCTTTAGATTTTCACAGTTGTTATATCCAGCGCCATTTCTGCAGAAATTTCTGGAGGGTCTTCAGGGACTAGGGTCAATTCAGATGTTCCTCACAATATTCAGTCTATCTGTTCATTTGATCTTTAATGTTGGTGACAACTTTCCCATTGCTGTTTTTGATCAGTCCACTAGGTTTATATTTTTCCTGTTATTTTCTTGTGGTGCTGTAAAGATCTGTAAGGTTTCCTTCGCTGCTGCTACTTCTCTCTCTCCTGCTAGGCCATCTAAATATTGCCCTTTAAACCTGCCCTTACCTGCTTTCTGACTTCTTTATAAGCTTCCGTGTATTTTTCATGGGAGTTGGTTGGCTTAGTTATTTTTCTTTCCCTTTCTTTAGACTTATTCTTGGTTGCTTGGATTTTGCAGACAGGATGGGCTAACCAGTCCTATGCCAGCCTTCCTTAGTCTCCTCTTATGGCATGCATGGTAGGTTACAGTGTTGCTATTCTTTGCTTCTCATAAAGGTCCCAGTAATACAATGGTGAAATTATCACAACTGTAAAAGTATTGGCTTGCTATATAAGCTGTGCAGTATTACCTGTTCAATCTTGCAAATCTGTATAAAATATTCTATAAGCTGACAGGTAATAATTCTTAGCTTTTAAATTTCAGTTTTTTAATAAACTGTGTTATTTTATAATTGTTCCATCCAAAATTGAACTATTATAATGAACTTTCCTTTTTAAATGAGATGATGTAATATTTTTATTTGCAAGATGATTTTTTTCTTGAAATTTAGGAAAGTCTGTGAAATTATTTGTTTATACGAGTGATCAGTCTAGTATATGAACTCCTGTTTCCTTAAGATGAAATAGTTCTGCTTGTAAGTTGCCAGTTTGTAATGGCAGGATCCTTAACTTGGTCGTGTCAACTTACACTAAGTGTGTGTGTTGTATCGTAGTCTACAACAACAGCGGGCTAAAACTAATCATACTTTGGTTTGCCTTAAAATTAGAAATTTATTGTAAGAACAATTCCTATTACAAACTGTTTTGAAAAAAAAAATACTGCATCTTTATTAAATTTTTAAATGGTTGCTGCTTATTGGTAATCATTAGGGTCAGTCATCATGATGCGCTATGTATTATTTTATTATAGTTGTGATGGTGGTGTTTTATTTGTTTTATTAACAAAATCGTCAGTTAGAGAAAGATCAGAATATGTGCAAACAACTGATTGATAAGTTCTAATTGAGACAGTGAAATATGAAACCAAATTATTGTACGCTAAACATAATTATGTGCTTGTAGTTAAATTAAACTTGCTTAGTTTTGTTTACATGGAACACAGCAAACAGAAAAATTACAAATATTTAACATAAAGTAACTGCCTCTGATTCCAAATATATATCTTGCTCTGTTCAGCTAGCTATTACTGATAAGTCTCTGCGTGGACACTCTGTTTAAGTAGTAGTTTTTATAGACTTGGACGCTTTATCGTTATTTTGATATTGTCACTTTAATAAAGTGAATTAGATCTACTGTTTAACCAGGCTCGCAGACCTTTGAATCCAGTTTTGACAGACCTTTCTTTAGGGTTTGCCTTTCTCAGTTTTATACTCTCTTCTGACTTTCTGGCTTTATACTCTCTTCTGAACCAAGTGATGACTGAATCTACAACCATGGTCAGACTGTGAGAACAGAAAATTAAAAGAGGTGTAGCCAGACAAGAATACTATGCAGGAAGCCAAAGAAGATTAATAAACCAACACAGAACTGGCAGTACTTAGCCACTATATGCTGCAGGATCTACTGAGGAGGGGATCCAAGCACTTATGGACTGAATGGTTTCATGTGCAGTGAGGATGATCTGTCGACTAACCGACTAACTAACTGATTGACTTTTGACTGCTTGAAAGACAGCAGGTATTGACTTTTAACTGCTTGAAAGACAGCAGGTGTTGTGCCTCTTTTGGTGTGGTCTATACCTTTTGACTGTTCTACTTGGGAGACTGACAGTAGTTACGCTAACACAGGCACTACTCTAGGGGTCATTAGCATATGCATACTCTTTTAAAGGCACTATTCTTGTGATCATTAGCACATGTAAGCTCTTGTAAAGTCAATATTCTTGTAATCATTAGCACATGTAAGCTCCTTTAACAGCACTATTCTTTTAATCATTAGCACATGTAAGCTCCTTTAACAACACTATTCTTGGGGTCATTAGCACATGTAAACTCCTTTAACAACACTATTCTTGGGATCATTAGCACATTTAAACCTCTTTACAAGCACTATTCTTGTAATCATTAGCACATGTAAGCTCCTTTAACAGCACTATTCTTTTAATCATTAGCACATGTAAGCTCCTTTAACAACACTATTCTTGGGGTCATTAGCACATGTAAACTCCTTTAACAGCACTATTATTTTAATCATTAGCACATTTAAACCTCTTTACAAGCACTATTCTTGGGATCATTAGCACATGTAAGCTCCTTTAACAGCACTATTCTTTTAATCATTAGCACATGTAAGCTCCTTTAACAGCACTATTCTTTTAATCATTAGCACATATAAGCTCCTTTAACAGCACTATTCTTTTAATCATTAGCACATATAAGCTCCTTTAACAACACTATTCTTGGGATCATTAGCACATGTAAACTCCTTTCAGGGCACTATTCTCTGTGTGGATCATTAGCACATGTAAACTCCTTTCAGGGCACTATTCTCTGTGTGGATCATTAGCACATGTAAACTCCTTTCAGGGCACTATTCTCTGTGTGGATCATTAGCATATGTAAACTCCTTTCAGGGCACTATTCTCTGTGTGGATCATTAGCACATGTAAACTCCTTTCAGGGCACTATTCTCGGTGTGGATCATTAGCATATGTAAACTCCTTTCAGGGCACTATTCTCTGTGTGGATCAGCATATGTAAACTCCTTTCGGGGCACTATTATTGGTGAGGGTCATTAGCACATGTATACCCCTTTCAGGGCACTATTATTGGTGAGTGTCAGTGTATACTTTAACACAGTTGATATTGCTTCAACTTACCACTTACATAAATCACGTCCATTTTCCTCCTTCATGTAGGCAAGCAGATAGTTAATCGGCATTCTTTGAGATAAATTAACACTAAAATAACACCCTTACTTGTGATCGTGTTCTAGTAAAACTTACCATCCAATTCTTGGTTTTTGGTGATTTATTATAATATATTAAATTAGGACAGAAAATAATAATAACAAATAAAAGATAAATTAAGGCTTTGTAAATAAATAAAAAAGTGTATTTCAGTTTTCAAATGTGGAGCAATGCATAGGTTTCTTAAATCTAAGGATACACAGAATATACCGAGCAGAAAAGTTGGATTTTTTTCTTTGACTGTAAAGAAAGTAATTAATTATTGAACGTTGCTTAAATCTGTGCCATCCTGGTCATCTTAATAGGATACAGTAATTAACAAGGTAAGAATGGAACCTCTTCCTTGCATTCAACCCTTGCCTCCTTTTCCATTTTCCCCAGCTGATACACTGTGCCATTTTTATGCCATTTTACGCCATTTTTATCATAGGTAATTGGGGCAGCTTTCCAGGATGCTTTTGATATTTGTGTATTTAAAACACTTTTGTCAGTTTATTGCCAGATTGGTTTATTTTTTTTGTGTGACACGAGAGACAGAACAAAACTGTGTTACCTTTATTTAAAACTCTGTCTTCTCTTTATTTGTAACTTCTGTCTTATCTTTATTTGTGACCTGTGTTTTATCTTTATTTGAAACTTATGTCTTAACTTTATTTTAACTTCTGTCCTATCTTTATTTGTAATTTCTGTCTTATCTTTATTTGTAACTTCTGTCTTATCTTTATTTGTAACTTCTGCTGTATCTTTATTTGTAACTTCTGTCTTATCTTTATTTGTAACTTCTGTCTTATCTTTATTTGAAACTTCTGTCTTATCTTCATTTTAACTTCTGTATTATCTTTATTTGTAACTTGTCTTCTCTTTATATGAAACTTCTATCTTATCTATTTTGTTTTGAAACTTCTGTCTTATCTTTATTTGTAACTTCTGTCTTATCTTTCTTCAAAACTTCTTTATTATCTTTACTTGAAACTTGCATGAGGATTAATTCTTTCAGTTGCTGGTGCATTGGTGGAATTTGAGTGAAGTGTCAGAGGTAAAGCTGTGTCAGATTCTAATGTTGTGTGTGTGACAAAACATGCTTTTAGGTACATAAACTTAGGCAGCTGCCCAGGGCAGCGGAGGCTTTTACTTGATCATGAAATATTCAGAGTATTTTCCTTTTCATTTGCACATATTTATTTTGTATTAACGCTTTTAGATGGGCAAGCCATCCTGGCTATTTCTTTTATGAAGTCAAATACTTGATATGTTTCTTGTATGATGATTTGAAATAATGCTGCGTATGTAAGCCAGAATTTTAGTAGCTTGGGGTAATGAATACATTTAACTAGAATTGTTCTTCGCAATATTAAAACAGCAGAAGTTTAACTATAGCATGTTGTTTAACCTAAATAATGTACATTCATGTTCATCTACCCATTGTCTTGATTATCATTATTCTTTCTTTGCTGTCGTACTTCTGCCTTCAGCGTAGAGGACAATATAATCTTACAACTCTAACCTTAAGGTAAAATAAAATATGCTCATTTACATGTCATTAAGATATATTGGGGTTTCAGGTCCATATGACACATGTAGGGTAATATAGTATAGGTAAAATAAGGCCGGCTTCGTGGCTTAGAGGTTATGACTTTTCTCCGTAATCTCGTATACTCTCGTCGGTAACGTGATGATGGTGAGAATCAGCAGTGGTTCGAATCGCATCGGTAACTTACGGGGTATGTGAGCCGGCCGCTCAGAAAGCAATGGCAAACTACTGAGCGTAATCTTGCCAAGAAATCAACATACAGCTGAAAGAAGCTGGTGTTGACAGCGGTGTCCTGTAAAGGATATGCAAAAAAAAGTACCTTTTCTCATCCTCGAGAAGCAATAGTGCAGCCCTGTTATTTATATCA